>JAQNBH010000016.1:48251511-48761511 GCA_028752905.1 Cladorhizidae sp. MBARI D1340-BT2 | reverse complement strand
GATGACCAAAGTGGTTTAGAAGCAACTTCTTCTGGCAATCATCTTTGCTCTCCCCATTATTACTCGACGTGTTTAATCCATTTTAGCACTCCTCTCCGGTGTTTGTAAGCTACTCCAAATGAAGTAATGTACCATGTGGTATATATATAGCAAGCAGTCAGGAGTTCATCGTGGATCTGTGTATATAGTATATGATACTAACACTCGAGCTTTGTATCTCTCTTATCTTGAATTCTCAGTGAGATTTTGGTCCTAATAATACGAAGATTTTTAAATTTGAGATAAAATCATTCAGATTATTGACCTACGGTTACTTTTCATAACATCAAGAGACACTCCCTTTGCCGATAGCTATATAGGCCTTGACCAATTATGCTAGAATAGGTAGCCAAAAGAACTGACATTCAGAGCTAACATTCAGACCCAAAAAAAGAATAATAGGTAGCTATAAATGTTCCTCTTGTTTTTTTCCTCTTATTTTCTTGAGTTTGCTCCACACTGCATTGCGATTAGGTAAAGGGTCTGGAAACGGTTTTATATTCTTCAAGCATAAGAATAATAGGTGAAAGAAAAAGAATAATAGGTGAAAGAAAAAGAATAGTAGGTAGTGAAAAAGGAATAATAACAAGAATAATATGAGAATATAAGAAAAGAGAATACAAGAAAAGAAATAAGAATTGGTCAAGGCCTACCGATAGCACACTTCATGTGCGCTACATATAACTGACTTGGACATGGCAGTGTGTGTGTTGCATTGGTAACAGATGCTTCGTGTGGGCAAGAACTACCCTTTGAACCACATCACATAATTCTCTATTAGACAATAATGACCTAGACTAGTCCTGTATTAACATTGCTGTAGACGAACCTTACCCGATTGACGTCCCCTTACCTCACGCATGCTCACGCACCAGTGTTGCCAGTTGGTATATTTATATACCAAATTGGGTCAATTTGGTATATTTCAGAAGGGCTTGGTATATATTTTTGAGGCTTGGTATATTTTAGGCATTTGGTATATATTTGGTATTTTTCAACTTGCCTCACAAGCATACCTATAATTCTCGCTATGCGAGACCCTTTACCTCATGAGGTGAAGTCGAAGTGTCTGGCACTCGAGACAACTTCAAGCAGAACAGTGAATCTAACTTTGTGGTTCCCTAAGAAGAAACCATGAGCTCCAAATCCAAGTGGAAAACCTACTACGAAGGTTCAAGAAAGTACCTGACTGTTTGGGAAAGGGACTTTCCTTGGGTGTCCAAAGCTTCAGATGGCTCTGACAATGCATACGGCAAGATGTGTCACAAACTTGTCAGTCCAAGGAAAGCAGCTCTTGCCCAACATGCAGCCACCCAGGAGCACAGGAACCGAGTTCAGGCAGCTGGATCAACCTCAAAAATGGCATTATATACATCAAAGGCAACTAAGGCCTCTACAGATCTGAAGCGGATTGAATTGGAACTTGCAGCTGCAGTTTGTTGTCATTGCTCCATTAACATTATTGACCATCTCAGTGAATTGATCAAGAAAAATGCCAAAGGAAATGTCATGGAAAATATTAAGCTTCATCGGACCAAATGTTCAAAGCTAATCTTAAATGTGATAGCACCTGCCCTCAAAGAGCGCTTGATACAGGACGTGCAAGGCAAGAACTTTTCTGTCTTAATAGATGAAGCAACCGACATTTCAATTGCTAAAAACATGTGCATTTGCATCAGGTACTTTTCTAGCACAACTGAAGAGATAGAAACGATCTTTGTGGGCCTGATTTCAGTTGTCGAGGCCACTGGAGAAGTCTTGTTTCAGGCACTAAAAAACTGTCTGACAGGGATTGGATTATCTCTGACAAAGTGCATTGGCTTTGGAAGTGATGGAGCAGCCAATATGATTGGGGGAAAAAACTCTGTCTGGTCAAGAATCCATGCAGAGTCGCCACACTGTGTTCAATTCCGATGCATATGTCATTCACTGGCCTTATGTGTCCAGAAGAGTTTCGAGAAGTTGCCATCTCATCTTGGCTATCTCCTGGCAGAAATACCAACCTGGTTTTCTAAGAGCACCTTACGCCACGAAGAGTACAAGAGACTCTTCCAAGAACTGAACAGTCAGGATGAGCAAAGGCGTCAAACTGGGTTACCCTTTCAAAGGATGTCAGCCACCCGATGGTTGGTGAGAGGTAGAGTGCTTGCTAACATTCTTGCTAACTGGGAAGAGTTGAAGGTTTACTTCTTGAGTGCATCACAGTCAGGAACACAAGAAGTCAGATACAAAGGAAGGCAGATCTTGGACATGTTGCGAGATGATGTCAACTTTCTCTTCTTCGTATTCTTGGTGCCAGTGGTGCAGGAGTTTGAGAAAGTCAATGCTTTATTTCAGTCAACTAATGCAGATCCCGAGAAGATGGTTAAGGAACTTGACTTGCACCATCGGTCACTGAAGAAGAGACTTTACGACATTTGTGGAAATGAGTTGGCTCTATCCTTGGTGGATTTTGGAGCATCCTTGCACAGTGAATTGCTACGCTGTGTGAGAGAAAATAAAGAGAGACAAGACTTTGAAGTTGCAGTGTCAAATATGAAGCTACGATGTCAAGATTTCCTCAAGGATTTGCTAACTCAGCTTGAACAAAGGCTTCCAGCAAGCACTGCCATTTTCCGAGGACTCAGTTATTTGTCTCCCAGTGTAGTTCTCTCACAAACAGCAAGGATTCCATTGTCTCAACTTCCGCTTCAACATTTGCTGACAGCAAATGTCAACCAAATTGAATCTCAATATCGAAAAGTAGTTTTGCAGATATGGAGAGAAGAACCAGTCTTTGAAGGAACATTGCCAACTGATAGTGTCAAATTTTGGGCTGGAATTCTGAGGTACAAAAATGGTCTTGATGAATATGCTTACAAGGAACTTGCGATGTATGCTTTGACTTGCCTATGCTCCCCTGTTAGCAATGCTATTGTTGAAAGAATGTTTTCTCATGTAACTTGCATCAAGACCAAGTACAGAAACAAGCTAAGTTTAAAAATGTTGGATGCTCTGATTCGGATTCGTACACACCTAATCATGCATAAAATGTGCTGCAAAGACTTTGTTGTTACTGAGAATATGTTGCAGAAGTTTAACACTGCAGAGATGTACTGTGACAGCAATGACCAAGCTGATGACCTCCCGTTTGAAGATTTTGAATATGTGAGAGACAATTATTCACATAACTCCCATCACATTCACACATACATGTAGCCACCAAGTTAATGCATTGCTTATGTTGCTTCTGCATGAGATAAGAAAGTTCATCTTGATCGATAAATGTGAATTGGTATATATTTGGTATATACATGGGGCAAAATTGGTATATTTCTCCTGCGTTTGGTACAATTTTTTAGGCAGTTTGGTATATAGTGCCAACAGAAACCTGGCAACACTGTCACGCACATACGTTCACTTGATGTATTCATTCCATGCCTGCCATACTGATATTCAATCCTCTCTGATCAGGTACTGGAACGGCGTACCGCGCTTGACTATGAATACATCAAGTGCTTTGATAGTCTCTATTTAGACATCTAGCCTTGCCTGCAACAGTGCTGGCGAAGTGAGCCTTCGTTTTGGTAGGAATTCTATTTAGCCTTCGTTTCGGTAGGAGTTCTATTTGGTGCCCACCATGGCGGTGAGCTGCCCTCCATACCCTGGATATGATTATGCCACGCCCATGGAGGTAGATCCAGTGGTGGTAGCAGCCATACTGAACGGGCATATGTTGATACACAGCCAGGCAACCCGAGCGAAGCCCACACCCGTCCGTCGGCGGAAGTATCGGCCGGGGGGACCACCGAGGGATGGCAGTACTTCCTCACCAGGTGGAGGGCCTACTCGCAGGCTGTCCGCTTGGTGGGGCCCGACATCGGCATACAACTCCTCGAATGTCTAGACGCCAAACTCAGGAGAGACGTGACCCGGAATGTCTTCGGACCCTTACCCATAGAGGAGTACACGGAGGCGGACCTCCTAGCAGCCATCAAGGCCCTGGCTGTGAGGGAGGAGAACCCCAAGGTAGCCAGGGTCGCCCTCTCCAGGATGGTCCAGGATCGGGGGGAGCCTATCCGGTCTTTCGCCGCGAGGCTCCGCGGCCAGGCAGAGGTCTGCCGGTTCACCATGAAGTGTGCAGCGTGTGACCAGGTGAACAACCAGGGGGAGCAGCGGGTCGCTGACCAGCTCTGCATCGGCCTGGCCGATGCAGACATCCAAGTCGACCTGCTGAAGGACCCCAATCAATCAATGACAGTGGAGGAGACGGTGCGCTTCGTGGAGGTGAGGGCCGCAGGCAAACGGTCCGCGGTAACCATTACCATACCCACCTCAACAGGCGCCCTAGGCGAGGGGACGGAGAATGAAGACGCTGCCGCACTCAGTGGATACCGCCACCAACAGCGCCAGCCCTCACCTTGCACCAAGGCCACCCCTCCCAGGACCAACCGTCCCCATGCCACACAACCTCACCAACCCCGGAGGAATATGCCCAACCCAAGCAGAGGGCAAACTAACACCACCTGGCACCCCACAAACCCCAAGGCCACCTGCTGCTTTTGTGGCCGACAGGGCCATGGCGAGAGAGAAAGAACCGCCATCCGCAGAACACACTGCCCAGCATTTGGCTCCACCTGCCCATCATGTGGCAGGTCGAATCACTTTGCACCCATGTGTTGGCAGAGGTCATCTGAACAAGAGAGCGCCGTGTCTGAGCAGGTCCACACCATGACCGAAGGCACGCTCCCCCATCAATCCTGGGACTCAGACACCCAACGATGGACCCAACGCCGCTCACCACCACAGCCAATCATTGAAGTATCGGTGTCCACCCACAGAGAGGACTACCGGGCACATGGACACACTCAAGAAGGAAAGACACCACCTCGCCACCACAGCCATGGCTGACACTGGCTGCCAGAGTTGCCTGGCAGGCCCACTCCTCCTGAGAGACCTGAACCTGCTCGAAACCGACCTCATACCCGCCACACTCGTGATGAGCTCGGCCAGCGGGAACAACCTGCCCATCCTTGGAGCCGCACTCGTCCGGATCAAGCTCCACCACTCAAGACGCGAGACGAGGCAGATGGTATATTTCAGCCCCTTAGCCACGAAGCTGTACCTGAGCATGTCCACGTGCACAGACCTTGGGCTGATCGATACGGGGTTCCCCCTCTGTACGCCTACGCCACCCACGGGAAACGGCACGGGTACACGGGCGACCCCTGATCAGCCCTCGTCACATCTCAACGCGGACCTGCAGACCAGACCACCGGGACCCCACACTCAACCAGTGGTGAGCCAAAATGCACACAATCCCCCCAGACCCTGCTCATGCCCAACCAGGGCACCCCCCCCCCCCAGACAGACCAACCTCCCTTCCCTTTCCTGGCACTGAGGAGAACCGCCACAGACTTGAGCGCCACTTGCTGGACCTATACTCAGCAAGTGCGTTCAACGTCTGTGAGCATCAACCCCTCCCCATGATGTCTGGACCCCCACTCTCCCTGAGCATTGACCCAACAGCCATCCCCAAACCCTGCCACAACCCCATAGACATTCCCATCCATTGGCAGGACGAGGTGAAGGCAGGTCTCGACCGGGACGTCCGCCTTGGCGTGCTGGAGAAGGTCCCCCTGGGTACGCCCGTCACTTGGTGCCACCGTATGGTAATATGCACCAAGAAGGACGGGTCACTCAGGAGGACAATCAACTTTCAGCCCCTGAACCAGCACGCCACGCGCGAGACCCATCACTGCCCATCACCCTTCCACCAAGCACGTGCCATTCCACACCGAACCAAGAAGACCGTCTTCGACGCGTGGAATGGCTACCACTCTGTGGCCCTTGACAAAAGAGATCGCCACTATACAACTTTTATCACTCCATGGGGCAGGTACAGATACTGTACCGCCCCCCAAGGCTACATCGCCTCAGGGGATGCCTACACGGCCAGATACGATGCCCTCGTCGCCAACGTTACGTCTAAGACCAAGTGCATCGACGATGCACTACTCTGGTCGGACGACATCACAGGAGCATTCCACCAGGCGACTGAGTGGCTCCACATCTGCGCCGTGAACGGCATCACCTTAAACCCCCGAAAGTTCCACTTTGCGGAAGACACTGTGGAGTTTGCTGGATTCAACGTGACACCATCTGAGGTACGCCCAGCCAATAAGTTCATCGAATCGATCACGGATTTCCCAACCCCAACCAGCATTACTGACATACGTGCCTGGTTCGGCCTGGTGAATCAGGTATCCTACACATTCGCCATGACAGCCACCATGCTACCCTTCAGAGCCCTGCTCAAACCCTCCACCCCTTTCACCTGGACGGACGAGCTGGCTGAAGCCTTCACTGCATCCAAACTCCACATCTGCGAGCGCATCAGGGTCGGCGTCCAAATCTTCGACAAGGACCGCCCAACCTGCCTGGCGACCGACTGGAGCAAGGACGGAATCGGGTTCTGGCTGTTCCAAAAACACTGCCAGTGCCCGCCCCGCGCCTTGTTCTGTTGCCAGGACGGTTGGCGCATCACCCTGGTGGGCTCGCGCTTCACCCACCCAGCTGAGTCCCGCTACGCCACTGTTGAGGGAGAGGCTCTAGCTGTGGCTGATGCAGTGGACAAGGCCCGACACTTCGTCCTCGGGTACAGCGATCTCGTGGTAGAAGTGGACCACAAACCCCTGCTGAAGCTCTTCGGTGATCGCTGCCTCGAGGACATCCCCAACCCCCGCCTACGCAACATCAAGGAGACGACCCTCCGATACCGGTTCCGGATGGTGTACATCCCTGGCGTGAGAAACCACACCAGCGATGCCCTCTCACGCCACCCATCCGGGACCCGGACCCCACCCCGCCTCCACCTCACAGACGACCTCGCTGACCCAAACGCGTCATGCCCAGGCAGCCCCACATCGGCAATCGCAATCATTCAGACGGACAGTGACGACAGTCAGGACGACAACGGCCTCTCAACTGCACTATACATGGCCATCTCAACCATACCAATCAACTGGGAACAAATACAGATCGCCACAGCAGCAGACCCATCCCTACAGGACCTCAGCCACTACATAGAGGAAGGGCCCCCGACTGACAGACACATGCTACCAGCCGCCATCCGGACCTACTCCCCCATATTCTACAGGCTGTCTGTCATCGATGGGGTTATCTGCCATGGAGACCGTGTCGTCATCCCTGCATCACTCAGACCAACCTGCGTTGCCGCCCTACATGCCGCCCATCAAGGCACCAGTGGGATGACGGCCCGAGCAACCTCCTCGTTATACTGGCCAGGCCTCACCGCCGACATAGCCGCTACCAGGAACAGCTGCACCATATGTAACGGCAATGCCCCCTCACAGCCAGCGATGCCCTCAGTCACACCAGAGGAGCCGGAGTACCCCTTCCAGCACATCTGCGCGGATTTCTTCCACCACGAGGGATCCGCATATGTCGTGCTAGTCGACAGGTACTCCGGCTGGCTGATCGTCGCACCCGCCCTCAACGGAGCCTCAGGCCTCGCCACCACCCTCAGGGACACCTTTGCCACCTTTGGCATCCCGGACTCCCTTACAACGGACGGCGGACCCGAGTTCGCAGCACAATCCACCAGAGAGCTCCTCAAGACATGGGGCGTCCACCACAGGATATCAGCGGCATACAACCCGCATGCAAACAACAGGGCGGAGACGGCAGTTAAGACAGTAAAGAGACTCATCGCTGGCAACACCGGTCCCGGTGGCTCTCTACAATCACCATTCTTCAAGGCCCTTCTCCTATACAGGAACTGCCCCAGCCCGGATACGAAGATGTCCCCAGCCATGGCCCTTTTCGGCCGCCCCATCAGGGACCTCCTCCCCTTCATACCAGCACGCCTCAAGCAGCCCCAGGACGAGACACAGCACCTCATCCACCGCGAACAGGCACTCTCCCGCCGGCAGTCACTGGGCCGAGCACGATGGGATGAGCACTCCCGCGGCCTCTCCCCCCTTCGTTGTGGTGACAACGTCCTTATCCAGAACCAAACAGGACGCCACCCGACGAAGTGGGACAAAACAGGAGTGGTCGTGGAGGTGCTCCAATATTATCAATATCAGGTCCGCATGGACGACTCGGGAAGACTCACCATGCGGAACAGGCGGTTCCTTCGCTGCCACACTATCCCCACCACAACCCCGGACCACCCACTCCAGCGACGCCTGCTGAACATCCAAACCCCTCTGCAGCCTTCAGAAAAACCCATCCACCCCAGAACCATCCCCCACCCCCCACCCCAAATATCACTATCTTACCTCCTACCCCCCCCCCCCCCCCCCCCCCCACCTCTCATCCCACCTCAGATCCAACACCCGCCACCACTGGACGCACAGGCCCCAACGCTATCGCCTGCCGTGACTCGCACGCTATCGCCTGCCGTTACTCGCAACCCTGGCCTAACCGACTACCCCCAGGCCAGTCATCCTCACCACCCCGGCAAACCAGCGTACGTATGCCTCGGTCGCCGGCACACCAACGCCACCCCGTAGCCCCACCCGGACCGCCCAAAAAAGCTCGTCCATGATGCCTACCCTCGTCCTACCCCAAACCCTGCCCCCGGCCCCAGAAGGAGCCCGAAACCTGTTCTACGATACGGACAGTCAACATAACTATTCAGCCCTCCCGAAGTCGGACTTGGGGGGAGATAGACAATAACGACCTAGACTAGTCCTCCTATACGTGTATTAACATTGCTGTGTACGAACCTTACCCGATTGACGTCACCTTACCTCACGCACATACGTTCACTTGATGTATTCATTCCATGCGCCTGCCATACTGATATTCAATCCTCTCTGATCAGGTACTGGAACGGCGTACCGCGCTTGACTATCTATGAACCATGTGACGTGTACTAGAATGGCACACAAATTGATATTTTACACAACAAGTTACACTGTGTTACACTGTGCCTGTCGAGAGACTTCCAATTGTAATATTCAGTATATCAATGTCAACAAGGACAAGAAAATAAATTGGCATGGCATATAAGTTTACTTTCAGTAAGTCATAATGTTGGTATACCCACTGAACAATTGACTGCAGATATGCTCATACAATAATCATTACCGTCGATAAGCAACAGAGCTGCCAGTTCAATGGCAAAAGTGAACGTGAAAATAACAAAAACAAACCCTTTCCTATAATTAATTAATCACATCAATTCTGTTCCAAGGAGGTGTTCTCAATTCTTTCTCAGGGAACTTGCGAGGCACAGCAAAGGGAAGCAAGCCTAAAAATCAGCCCGTTCATACCATAACGAAAAGTAGATTATCATGACCCACTGTCTGGACATAAATGTATTATATATACATACATATATATATATATATATATATATAAGTGCACAAGAACAAATAAAATAATAACAAGAGTAATCAGAGACTGCAAACCTCCACCATCTACAACAATTTTTCTTTCGTGAACAATTTCCATAATCAATACACTCCATAATCTCCAATTCCACGAAAAAAACATGACTACATTAGACTACAATTCAGGTCTCACTGTGTATGAAAGCAAACACGATTAATCATCGCATATTCAAAAATGTTCACAAGATATTCTAATTACAAACAAGGTGGCCTACATTGCAAGGCCTAAGAAATCCTAAACGTGGAGTCCACTCACTTTGACTCTTGCCTAATATGTCCCTAATCTGTCCATAAAGTTGTGAAAATATACCTGTAAATTTTCCTATAATCTTGCTAACAGACATACAAACCAAATGAAACATAACCTCCTAGGTGGAAGTTACAAAAAATATTTTAAAAAAAAACCCCCCCCGGATGGACTTCTAAAATAATAATAATAATAATAAAGAAAGAAAGATATAAAAAACGGAGAAAAACTATCAAAACAGTAGATACTCTTTATCAATCATCAAGATATTAGCATGCGAGTAAAAATTGTAAAGGGTCATCTAAGTGGCTGTGGTATGGAGTATAGTCTTGTTTCCATTCTATTTGGACAGGTCAATCCACTTGTTTTTAATTAACTGCTCTTCTTTCAAGTCATTTTTGTAGTTGTTGTGCATTCCTATATATTTTAGTTGAGCAGTGAAGAACTACACATTTAACTGCTTTCCGGGACTCGAGCACTTTTCAACACATTTGTAATTTTTCCTCCTTCTTGTTGAACACTCCTTCTTGTTGAACACGATAATAAACCATGTCTTGATGCTGTTGTTACTCATTGATTGCTCACTTGTTTGCTAGTAGACCAATGTAGCTGCAGATAATTGTAGCCGCAATAAATACACCACCTGAGTTAGCTATATAGGTCAATCTTTTTATGCTTGGTGATCCTTCCAAATCAATTAAAACATGCTGATCAGCTTGGCTGGCATGTTTATTGTAGTGATAATCCTTTACCAGTTTTTACTGAATCAAGAAACCGATAATTCGCTGCAATGGAATTTGGAGTCTAGATTGTATGCAAATTGTGTGTGGGGGTGGGGGGAAAGTAGAAAAGTAGAAGCAAGCAAATTTCACGAGTTAAAAAAAATATATATATATATATATTTTTTAGGACTACAGGATCCAAGGTATTATAGCTGGAAGTGCTTTTGGAGCTAAAATCAGCCAAACCACACTTCCAAGTGTATCGATATCTACATCCAATTCCATTTACATGAGAAACTAGATCAAATCATCTTTGACCCAGTGCACAAAACACATTTGCGAATCAACAGTTTTCCTAAACTATACTGTGTGCGTGCGTGTGTAGCCTAGACAGCTAATTCAACATGAATCAGAGCACTGCAGCAGTCAGGCCTTAGCCTAGGCCGTCTTACACCTACCATGATCTCGTGCCAGTTCTACTGCCTGTTCCAGTTGTTTCTGCTTCCTCCTACAGAGACCTACAAAAGAAAGGGAGAAAAAGCAACGTGCTATTTTGTCCATTGTTTGTTGTTGTGTATACCTGTTTTTTTAGCAGGAAGAATCTTTGCCGAGTGAGGACAAATGAACTGTACCAGCAAGTTAATATCCTGGAATAGAACAGTACATAATAGTATTATCACAAATCCAGCACTATTGAACTTATACCAGAGCCATAGGAAATTGTTGCGTATATACAACAACTCAGAGATTATTTGATCCCGGAACATGTGCTCAGTGTGGGGGCACTACATCAGTATCACACTAGGCTGAGGCATGCTGAAGGAGGGAGGGACAATTCCACCACAACCTTTCCTGACACATCCCGGTATGCGGGACTATTCCCAGATCTTCCTAGTGAGGGGGACCGACTTTATATGTCATGGATTGCTGGAATACTTGGCTGTGTCTACTAACATTAGGGTACACACTACAGGTTGAGGCAGGTTGAAACAGGTCGGGTTGAAGAGCACAGAGGGGACACTAAAAGGGACACGTGGATACGAGAAAGATGCAAAATTATGCACCTACAACCTCCTCTGGATAGGCGGAGCAACTACACATATCGGCTGTCTCTTCTACTTTACCAAACAACACCAACAAATGGGAAAAAGACGGGAGACTGCTTCAGCGTTGCTGGTATGTCAAGCGTGCAATGTTCCTACCGTGTGGAGAACGGTGATTTCCCGTGCACACATCGGACATGGGTTTCCGCAGACCTTCTTCCCTCGTATGCACTGTTGTCTTGTTTTCTGAATGAGTCAATGAGAAGTCAAAACACGAAATACAAGTTGCCACATTTTCGTTTTGAATGCATTCAACCGATCACGGAGACTGTATAGTATCCCATAGCCCAATCATAGCAGCCACACAATATCCTAGATCAATGGCCACCCAATCGTAAAAGGTTATTTATTACCCTCAAAGAACTCTCAGACATAATGTAGATGCAATGACCGAGAAAGTCATTGTATATTCATACTGCACAATTGTAAATTGATGGCTCAGCAGAAGGGTCAATAACATAGCCAGTTGTCACTCAGTCTTTGCAGCAACTCAGCACTTATAGTTTTCCAGTCCTTCCAAGTCCCATGAATTTTTGGGGTGAAACTACATGATTTTTAGTAACTTTTCAAAGCGTTTCACAATTTCATGTCAAAAAAATATATTAAAAAATACATATATACATACATATAACTGTACTGAGAAGGCACCATTTTTTTAAGGAGAGAGTTCAAGAATGCCTCAGGCATTTCCACAGCCAGAAGCTAAAGCATCCTTGAAAGCATCACGGTCAAGGATAACCTCCGAATAAGTAGCTTTTATTATTATTTTAAATTTTAAATCTGTCGACTCGCGTACCTCCTGTTTAGCAGCTATACAACCAGCTCTTTGATAAAGCTGTTAAATAAATACGTTTACATTGTTGATTTAGTTTGCTGACGAGACTACAAGAAACTCTGTTCAATGTCGAGCATGCGACAGCTAACTACTCACCGAGTTGTGACTGGCAACTAAAGCAGCTTCGGTTCAAATCTTTAAAAAATAACAATAATAATAAAAATAAAAATAAATTATCACCATGACAACCTGTTGAGGCCCGGCAATATATGGAACATCCCGTGCTCTTTGTGGTGTGTAAAATAAATCTAAAACTAGCCATTACTACACCTCAAAACAGTGAGACCTTCATATATATATTTTTAGCAGACGACTTGAAAGGTATGGTCTTCCTCGGCGGCGACTCGGTTTACCGAGGGTAGGAATGAAATTGTGTTTATTGTGTTTGACGTCATTGTTAAGTCCGGACATTCGAGTGTTTTAGCACCTATGATGAGCATTTGAAGGAATAATAACAGCAGTTGCTGTATTTTGCTAATAGAGAACACTAAGTAGTGTCTGCACTAGTGCACACGCTGTGGGTGAAAAAGAACTTCCCTCATTTACTATGCTCGTCTTATATTTAAAATGGGGCTGAAAAGGATGGATGGGTCCAAAGATGAAGCAGTTCCACTCTGCCTCAAAGATCTTCAGCCATTACAGGAGTTAGTAGAAAGCTGAAGGGAGGAGATTGATAATGGATCGGGAAGGTCTACTTCCCTCCTAGTGTGAACAAGAAATGGAACAGAATGAACCTACGCAAGATGGCCACGACTCAGAAGGAAAGGAAGAAAAGAAAAAAAAACAGAGAGACTCGATGCTTACTAACACTAGCATCACTGCATAGGCTCAGTCATCCTGCTCGTAGACCATATCCCAAGCCACTGAAATCATTTGTACAGAGACATGATATCAGTTGAGACTCCGTAATAATGTCACCATTAATTCCCACCTGTAGGCTCATAAGAGTTCTCCTTTATATATTTATATATTTTATTTTATTATTGTTTTTTTAAATATGATGCAGACATATTTCAAGGTATTGGGGGGGAGATCCATGATCTACAAATAATACACCCTCATTTACTTTTGAAACCAACAACAACACATAATACGTATCAGTGGATCATGTTGTTGTCCTTGTTCAAGTAGCATACACATACTGGCACCGTTAACAAAAAATTAAAAAATTGGGGTTGAATGAATTACACACACAGGGGTGGGAGGGAGGAGGGGTTGGTGTTGCGCAAGGTTACCTGTGGAGGTCTTCCACCCTTGAAGTTCCTCTTGTACCCCTCCCAGATCAGGCGGTTATTGTTCTCCTCTGCAATAGCAATTCCTCATTAGAACACATCATAAAGTTGGGTAGACATGGCTTCTGGTATGTAACTAGCCCCGAGGGCTAGAGGGGTACCAAGAGGACCAATGTGGCCTTACAGTCCATGCACAGACAAAACATCCCTACCACAACCACATTAAAGGGCCTACCACGACCACATTAAAAGGGTCTACCACGACCACCTTAAGGCATACCACAAGGCCTACCATGACCACATTAAAGGGCCTACCCTGACCACATTAAAGGGAGGGCTAAACCATTACAAATACATTTTGGGTGGTTATGACTTCTCCACTTCCCTGTAGAACTTGATATATAGCTTTAAATAGATCTCTATCTTTCGATACTAAAAAATGTTGCATAGGTTCAAACAGGGTTTCATTTAGAAAATTGTCCAAGGGGGGGCAACTGGAGGAATCTGGATATTAAGGGGGGGCATGATGGTTAAAGATGTGACAAAGTTTCTAATCAATTTCCAAGGGGGGGCAGCCCCCCCCCCCCCCCCGCCCCCTAAATGAAACCCTGTCAAATTTACCTGCAACTCCAGTGGGGCACCTCAAAATCTGAGAGCCTGAACGGCTGCATGTGTGGCTCCTGATTGGGAAAAAAGTGCTGTATAGGCAGATTGCAAGTATAGTTAGAGGAAGCTGTACTCTATATGATGAGCACTTTCATTGTGCACTAATTAATAGTGAAGTAGTCAAGCTTGGCCACTGCAAGAGTTGCTATATAATAAGTGGCTAAAGGCAGATTCAGAATATTTGCGTTGAGTCTGCTACGTTTGAACTTTGACTGGTACAATGGACGGCAGCAATAGCAGTGAGCAGGAGTGGGATTTGATTTTGCTATTGGCTAGCAGGAGGAAGCGCAGAAATAGGAATCACTAGCTGAAATATTTTTTATAGCTGGTAACAGCTAGCTAATTACCTGGATAGCCACTTCCTTCCAGGCATTTTCTTTGGCCCTAAGATCTTTATAGCCTCTAGCTGAGACCTGCCAGAGGTTAGGAAAGCTCCTCACCACTTCAATAATTCTAGACACATCATGGAAAGAGTGTAAAGTTCAACACATGATGTGTTCTAGGAATCTGATTGGTCCGACCACCCACGTTCCAATCCGTTAGGATCAGTAGTCCATTGCATTACCGGTCCACAATATCAGCGCAACGGATCGAAAGGACGGAATGAACACAACGGATCGACTTAAGTCATACATCTATAGTAGTCAAGCTTGGCCACTGAAAATGCCTGATGGGTTTGCCACAGAAGAAAATTGATATTCACGAGGCAACTGGAGGTCAAGTGCTGTTCTATATGTGCTAAGGAAAGTGTAGAGCCCATAATCATACTCCAATTTCCAGCTATTTAGCACTTTCCAACCAAGAGTCACACCTGCAGCCAATTCAGCACTGGTGGTTTTGAAGTACAGCATCCTCACTTCAGCTGCACTAACTCTGGCATGGTTACACCTGCAACTTTTTTGTGTGTGTGCATCAAAAGAGGGCACACAGAGAGATCTAGCTCCAATATTGCACACAGAAAGGTGATTTGTATCGAGTTCTCAATCAATTATCATGTTCTAACGAGTTGAGAAACAGATAATTCTTTGCAATCCTTTGGAGTCTGCTACTACAAATGGAATTTGTTACACAAGTTATAGGGGTTGGGGGGGGGGGTGAAGATCAAATAGCTAAGAACCGATATACATTTCTAACTGATTCTGAACTGGTGCAAGGTTGAATAACCTGTTGCCCAGCAACATGAAGGGATGGCAAATTCTGAAATGGAAATGTGCACGTGAAGTACGTACGTAAGGCTGTCCCGAGGAGTCTGTTACGAGGACTTGAAGATGGACACTAAAGGTGAGCTCATCAGTCAGTGCTTTCTGCAGGCATTCTCAGAGTACTACATGGAAGACCTGCAGACTTCAGGTGACATGACCTTGCTAAAGTGGTCCTTTGCTGGAGCACTTTTTGACTACATGCTCCAGTTATCCTTCCTTTACAGCATATTTCCTCGAATGCTGTCTGCCCTCCAATCATCGAGTTCGCCCATTATGAGGTCTGAACAAAATAGCGTTCTCCCTCGAATAGTATTCGGAACGTGTCTGCGTCTCCATCTCACACACTCCCAGATAAATTTTAATTCCAAGCTGAAAGTCGAGAACGTCAAGAAGATGGTGAAGGAGATGGGGAAATTCACTACCAAAAGCAGGGAGAGGTGGCAGCTGAAGCACACCTAAATTGCGGAGCTCACTTTTAAAGAGGAAGTCAAGAACGTCAGGATTATAACAATCCTTTCTCGGCCTCGACGATGAAGAACTGGAAATATTAGCTAATGATGGAGGACTAGCAAACTTTGTGTCCAACTTTGTTCTGGCCTATATGTAGCTCCTATTTTTCTCTTGCTATTCAATTTCTTTGTGCTAGTATTATTTGGCTCGATGGCTGGGAGGAGCCGTTGTGCGAGGCTAAACGAGCTTGCACATTTGGTTTGGGATTAATTGCGTACACCCTCGAATTTTATTCGCCCTCGTTTAGTGTTTGCTCTGTTTGGACCAGTGTTTGCATTTTACCCGGGTAAAACCTATTTAACCCAACCCGGTGGGTAAAACTTATTTAACCCAGTGGGTAAAACCTATTTAACCCAACCCAGTGGGTAAAACCTGTGTTTTAGGTATTTCGCCCCTTATCTATTTTACCCGGGTTTTAACCAGGTATTAACCAGTGATATAAAACACTTATTTGTAGCCCTGTCACAGCCCTGTCCCAGAGCCACAAGTATCTGGGTGGTGATGGCCAGGGCTATTTGAAAGGCACTTGAGCAAATACCACAGGTCATCAATTCACTGCTTACAGTTTAGTATGTGTACTGCAATTACAAAAATGAGAAAGCCCAGAAACTCGTCTTCTGCCACAGGTTCCTGCGAGGACCTCAGGAGATTGACTATTAAATCTGTTTAACTTGCATATCATTAATCCCATGAATCTTGTTTAAATATTTAGATAAATCATTAAATAAAAAATATATACTCTAGTAGACAACCTTGTCACTTGGTAAATAAAAGCTGAGTGAAACACAGCTCCTGTTTTTGTCTAGTTCTTTACAGTTGCCATTTATTGAATGTCTTACTTCCTGATTACAGAGTTAATTTCTTATAATATCTCTACAGTTTTTAATAAATCTATTGTGTCTATTATTTTATCCTGGGTTGTATCCATTGAGTAAAACCTGGGTAAAACCCGGGTAAAAGGTATTTAACCCAACCCGGATTAAACCCGGGTTATACCCAAGCCCTGAGTAAAACCTGCGAACTCTGGTTTGGACGCCTGAAATTATTTGAACCCACGGTAACCCTTCGAGGAAATATGGGTGGGATGTGAGGAGGACCCTACATAGATGTATTGAAGAGTAGCAATGATGCTCCACGAACCACATCCCTTGAATGGATGCTAGAATTGCGATCCAGGCTTGACCAGATGACAGACATCGCCATTCAGACCCAGACGGAGGTATGTCAACTAGGTAGCAAATTCTCTGTCCATAGAGAGCAAGCTTATTTTAAGATGGACAATAGTTTCTGCATCTTGACAAAGATGGTGCATCCCACCTCCAAAGCTAGAGCACGCTGATGAATTGAGTAGCCTTGTCAGAATGAAACTCCAGCCTCCTTCCCTGTCAGCCACGCAGCACATTCCCACTTGCCTGTGCAGCAGTTTCATTTCCTCTAGCTTGTAATCCACTGCCATTTTATAGATCTTTCCCTTCACCATGACGACCACTCCCGGTTATTATAAGCCAGCCTTATTTAAGGAGGATGACTCGTACATATTTTTATGGGTGAATGTATGGTGAATACATAGACGTACATACGCAATACGCGTCGATACCAGGTGCTCCACAGAGGATTCGCTTCGCTCGTTCATTAGAACATTTAGCTAAGTATATATTATCAATATAAAAAAGTTATAAATGTCACTCATCAGCTATCAACTATAACACCGTATTTGGTCGATAAGAGGCCACTCCCCTTTATTAGCCGCTCTCTAATAGCAGCCTCCCTCTCCTCGAGGCCGAAATATTTAGTAGCCGATCTCGGATAGCCACTGCTCATGACCGCGGTAATTTATTGAACTTTGAACTTTGAACTTACTTATAATAGACCATGCATACATACAGGAAGCCACAGCCATGGAGTAGCTGCTGTCACTAAACCATGCATACAGGAAGCCACAGTCATGGAGTAGCTGCTATACTAGACCATGCATACAGGAAGCCACAGCCATGGAGTAGCTGCTACTACTAGACCATGCATACAGGAAGCCACAGCCATGGAGCAGCTGCTGTCACTAGACCATGCATACAGGAAGCTACAGTCATGGAGTAGCTGCTGTCACTAACCATGCATACAGGAAGCCAAAGCCATGCAGTAGCTGCTGTCACTAACCATGCATACAGGAAGCCAAAGCCATGGAGTAGCTGCTACTACTAGACCATGCATGCAGGAAGCTACAGCCATGGAGTAGCTGCTGTCACTAGACCATGCACACAGGAAGCCACAGCCATGGAGTAGCTGCTGTCACTAGACCATGCATACAGGAAGCCACAGCCATGGAGTAGCTGCTGTCACTAGACCATGCACACAGGAAGCCACAGCCATGGAGTAGCTGCTGTCACTAGACCATGCATACAGGAAGCCACAGCCATGGAGTAGCTGCTGTCACTAGACCATGCATACAGGAAGCCACAGCCATGGAGTAGCTGCTGTCACTAGACCATGCATACAGGAAGCTACAGCCATGGAGCAGCTGCTACTACTAGACCATGCATACAGGAAGCCACAGCCATGGAGTAGCTGCTACTACTAGACCATGCATACAGGAAGCCACAGCCATGGAGTAGCTGCTGTCACTAGACCATGCATACAGGAAGCCATTGCCATGGAGTAGCTGCTACTACTAGACCATGCATACAGGAAGCCAAAGCCATGGAGTAGCTGCTGTCACTAGACCATGCATACAGGAAGCCACAGCCATGGAGTAGCTGCTGTCACTAGACCATGCACACAGGAAGCCACAGCCATGGAGTAGCTGCTGTCACTAAACCATGCATACAGGAAGCCACAGCCATGGAGTAGCTGCTGTCACTAAACCATGCATACAGGAAGCCACAGCCATGGAGTAGCTGCTGTCACTAAACCATGCATACAGGAAGCCACAGCCATGGAGTAGCTGCTGTCACTAAACCATGCATACAGGAAGCCAAAGCCATGGAGTAGCTGCTGTCACTAGACCATGCACACAGGAAGCCACAGCCATGGAGTAGCTGCTGTCACTAAACCATGCATACAGGAAGCCACAGCCATGGAGTAGCTGCTGTCACTAGACCATGCATACAGGAAGCCACAGCCATGGAGTAGCTGCTGTCACTAAACCATGCATACAGGAAGCCACAGCCATGGAGTAGCTGCTGTCACTAAACCATGCATACAGGAAGCCACAGCCATGGAGTAGCTGCTACTACTAGACCATGCATGCAGGAAGCCACAGCCATGGAGTAGCTGCTGTCACTTGACCATGCATACAGGAAGCCACAGCCATGGAGTAGCTGCTACTACTAGACCATGCACACAGGAAGCCACAGCCATGGAGTAGCTGCTGTCACTAGAGTGACTAGACCATGCATACAGGAAGCCACAGCCATGGAGTAGCTGCTGTCACTAGACCATGCATACAGGAAGCCACAGCCATGGAGTAGCTGCTACTACTAGACCATGCATAAAGGAAGCCACAGCCATGGAGTAGCTGCTGTCACTAGACCATGCATACAGGAAGCTGCCGTCATGGACTAGCTGCTGCCACTAGACCATGCATACAGGAAGCCACAGCCATGGAGTAGGTGCTGTCACTAGACCATGCATACAGGAAGCCACAGCCATGGAGTAGCTGCTGCCACTAGACCATGCATACAGGAAGCCCCAGCCAGCCAACCTCCTGCAACTCCAGCAGCTGAGTGCAACTCCGATCCCTTTGTGCCTCAAGCCAAGAGATTGGTGAACTTGAACAAAGTGAACTAGTTCTAAAAGAGGACTGCTAGTAGCTCTCAAAACCTTTCAAAGGTTACGTTCCCTCGTAACCCCCACCCCCTCCCAAGTCAATTGTTGCTGAGTCCGCTTACTTTGCCAAGCGATGCACCTACACTCACTTTCCAAATAAATCGACACCTCTCTCATTTTATCGCCAATCTCTAATAGTAGCCTTCCACTCTTCGAAGCTGAAAAATTTAGTAGCCATCCGAGATCTAGCAAATACACACAAATTTAAAAAAATGGATGCCACTCAGCCACTCATCCAAAATCATGCATATATTATTGCAATTAGAGAGATTACAACCCTGAACTGAGCAGCAGTCTGGCTTACAATTACTGTTAGTATTATGCAGTTGGAGCTGGACTATATTTAGTGCTAGAAAACATTATTAGCTGTTAGTTTGTGCTTGTGCTGTATGTAGTTAATATACTATTATTGTTCCCATGGGACGGTAGTCAGGGTGATGTTGAGGTCTTTTAACTAAAGGCTTGTCCACACTGCACAAGTCAACGTGCATTAATACGCATTGGCCGCATCAACACTGAATTCGAATTAGTAATGAGTGGTCCACCTCCATAGGTGATGAGCAATAAATTAAGGTAACTACACGAGTGTGCATTGAAAAGAATTTCATTCACTCGCATCTTCGTGATGGCCAAACTGGCTAGCTATTAATGTAGAATGCAACCTTCGTTGGTTCTGCCTTTCCCTCAGCTCTCTCCTCTTTCTTCTCTGCAGAAAATGTTTCCTGTGCATCTGTAGGTAGCTGATCAGCAAGAAAAGGACGCAAAAACAAATTCCATCTCAACTACAGCTACAGTACATGATTTTGACTGACTTTGGTAGGCTGACTTGGCATCAGTTTAGGTACAGTGTGGAAAGGCCTTTAAGTCTCGTTTTGAAAGTGTTGCAGTTGTTGTTGTGGCTTGTCAATGCATTTTGGAGACAGAACCCTCACAGTTGAAACACCATAGTTGGTCCCCCACAATTATAATATAAGCAAATCTATCTACTATTGATATCCATGAGTGTCATCAATCCTGAAATCATCAACCCTAAAAATTCATCCTTCAACATCATCCCCCCCTCATCCCCCCCCTCATCCCCCCCCATTTCCACAATATCCCAAAAATATGGGGGTTAATGAAATGATATCCCTATGTCACCTCAGGAGGGGGAGGGAAGTTAATAATATTTATTACACCCCCCCCCTCTTCCCTGTCATCCAGGGTTCTAGGGGTGTGGGTGATAATCATTATAATGCCTCCTAGGAAGGGAAAAAACTACAAAAAACAACAACAATCAACAAATCAACAACAATGAAACAACAATGAACAAATTAAAACACCACATAGCCCACCAGATCAACATCCACGTTGGACCTCTCAGAGAAACACAATGTCAATTAAATGCACTTGTAACACAACAGGAGGTAATGGAACAAAATCTGCATTCCAGTTGCACAAGTCCTTACTTTTTCCATCCAACACAAAAGGGTGGACTACAACATATTAGACTTGAGGGAAAGGTATACATTCTATTATTGGTAAGGGATTAACTATGTAAAAAACTAACACACGCACACACACACAAAAAAAAACACAGAAAACAAATACTCGAGCCTTGCAAACTGATTTTGGTAAAATTATACACTTCTCTTTTCTCTTGCCCGCTCTTTTCTCTTGCCCGTAGTGACATACCATCTACACATTTCTGATTCCCGTCGTAATTGGCCCAGCTCGGGATGGGAATGTCGTCAAATTTCCTCCTCCCCTGACTCAAGACCGAACAAGTTGAGACAGCGCGGACATAGAGCTGAGAAAATGCTGAAGAATTTCGTCCAGCAAGCGTGAAGCCCTGCCCCGGTCTAGCTAGTCTAGATGCAAAACTACAAAAACTAGCCAAAGACATTGTGATTCGACATATGAGGTAAAAGATCGCCTACACCAGAAAAATTTGTGATGGCCACGTGATTGCTGCAGCTTGCGGACCTGGAAAGCTACCCCCCACTGAAATATTATTACCGTTCTCTATTCCTTCCTTTCCTTACCTCCTTACCCTCTCCTCTTTCCCAGCAGGGTCAGACAGAGAAATTTAGTTACTGACAAGTGGTGTCAAGTCAAGTCATGACAAACATGAAGTGATTGATGATGTGTGATGTTGGTGTAATAAAGAGGTTGGTGGTCTGACACTGTTCTGGAAGAGCCATACATAATATTAAAACGCGTGCAAGTAACGTTAAAAGGTGTTTAAAGATCTTTGCAGGGGATGATTTATTGAGCATGGACATACAAAATGTAAATGGTATATTAATCTGATGGGTCACAAACTGGTTCCGCTAAACGTGTTTACTTTCCTCTCAATGGATTGACGAGTTGATCTGAGGGTGAGCATTCCTTAGCGACTGAAGCACCAGTGCCCCATTCCATTTGTATGGTGGTATTCATTTTGAGTTTCCCAGAATTGACTAATCTTGTGTGGGATGAGATGATGATTATATATTGAAATTGGATTAAGGTGGATTCGTAATGTCCTGTACCTCGAGGTGATATATACATCAGTGGGAGCAAGTTTAAGAGAAGTGAGGCGAAATTTATTATCTTGGTACTGCAAATCATTTAATTCTCTGCTGGATCTTTTTTCCATAGTTATGATACCAAATGTGGATGCTAAATCTGGGAGCAGTAGGTATCTTGCACTAGTATCAAGTACTAGTATCAAGTACAGTCTCAACTTCATCCCAATTGAGGTAACTGTGTGCCACACATTATTGTGGTTTCAGATTTTCCTTTACGTGGTGCAAGGCATAGTTGGCTGACTTACTCATTTTACATTATGTCCCTGAAATGTTGGTGAATTTATGCCCAAGGTATTTCTTATTCGAATGCTTCCCCTTATAAACAAAATTCTGAGAATCACTATATACCCGAGTGAATATGTGCATTGCTTGATATTTCCTTCAGAAGTCGTCTAGTTGTCTACATCACTGAGAAACCAGAATGTAATTTTCAGCATATATATAAAATACAAATGATGTAGCTAATACATATCAATTTAATTAAAATTAAAAGTAGTATGTGCACCTTCCCTAGCTACCGTGTGCCAAGATAGTTGAAATTCCCTAGTGTGCCAAGAGTTTATTGCTAGTTGAAATAGTCACCTTGATGGGGGGGGGGGAAATGGGAACACAAAGATTGGCTAGCAAAGATCAAGAGCAAAAACAATATTTTGAACAGAATGTCTGGTGATTTGTTGTTTTATGGTCTTCTCTTGATTCAGTAATATTATGCCAGCCAGCAAGTACTTCCTGATAGCTTCAATGTCTGGAGTTCTTGTTGGTTTCTGCAAGATCTTTCCTTTCTCACCAGTGGCGTAGGAGATAGAGAGCCCATGGCCTCTCCACTTTTTAGTCCGCACAACAGGTAATGGTCGTCATTAGTCGGTAGTGGTCGTCACGGTAGCTAAGCCGTGGTTTAAAGAATTAACCACATGGTTTAGCAAGCAGTTGTTTGGTTTCTTAGTTCTACTATGAGTTTGCCAACTGCCAGCTCTTCAAGTTGTTTACCTTCAGCTCATCAGCCTCATTCTTTTCAAAAAGCGAACATCTACTTTACAAAGCCGTCTCTACCAAGCTAGACAATAAAATCCGTCCAATTCCTATACAAGCAGAGTGATTTCTTCTTGGAGTCGTTACGATTGATCCACTCTAAGAGAACTTTTTTCCGATTGAGAGCATTAGTTCTCGCTCTGCAGTCACTGAGAGCAAGGAAGCTCGCTTCAGGACAGTGCAGATGTTTAGAAAGACTTTTATTTTATTATAAGACCCAGAAAGTTCCGAGCATCCAGCAACAGAGCTAGATATATCTATACCACTTGAACTATACCATATTTGCTGACTGCTCAACCTCTATCCAAATTTATGGCAAACTTGAATCTTGTCTCTTAGCTCTCTGTATTGTATTAAGGCTAGGCATATCTACCTGGCTCTTTTTAGAGCCATATCTTCAGCCTGCTCCCTCCAGTAAAGCATCAGCTCTTGTATGACAGGAATAGCTTCTTAGTGTATCACCTAAGGGTCTCTACCCTGCTCTAGCCTATTCCGCCACTTATTGGTACTGCTGCCACCAGGTACTTTAAGGCTAAGCACCAGCCTAGCTAGTCAACCAGCTTGTTGTAAAGTATCTTGAGGCCAAGGTATCCACACATTCAGTTACGCACTCAGTATAGTGTCTCAACAACACAGACTCTGTAAAAACTGGGACCTTAATTAGAACTCCAGCCAGAGCCTGGTTATGACCATACAAGGACAAAACCAGGTGCTAACCAATAACTATGTCCAGTGGTGAGCATGCTCAATCACTCCAGCTAGCACAAACACACATACATGTAATAAGGTGAACAATATCTAAATCCATCTAATTATGTTCAGTCTCAGTCCCTTTGATCTGTCCCTTGCTTGTGTCACAGCTGCTCCTGTGACACCCTTCCCTTCTCCTTCTTGAGTGTCGGACTCTCATCACGACTCCATGCCTCCCTGGATAGGGCATCTGCATTCTGGTGACGCACTCCAGCACGGTGTTCGATGGTAAATACGTAAGGCTGCAAAGCCAGGGTCCACCGCGTAAGTCGTCCCGACTCCTCCTTGCGTCGGTCTAGGTAAACCAGGCTGTGATGATCTGTCAACACTTTGAAGCCTTCCTGACAAGTACACACGGAACTGTCGGATGGCAGCCACCACTGCCAAGCACTCCTGCTCGGTCACAGAGTAACGCTGCTCTGCCGGTTTGAGGCGTCGTGAGAAATATGCCACTGGGTGGTCAGTCTCCTTCGAGTCCATCTGGCTCAGTACCGCTCTTATGCCGGTTCCTGATGTATCAGTGTGTAGAATAGAATAAAGTCCTTTCCTTCGTCTGGACTGGATAGTACTGGGTCATGTGATAACACCTCTTCAATGCATCAAATGCTTCATCCATCTTTGTCGACCAGAGTATGCTGTCTGGAGCTATCTTCCGAGTAGCCTCCGTCAGCGGCACGACGATCGACCCATATGCAGGGATGAAGCGCCTGTAATAGTTTGCCAATCCTAGGAATGCCCGCATCTCTTTCTTTCGTCTTGGCTTCTTGTAGTTCAACAGTGGCATCAACTTTAGCTTGCAACGGCCTCACCATCCCTTCTCCAACCTGATGCCCCAAATATTGACAGCTCTTGCTAGCTATCTTGCATTTGGTTGTCTTTAAAGTTAAACCCGTTTTCTGCAGTCGTTCAAACACGGCTCTGAGGTGGTCAATATGCTCTCCGAAGCTATGACTAAAAACTACGATGTCATCAATGTATGCTGCAGCCGATGCAGCAACGTCAGCCAACACGGTGTTCATCAAACGCTGGAAGTTTGATGGTGCATTCTTTAAACCAAAGGGCATACACACATATTCCCACTTCCCAAATGGAGTCACGAAGGCTGTCTTTTCGATTGATTCTGGATCTACCAATACCTGATGGTAGCCTTTTGCTAAGTCCAATGTTGATATGTAGCTTGCTGAGCCTAGCTTGTCCTGCAAGTCTCTGATGTTGGGCAAGGGGAACGGGTCAGGAGTAGTTACACTGTTCAGTCTCCTTGCTGACTAACAATGCAAGGGCTCCTTGATGGTCTAATGACTCCCAGCTCCAGTAGTTCTTTCACTGCCTTCCTCATCTCATCCATCTTTCTTGGATCTAGCCTGTACGGCGGTCGGTGGATTGGGTAGGGTGTGCTGGTATGAATCACTAGCGGGTTGACATCTGTCCTCCCTGGTTCATCCCTACAGATCTTTTCAAAGTCTTTCAGCAATGCTTTCACTACTCCTACTTGCTCCATGGTAAGTTGTTGGTCCAGGGCAGGGCTGCCCTCCTCCCCTTCTCGTTTGCAAGGACCCAAGTCATCAACATCATCATGGCTCTCAATGCTCAAAGAGCTTGCAACAGGAGAGTGATACACTTTCAGCATGTTTATATGTCTTTTCAGGGTCTTTCTCGGATCATTTGGGGCTACCAGCAGGTAAGTAGTGCTACTGATCTTTTGTTTCACTAGGAAGGGACCGTCCCACTTTGGCTCAAGTTTTTGGGTCAGTCCTGGCATTCTCACCATCACCAATTCTCCTTCATTCAATTCTCTTGCTTTTTTTGTACTTCTCTTTCATTCTTATTTCGTTGTCTTTGGAGCTCTCTCTTATCATCTCCAGCCTTTCTTGTATAGTCGTGATATACATCACTACATTGGTTGGGGTTGTGGATCTGCTTGTCCATCTTCCTTTCATGGCTTGCAAGGGTCCACGGATCTGGCGACCAAACAGCAACTCCGATGGGGAGTATCCAGTCCGTCTGATTTGGTGTTCTTCGATACTCGCCCAATAGATGCGGTAGAGCTAAGTCCCAGCATCCTCGCCATTGCTTCAAGACTTTCCTAATCATGGACTTAAGTGTTGAGTTTAGCCTTTCAACCATGCCATCGGTGGCAGGTTGGTAGGGAGAGGTCTTTACTCCCAAAAATTCATATAGCTCCTTCAACAGTTTTCCCACAAAGTTTGTGCCACAGTCTGTAAGGATCTCGTTTGGCATGCCTGTCCACTCAAATAGTTGAGTTAGCTTCTCTGCTATCACAAAACTTTCAGTTGATCGGAGTGGAAAAGCTTCTGGCCATCTTGTGGCATAATCTGCCACTACGAGCACAAAGCGGCTGTCGTTGGTAGGGGACCCGTAATGTCCATTGCTATTCGGGAGAATGGTTCATCCACTATGGGTAATGGTTGGAGAGGGACAGGTGGCAAGCTCCTGCCAGATGTTTGGCATTCTGGGCAAGCTTCACACAAGGTCCTGACTTCCTGGTGCAGACCTGGCCAGTAAAATTCATCAGTGATATGTTGAGTCGTTCGGTCTCTGCCCATATGTGCCGGTTTGTGAGCTAACGACAGAATGATGTTTCTGTACTTTCTTGGCAAACAAAGCTGTGCTGATTTATTCCCAATTCTGTCTTCTGCCTTCCTCCACAACATGCCATCCTCGACATAAAACTTAGATTGTGTTGACTGTTCAGCTTTCTTCCACCATAAACTTAGATTGTGTTGACTGTTCAGCTTTCTTCCACCATGTAGTCAACATCGGGTCATTCCTTTGCTCTTGTCTTAACTCCTCTGCACTCACATCCAGTGGGTGTCCTTTCTCCTCCTGCAAGTGCTTCTGTCTTCCATGCCTCTTCTGGGCCCGTGTTTGCTTGGGCTTGGAGTCTGGCCTCGGATTGTCATCCTCTTCTTCTGTATTGCTGGAATCAGGCTCAACTCCTTTGATCATCTGGTACACCAACCCATGGTTGTTCTTGATCACCTTCTTCGTCAGTGGAGTAGTCATCCAATGCTTCGACTGGTTTAACATCCTCCAACTCCTGACTTGTATCATTCGTGCTCTGGGATCTGGTCGTCACCATTCCCATCCACTTGTGGTAAAGTTGCCTTGTGCCCAACTCCCACAGTCCTGGCATGTCATTGCCCAACAATACTCCATGCTTGAGGTTGTCAACCACCAGCACTTCCAACTCTCCTTTCTTATCGTCCACTTGCAGGGTAAGTCTGGCGATGTCATGCTGTCGTCCATATGATTCAGCAGTCTTCTTTCTGCCTAGCAGACACTCTGGGGCACCAAATCTGCTCTTACTGCTGTCTGGTCTGTCCCGGAATCCAGCAAGATGTCACTGAATGTCTTGCCTTGCACCAAGCCTTCCACAATAGCCTTTCCACTCACCTCCGATCTGATCAGCTGTGCTTCTTGCTTTCCAGTCAGTGGAGTGTCAATGTCTAAGCTAGCCAGAGTGGGTGGCTCAGCCTTGACTTTGTAGTTTTCTCTCTTGGTTCTGCAGTCTGCAGCTATGTGCCCAACACCCAACATGGCCACACTTGAAGCAGGTCAGCTTAGATCCCCACTCTCTCCTTCTCATTTCACTTCCAGCGGATGGTCCAGTGCTTTCCCTTGACTTTGTCTTTGCTTGAATCATTCCAGTCGCTACTTCTTCTTGTTTCCATCTAGCTTTCTCTCTCATGTGAGGCGGCTGGTATTTTTGTTCGAGTCTGCCTCCCTTATGCTGTCTCTCACTGTTTGGTCCTTCTGGGCTAGTCCAGCCTCGTGCCGTCACAAATCTGTCAGCTAACTTAGCAGCTTCTGATGCTGTTTTTGGTTCTCGATCTATCACATGCTCAGCTAGTTTCCTTGGCATATACTTTAGGATACTCCCAACTGAATCATGTCCTCCATGGACGTGCACCTCTCGATCCAATGTCGATACAACTTGGTAACTCGATGAGCCATCATAGCCCAGTTCTCGGTTGTCGTCATCCGGACACTATCGAGTTTTTCCCCGATATGACTGAGTATCAATATGATATCTAGTCAATATGGCTTCTCTTGTCTTGGCATAGTCTACTCGGTCTTCCTTTGGCAAACTAGTGTAAGTCTCGGATGCCTCTGGTCTCAGTATGGGCGCCAACTGCTTTGTCCAGTCCTTCTCGTCCACCTGATATGTGGTCATATGCACCTCAAATGCCTCCAGATAGTCTACCGGATCTTCAACTTCTTCCATCATCCTGAATCGGGGTACTTTATAGTGGACATTATATACATGGACTACCAAAAGGCTTTTGATAGTGTACCTCATACAGAATTGCTGATGAAGCTATGGGCATCAGGTATAACAGGTGACTTGTGGTTATGGCATACCTCATGGGCAGACAGCAGTGTGACTCCATTAATACTAGGACCCATGTTCTTTTTTATCTATGTAAATGACCTTCCCCAATCTTTAATGCATTCCCATCTACTAATGTTTGCTGATGACACTAAATGCTTCCTACCAATCACATCTTGTCAGGACAGCAAAAATCTACAGAATGACCTTGAAGCAATTGAACATTGGAGTGATCAGTGGAAACTATCAATACCTTACCTTCTCGCCAGAATTTCTACACACAAAGACCTTGGTATTATAATTTCTTCTGATTTGAGCTGGAGAAAACAATATGATAGCATGGCTTCTAAATTACTTCATCGGCACTTTAGTATATATTTCAACAACAATTGAAGCTAAGAAATCGCTATACATCTCACTCATTCGTTCAAGAATAACCTATTGCTCATCGATTTGGCGCCCAATGCTTATTAAGGATATTGTATATTTTCCAAAATATACAGAGGAGAGCAACAAAATTCATTCTGAATGACTTCAATACAGAACAACTGATTAGCCTCAAACTACTGCCATTGATGATGGAATACGAAATATACGACATCATGTTTCTGGTTAGAACACTGAAGATGGAGGATCCCAACTATATCACCTATGATGATATAGACTTCTGTTCTGGCCCTACTAGATTTGGTAGTCGGATCAAGCTAAAGCATAAATATGCTCGGTCTAACTAACGTAGACACTCGTACTTTTGTAGGATGCCCAAGCTTTAGAACTCACTCCCATCCATTGAAGTGAACCAATCGCAGCATATAATGAAGAAAAAACTCAGACATTCTTCTCGAATTCCTTTCTAGCGAGATTTGATCCTGCTCACCCATGCACTTTCCACCCTCGTCCTTGTAGTAAATGTTCCCTCCTCCCCCCACCTCCAATATACTCTAACTTATAATTACAGGCTGCATGAAGTTGCAGACCTTCAGAACCTTCTTTTCATCACATTGCTAATTCTGTAAAGCAATAATCTATCTATCTATCTATCTAATACCCCAAAAGAAGCTTTGGAAAGAAAGTTGTAGTTCAGTGAAGTTTTCAGCCATCATGGTATGCTAGATGGTCTTGGCTCCATTACATTGAGAATCAAGATGCTCAATGCTGTGTTATGCTTCATATGAAGTTAAGCAAACTGAAAATTCAGTGGTCATGTAATTATGATTTGTCTTTCATATCCAAGGGATTACAAATTGGAAAGATGCTACTTCCAAATTCCAGCAACAGGCATTAAGCAAAGCTCATAAAGAAGCAGTTTTAAAAATGGTCACACTCCCATCCACATCTTGCTGAATCATTGTCTTCTGAGCTTAAAAGAGAAAAGTTGGAACAACGACAATGTCTTCCTAAAATAATTTCAAATATGAAAGTTTTGTCTCAGCAAGGTCTACCACTAAGAGGGCATGGAGATGAAAGTGACTCAAATTTTGTACAGCTTATGAAGTTACGAGCCGAAGATAATACCAAAATTACAAGTTGGCTGGAAAGGACGACTGATAAGTATACATCTCCGGACATGCAGAATGAACTTCTAAAGACCTTGGCTCTGCAAGCTCTTCGTGGTGTCGTAGAATGACATAGATTAGCACCTTTTCTTTCTATAATGGTTGATGAGACCACAGACACTTCTAACAAGGAGCAGGTAGTTATCTGCTTTCGGTGGGTTGACTGTAAACTGGAAAGTCATGAGGAGTTTATAGGTCTTATTCTACTCAAGCTTCAGTACTAGTTGATGTCTTACAAAGGCTGAATGTTTCGATCACTAAAATTCAAGATCAATGTTACCAAGGGGCTTCGTCTATGTCAGGATCACGTGGAGGAGTTGCAACCCAGATCCAAATGCAAGAGCCAAGAGCTATTTACACCCATAGTTATGGCCATGCACTCAACCTGGCATGTAATGATGCAGTAAAGAAATCTAAATTGATGAGAAATGCAATGGATACTGCTTACAAGTTGATTAAGTTAATTAAATCTCCTCGTCGTGATGCAACTTTCCATAAGCTGAAAGATCAATTGTCTGAAAGTTCTCCTAGTATTCGTGTACTATTTCCAAAAGATGGACTGTCAGACCCCAAGCTTTACAGAGCAAGTTTTACAGAGCATACTTGCCAACTATGACATTTTACAGATATTGTTGATTGAGTCTCTAGAATTTGTGAGAGAGACCGAGATGAAGAGTCGGATTATAGGGGTATCAGCTTCCATGAAATCATTTGATTTTCTTTGGAGCATCTTTAGGAGAGGTTTTACTTTTAAGGGGGGGGTTCACCTTTTTAACAAAAAAATGTTTGTCCTCTTTGTAATTCCCATAACTTTTTACCCCTTTACCCACTATATATGCAGATATTTTTGTTATCAAAGTGTTGTTTATTCTGTTTTCTTTCCAATGGTGTCTGAAATGTCTATATAGACACATTTTATTAAAAGATACAAGTGCAGACCAAGACCCCTACCACTCGAGCATTTGGCAGACCTAACTCAACACCACTAGAAGATCTTGCGCTCAAATTTGTTTTGTGGCTTCCTGAAACACCTGGCTGTAATTTGAGCGAAACCAATTTGGCTTGTGCATGACTGTTGGTCAGTTGCAATTGACCGTGTGGGTTGAACTCATTAACCCCAAAAGGTCATCTCTTCTAATGACCATAACTTGGCAATGCTATTTAAAATATATATATCTGATTCGCCCAAATTACAGAACACACAAAGAGCTGTTAAATGACATAAAATTTTTTTTTGTTTAATTGTGACACAGTTATGTTCACCAACCCCCCCCCCCCCCCCCCCTTTTTTTAATGATTTGTAGAAATAAAAGTAGACAATGAAATGTTTGGGTTGAACCTGTATGCATCTCTTCCAATTTTGAATCGAGATAAGTGAAATTGCATGGACAAAAAGCACCATAACTTTGAAATGGATGCTCCAATGCCTCTAAAACTTTGGAAATGGCTATATAGTATATAGATGCTTAGCTACAACAAAATGATTTTAAAAAATGAGAAAAAATGGTGAACCCCCCTTAATCATAGTGATAATTTAAGTAAAACCCTGCAATCAGCAACTATATCAGCAATAGAAGGACAAAAGGATGCTGACACTGTGATCACATTGCTGTTCCTGCATGCTGATGAGAGCTTCAGATTATTTTGGGGAAAAGTTGTGCACCAGGCTGATGGTCTTGAGGTGGACCAACTTGCACTTCCACGACAACGAAAACGACCTAGAGGGTATATATGAGGATGAAGGAGCTAGTGTTGGTAATTTTCATGCAGAAATTGAAGATTAAATCAGTTATTTTTTATGAAGCTCTTGATTTAATCATTTGCGGAATCAAAGATCACTTTGATCAGCCTGGCTACAAGTTGTATATATTCAAACCTTGAAGCTGTTTTGGTAAAATCAGCTCAGAATGAAAAGTACGATGAAGAATTTAAGTCTGTAAAGAATTTCTACAAGGATGATTTCGATGCCAATGAATTGAGCATGCAGCTTCTACTAATGTTCCGTTTGAGTCGGCTCAAAATCTTCACTAATTATTCTCTATTTACGTGAGCTTTCTCCAGCTCAGAGGTCTTTGATGTCTGCAGTGTGTGCATTGGCAGCTTTAATACTTGTTATGCCAGCCACAAATGCAGTGAGTGAGCGTTCTTTCAGTTCTTTGCATCGTCTACTCGAGAGCTACTATATAGGACTCAAACTAGACGAAACAATTTAATGGTGTTACATGTACACAAGAGTCGTACAGACAATTTATCTTTGAGGGATATTGCCATAGAGTTTGTAAAGGAGTCCAGTCATCGGCAAAATATCTGGTGGATTTTTACCCACCGACTATTCTATGTTCTTTTTTATGTTAACAACAACAAAAGCAAACTTAATAATTATTATAATGTGTATACATGTATATGCATCACTAATAGTAATAACAATCAAATAATAACATTAAGAACAATACTATATAATAAAAGAACTAGAGTGACACCCACTGGTAGGGGTGAATAAATTATGCTCGAATTTTCCCTTAAGTTCTATTCACGGATTCTCATACTAGGTACCTATTAGAGATTCCCAATAATAGCCCGTTATTCTCGTCAATTATTCTCAAGATTATAATGCAACATGTTTAAGAATCATGGTTCCGATAGTTATATTGTAGCATAAGTGAAGCCTGTACATAATCTTCTAAAGAAACTGTTTGTTGCTCACTAAAAGAATTAGCTAGCAGAGAAAACACTCTCTCTGCTGCAGCAGATGATGGTACCAAAACAGATGTACAACTGTTAGACCACAGGGGAAGTTCAGATTTGTGTCTTCTCCACCATAGTAGCTTGTCAATATCTGCTGATAATCCATTGGCTTTAGCCATATAAAGAGCTAACTCGCTCTTCAACCCGTCAATGATAGTGTTAGTATCAAGAAAAGGAAAGTGTGTTGTTATTGTTACAGCCTATAAGATTCTCAAAATGTTCCCTATTATTCTAGCATTATTCTTGGATTCTTAAATGTAAACGTACATATTATTATCAAAATTATGCTAGCAAGCATAATTTATCTAACCGTACCCACTGACCAACGTAATTATTATATTAAGTATTTCACACATAATTTCCCCTCAGATGCACCTAAAATAACTTCAGACAGCCTTTTGGGAGAATAATCCCCCACCCCTAAATTCTATACATCACCCCCTGTGGTCACAATTGACATGGTACATGGTCTCCCAACTCCAAAATTCCTTCCTACCACTGACACAGCTACTTTTATTTCTTACTCACAACTAGCCATCGCTTGCGTTGCAGGAAATTGAGTTGTTCAACCATGTATAAGTTGGGAATCTAGTATACATGTGCACTAACTTGTAGCATCTACACTAAAAAGACAGAAACCAAAAACATGGCGAAATGTCCCTAGTAGTAAAATTCTCCCCGAGAGCACTAGGGCGTGGGTTGTTATCATAATGTCACATGACTTTGGGACTTAGAGCCCCCTCCCAACCCCTCCCCACTTGCCTCCTCAACTTGGGGCTCCCCCATCCCACAATCGGGATCCTAGCTAGTGTATAATGTACGTCTGCTCATAGTAGGGTCTTACCAAAATGAGCGAAAACAAAGATAAGAGTAAGGAAGACGACGAAGAAGACCCGGATTTCTACATCCGCACTATCGCCTCTACCTGGGGACATCTGGACCTGATCGAGGATTGGCTACCTCACCACTGCCATGAGCCCGACAAAGTTACGCACAATGTGCTGATCCCAGCCGCTATGTATGGTATGCTGGATGTACTCAAACTGGCCTTGAAGCACGGTGAGTTTGTGGATTCGACTATTATTTGATCAATTTTCATTACTAAGGCTCGCACTCGAATTTGTACTTGCATTTGCTATAATGCATCTGTTTATTTTCTTCTCTGGCCTGTGTCTCGTCTTCCTCTGAGTCTGTTCCTCTTCACTTTTTTCCCTGTTTCTCTCTCTCCTGAGATGAGCAACTTGCTATGCACTTTTGAATGTGGGCTACTTAGTGCATGCAAAATGTCTTGCAGGCCACACATCTAACACCAAGTGTCTGGGGGTAGTGGTTGATTGTGGGGGCATCTGCACACCTATTTCGATACTAGCTGATTTTGGGGGGCATTTACACACGGTATTTCAGCCATGCAGCACTGTTGATGTTGGTTGTATACCTGCATTTCTGTGTCAGACGAAACTTATGCACCAATGAATCTATGATGTAGAATATCAGTATGTCTTCATGCTCTACCAACTGACCTTGACACTGACAATACAGCTTCTAGGAACTTAAATGTTTCTGAAACTAACCAACACATTTCTACTGCAGTGTTTTACCTTCTAGTTAGCTGTTTCAGTCACTACCCTAAGGTTAGATACGACAACTGGGTTTTAATGTCATTTTTTTCAGCAGGAACAGTAAACTGCAGCACAGATGTCGAAGTTCACATCTGTCCTGTGTTATCATGTCACTTGAAAATAGAATAAGTTTTAAAAAATCATCAATTGTGTTGAAGTTGCACACCAAAGTTGAACCAGTGTCCCTAGACCCCTGGTGTGGGTGTGATGATGTAAAGGAGCCTGTCGATATGGGAAGAGAATTTAGGACATTTTGTTTCTTGTATGATGGTGGTGGATATACTTGACGTGACAGTATATGCAAGAGCCTCTGGCTCGAGCTTCAGGCATAGAGCTAGGTGTCTATGTATTTGTAATCTAAATCCTGAACTTATGACATTCAATTTGACTCTTAACGAATATATTTTTTTTGTTATAAAAACATTGCTAGGTAATGTGCTCCAGATGGGGCTTATGAATTAGCCGAAGACCAATAGGACCTGTTACCTGTTGCCATGAGAGCGGTAGCCATCACAGGAGTAGATGCAGCATAGCGATCGTCCACATGAGGTTGCCATCAACTTATTTTTCATTTTGCTCCCGCCCACAGTAAGACTGGGAGTGATTTTTAAAAATAAGAATGTAGCAGGCATCTGCAGAAAAGAGAGTCTGGTGTTGATCGATAACTTGTTGTGTGAATGATGTCAGAGTTGCGCCTGGCTTATGGTAGGAAATAAGAGCCAACCTGCAGGAGAGCCAACTTGAAGGAGAGTCAACTTGAAGGAGAGCCAACTTGAAGGAGAGCCAACTTGCAACTTGCAGGAGAGCCAACTTGAAGGAGAGCCAACTTGAAGGAGAGGCAACTTGAAGGAGAGTCAACTTGAAGGAGAGTCAACTTGAAGGACAGCCAACTTGAAGGAGAGCCAACTTGAAGGAGAGCCAACTTGAAGGAGTGCCAACTTGAAGGAGAGCCAACTTGAAGGAGAGCCAACTTGAAGGAGAGGCAACTTGAAGGAGAGCCAACTTGAAGGAGAGCCAACTTGAAGGAGAGCCAACTTGAAGGAGAGCCAACTTGAAGGAGAGCCAACTTGAAGGAGAGCCAACTTGAAGGAGAGCCAACTTGAAGGAGAGGCAACTTGAAGGAGAGCCAACTTGAAGGAGAGGCAACTTGAAGGAGAGTCAACTTGAAGGAGAGTCAACTTGAAGGACAGCCAACTTGAAGGAGAGCCAACTTGAAGGAGAGCCAACTTGAAGGAGAGCCAACTTGAAGGAGAGCCAACTTGAAGGAGAGCCAACTTGAAGGAGAGTCAACTTGAAGGAGAGCCAACTTGAAGGAGAGCCAACTTGAAGGAGAGCCAACTTGAAGGAGAGCCAACTTGAAGGAGAGCCAACTTGAAGGAGAGCCAACTTGAAGGAGAGCCAACTTGAAGGAGAGCCAACTTGAAGGAGAGCCAACTTGAAGGAGAGCCAACTTGCAGGAGAGACAACTTGAAGGAGAGACAACTTGAAGGAGAGACAACTTGAAGGAGAGACAACTTGAAGGAGAGCCAACTTGAAGGAGAGCCAACTTGAAGGAGAGCCAACTTGAAGGAGAGGCAACTTGAAGGAGAGCCAACTTGAAGGAGAGGCAACTTGAAGGAGAGTCAACTTGAAGGAGAGTCAACTTGAAGGACAGCCAACTTGAAGGAGAGCCAACTTGAAGGAGAGCCAACTTGAAGGAGAGCCAACTTGAAGGAGAGCCAACTTGAAGGAGAGCCAACTTGAAGGAGAGCCAACTTGAAGGAGAGCCAACTTGAAGGAGAGCCAACTTGAAGGAGAGCCAACTTGAAGGAGAGCCAACTTGAAGGAGAGCCAACTTGCAGGAGAGGCAACTTGAAGGAGAGGCAACTTGAAGGAGAGGCAACTTGAAGGAGAGCCAACTTGAAGGAGAGCCAACTTGAAGGAGAGCCAACTTGAAGGAGAGTTTGCAGGAGAGCCAACTTGCAGGAGAGCCAACTTGCAGGAGAGCCAACTTGAAGGAGAGCCAACTTGAAGGAGAGCCAACTTGAAGGAGAGCCAACTTGCAGGAGAGGCAACTTGAAGGAGAGCCAACTTGAAGGAGAGTTTGCAGGAGAGCCAACTTGAAGGAGAGGCAACTTGAAGAAGAGCCAACTTGAAGGAGAGCCATCCTGCAGGTGAGAGCCATCCTTCAGGTGAGAGCCATCCTTGAACAACAGAAGTAATAAAGTACTGCTTAAAACTTCAGATTGCAATATGCACATATGAGCTAAGGATATTTTGAGCCACCTTGTTAGACAGGTTAACACTCTCATTGAACTCTCAGTTGACATAGTACTATCAGACTTTCTCCATAATCAAATTACTCACTGGACGTTTCGGCTAGAGGAGCTAGCCGAAACGTCGAGCAAGTGTAACTATTTTTTCAAGAAATTGTTCAAGAGTTTAATGACAAGTCCATATACTATACTTGAAGAAGGACGGTGAGGTTCTATCAGGAATTTTCATTTTGGGGAGTGTCATTTGCTAAGGCTGGTTTGTAGTATTCACAAATTTAATACATGCCCCCTGCATTTTAATTAAACAACCTCTACATCATAATTGAGCCTCCTATATTTTAATGCAAGCCCTACCCCTCTGCATCTTAATTTAAGACCCTACTCTTAATTAATAAGCCTCCTGCATCCTAATGCAAGCCCCTCTGCATCATGATTAAGCCACTACCACCTGCATCTTAATGCAAGCCCCTCTGCATCATGATTAAGCCACGCCCACCTGCATCCTAATGCAAGCCCCTCTGCATCATGATTAAGCCACGCCCACCTGCATCTTAATGCAAGCCCCTCTGCATCATGATTAAGCCCCTGCCCTCTGCATCATGATTAAGCCCCTGCCCTCTGCATCATGATTAAGCCCCCCACCCCCTGCACTTAATGCAGCCTCCCACCTCCTAATTAATGTAAGCCGCCTTTCATTATTAGCGCAAGACCTGCATCGTGTCAGATAGACTCAAGATAAACTTAGTTCTGTCTCTCCTTCTAACACAATGCACGCAGCATTGTATTCTTAACTGACCATAGCTTTCTGGATGGACCGGGTGTCTGTGTATAGGTGGCTATAGGTAATTAATTGCCTGCCGAGCTGCAAGCTCACGAGAGGAATCTAAGAAAGGAGTGATTGTAAGTCAGATGAAAGGTGTTGTAGATCATCCCTGTGCTTCTGGTATTGAGGGTGGCAAAGGTAATGCAGCATTGGCAAGGCCCTTACAAATGCCCTGTTATGTTTGAATATGCACTAAGCAGCCACACTAACTAGGCTGTGAGTGCTCACTATAGGAGGACAAAGCATTAGCGAGACCTTGTTCATCAGATCATCAGGTGGAATGCACACCAGCCGGCATACTTAAACTCTGAATGAACGGGTATCCCTCAGCTGATCAAAAGATTCCATACAACAACAGTGATTGTGTCTGCTCCTCTGTCATGCAGAGCCCATCACGCAACCATTCCCCTGCTCCATTGAAGCAACTGCTAGCTACCTTTCTTTGTGCGTTACTTTTCACAGAGAATTAAGCACACCCAGCTTTTAATTAACATTGCTTAATCTACTGTGTGTGTGTGTGTGTGTCTTTGTCCTTTAAGCAAGGTCATGGTTTTGAAGCTAGGAAGCTCAGAACTTTGCATGAAGGTTTACTATGACACTGGGACGACATGGGCTCTGTTGCATTAGGACTCACTGGAAGCCACCGTTGATAGCATGACACTTGGCCATTTTGATATATCTGTGCATCGATAGCTACAAGCAGTTTGCTAATGAAACTGCCTCTAGCCCTCTTCTATTAAAAAAACACCCTAGTTGCAGGAATGGTGAAATTTACAGAGGGCAGCGTAGTTGTCAACGGGTTTGACAAAATAAAAATGAGGAGCTAGCTACGTCTGTCTTTATGTGTTCAGAAGGCAGATGGACAACCTCCAGCAACATGGCGAGGCTCTGCTCGAGTTAAATAAGCAATACAGGTTAATATTAATTAATACATCCAGCTATGAATTAACATAGCTGCTACTAAATACCTAAATGTACACACCTACTTAATATTCAATGTCATTTGTGGTAATTAAGTTTGGCAGTGTTAATATGTAACTTGGCACAGCTATTAATTAAATGTAAACCTAGCATTACATATCTGTGTTAAACATTACTTAACAACACATACCCATAATATGTTACCTTGCATTACATACCCAGCTGTTAATGTAACCTAGTGTTGTACACCAGGTTCACAATAAGAAAATGGACATGTGACTCACTGCAACGCAACGCATATCTGTTCTCTCGTATCGTGACCCGGGCTTTACCCGGGCTTTACCTAGCTGCTAGTTAAGCAACCTAGTGAAGCACGTGTCAGCTCATGAGCCAGAGCTATAGGCAGCCATACAGCTCTGTAGACTGTTTACCGTCGAGGTTCAGGTTCTCTACCGTTAATTCTGCACAGCTGCCGTGTCTGCTCGATTCCAGCGTCAGTCCACTTAGGAGCATATTCATGAGCACTTTTGCACATCCTCATTCTATATAATGCACAATGATTGGAGCTTTTTTTTTGCCAGCTCCCAGTAATCTATTTTGTTGGCTCTGAATTGAGACATTTTAGGTCGACTTCAACTTCAAGTCGACCTAAAATTTTGTAGTGTGGAATTTTGTAGTGTGGGCTCACATGGAAAAAATTAAGCTGCTTGAGTTGACTCCCAGTGTGTGAGTGTAGTAGACAGGCCCTAGAGCAAGCCTGCCGGAGTGGAGGAAGACAGTTCTCTTAGAGCAAGTCCACAAAGTACTCCAGACAACGGGACTGTTTACCTGCTGTCGCGCTTATCTGGGGAAGGCTGGGTAATTGGCTCTAAGGAGCGACAGAGACACACCTCAGTGAGGCCAAACATCTTCAACTCTTCTGAACATGAGCCCAGTTCAGGTTGCTGAGCTGGTAATTGGTTCCCGTTGAACCCAAGCAGCTGCGTAGCATATGGAGTTCAACTTGTGAGCCATCCAGATCAACGCAGGCATGTCTGAGTGTGAGGATAGTTTCTGCTTTTGTGTACTTTGAACCTCCAATAAATGCTCGCCCTCACACAGGGACGTAATCGGAGGATCAGCTCCGACTGATGTAGGCGAGACTATAACTAGGTTGGGAGGTAGTAAATTTGGGAAAGGGTGGTCACTTGAAGTCCAACCAAAACTTCACTCTTTGAAATGTTCTAAGTGCAGGCAAAAGTGATTATCTTAAGAGATTCAGCCTTAGCTTTGGCTATGGTGATGTCTTATTAATTGTAATATAATTAATCATTTATTAGCACTCTTCTTTGCTATTATCATTCCTAATCATTATCATTTATTAGCACTCTTTGCTATTATTATTCCTCCTCCTCATTATCATTTATTAGCACTCTTCTTTGCTATTATTATTCCTCATTATCATTTATTAGCACCCTGCTATTATTATTACTCCTCCTCATTATCATTTATTAGCATTCTTCTTTGCTATTATTATTACTCCTTCTCATTATCATTTATTGGCACTCTTCTTTGCTATTATCATTCCTCATCATTATCATTTATTAGCACTCTTCTTTGCTATTATTATTCCTCCTCCTCATTATCATTTATTAGCACACTTCTTTGCTATTATCATTCCTCATCATTATCATTTATTAGCACTCTTTGCTATTATTATTCCTCCTCCTCATTATCATTTATTAGCACTCTTCTTTATTCCTCCTCATTATCATTTTTGTTTACAAATGAAAAACTATTAATAGATAATTACATAATAATTATTATTATGAAAGTTGTTGTATCTGTTATTAAGCTACACACAAGTGTGTGCATGGTATGTTAAGGTGGTATGCAGTGTTATTATTATCTATGAATACTTTTATTTCCTATCATTAGGAAATCTTGTGATGAAGGATGAGAGTCCAAGTTATCCTGGATGGGTAAGGGACATCACTGATAGCAATTACTTGTCACGGTAGGTAGCCTTGATGCAGTTCTAAACCTTAATACCACCAGGAGAAGTTCTTGCCACTTCTCAGAGTGCCACTTATATCTGAACATGCCAGTCAACCAAATGTTAGAAGAACCCACACCCATTTCAATGCTAGCTACGTCTGCTGAATTGCTGGCTACATTCGGTGTGCCTCCGTCTATTTTGCCTTTGGGCATGCGCACTAACGAATATATACCGTTGGCTCAACGTGGAATCTCGTCCAGCAGCTTCTTTCGATGCTTCTCTCTCCGTGACAGAGCAGAGCTCGACTAGACCTATTCAAAAGGTTGTCCTTAATATCGACGTAAACTCAGGATCTGTGATATTATGAAGAACAAGATATTTCAGCTTGAGTAGAGGGCGGAATGTTATGTCGGAAAGTGGACTTTCCACGATTTTATGGGAGCAAAGACAACCTGAAGTTCAGTTTTCCGAACATTTCCATCATCCGAACACCCTCTGATCCCAGGATAAATGGCCTCCTACTATTCCTATTAAAAAAATATTATTGGCCAAAAAATAAAACGGGACTGCATCCATGTAGACCACTGTCTTGAATGGTAGTATGGAGAGAGGTGTAGACCACTGTCTTGAATGGTAGTATGGAGAGGTGTAGACCACTGTCTTGAATGGTAGTATGGAGAGAGGTGTGGACCACTGTCTTGAATGGTAGTATGGAGAGGTGTAGACCACTGTCTTGAATGGTAGTATGGAGAGAGGTGTGGACCACTGTCTTGAATGGTAGTATGGAGAGAGGTGTAGACCACTGTCTTGAATGGTAGTATGGAGAGAGGTGTAGTCCACTGTCCTGAATGGTAGTATAGAGAGAGGTGTGGACCACTGTCTTGAATGGTAGTATGGAGAGGTGTAGACCACTGTCTTGAATGGTAGTATCGAGAGAGGTGTAGACCTCTGTCTTGAATGGTAGTATGGAGAGAGGTGTGGACCACTGTCTTGAATGGTAGTATGGAGAGGTGTAGACCACTGTCTTGAATGGTAGTATGGAGAGGTGTAGACCACTGTCTTGAATGGTAGTATGGAGAGAGGTGTAGACCACTGTCTTGAATGGTAGTATGGAGAGGTGTAGACCACTGTCTTGAATGGTAGTATGGAGAGAGGTGTAGACCACTGTCTTGAATGGTAGTATGGAGAGAGGTGTAGACCACTGTCTTGAATGGTGGTATGGAGAGGTGTAGACCACTGTCTTGAATGGTGGTATGGAGAGGTGTAGACCACTGTCTTGAATGGCAGTATGGAGAGAGGTTTAGTCCACTGTCTTGAATGGTAGTATGGAGAGAGGTGTGGACCACTGTCTTGAATGGTAGTATGGAGAGGTGTAGACCACTGTCTTGAATGGCAGTATGGAGAGAGGTGTGGACCACTGTCTTGAATGGTAGTATGGAGAGAGGTGTAGACCACTGTCTTGAATGGTAGTATGGAGAGAGGTGTAGACCACTGTCTTGAATGGTAGTATGGAGAGAGGTGTGGACCACTGTCTTGAATGGTAGTATGGAGAGGTGTAGACCACTGTCTTGAATGGTATGGAGAGAGGCAAGAACAGAGTGGGCTGTTAGACGCTGGTTACTCGGAGTTTTTTTCTTCTTTACAGCTTGTGTGTTGGAGCCAATCGTACACTGTCCTATGCTTAATGACACTTGCTAAGGATCAAGTGACCTGTCATGACAAATTTGTTCCCCCCATATTTGGTTCCCCCTGGAACTTTTTCTTTGAAAAATACGTTCCGCCTGGAACTTTTTACTTGAAAAATACGTTCCGCCTGGAACTTTTTACTTGAAAAAAAGTTCCCTCTTGAAAAATAAAGGGCTAGGGCAAGGGCTAGGGCTAGGGTGGGAACAATAAGGGGGGAACAACTTTTGGGGGGGAACAAATTAAATGTTACAGACCCTCTGTCTGTTGGTATCAATTGTAACCAATCTGTTGATGATTGCAGGGTTTCCTACTTGGCGCCTCCCTAGATTTGCAGCAAGATTGGTTACTAACGGCTGCTGTTTGGTAACCATAAGCTTCCATCTCTGCGCCACGCAAATCTCAAAAACAAAACTACAAAGCTCGCAATTTGCTAATTAAAGTTGACTTTGTGGGATTATTATTTTATGAATCTTTACACTTCTTATACTAAACACCAGGTGAGAAAGGTCCTTTAGTTCATAGAGAGACAAGTGAACCTGGTGTTGGATACGAAGGTTGCCATTGCTGTGCATTGCGTATGATTGCAACCATATTCAATGTGCGTTCAGCCATCAAAATATGAACGTGTCACCTAAAGCAGGCTTATTTAAATTAAACAAGGAATGGTTGTCATAGTGCAAAGAAAGATCTTGAGAGAAAAAACGGCAACAGATTCAAGGATAGAGGAAATAAAAATGGCTGCAAAGGAGGTAATGGACTGCACAGTTATTATTAGCTGACAGGGAAAGGATGGTAGAGTTTTATTCTGACATAGCTACTCAATTCGCCAGCATGCCAGAGCCATGGAGGTCTGATCGACACTCTAGTAAGATAAATACACGTACTGCCTCTCTCTGTGGACAGAGAACTGGCTACATGTATAGGAAGGATAAATGTTGCATATAGCCAATAGAGGAAAGATGTGCTGATGATGGAGAGCATACTGAACACAACAGTGTCACGAGTGCAAAGCTATCAGCTTAACAGGTTCTTCCCAGTAACTTCATGGTCTTGCTTTCAGTGTGAGAATTCCTGCAGAAACCACTGCCTGGTGAGCTCAGCCTTGAAGTGTGCTTATCTTCATGGGAAATTGCTTCCGAGTATTATTAACAAAACTCCTCCCACAGCCAACCTCAACATATCATGCACATTTCTGTTTCGGAGTTTGCCATCCCATAATGCTGCAGGGCACTAGGTTGCTCGGCCTTGCACCAGTTCCGAATCTGTAAGGAACATATAAACTCTTGGCTTCTTCTGCGTATCACCATAACAAGCATTACAGCATCATGATGTCATCAATAATGTACACATCGATACTGCATTACCTTCGCGGCTGTGCTAGGAGCAGGGCAATGAATTCAAGCATTACTGTACATCATGATGACATCAATAATGTACACATCGATACTGCATTAGGCCTTCCTGTGCTAGGGGCAGGGCAATGAATCCAAGCATTACATCATGATGACATCAATAATGTACACATGATACTGCATTAGGCCTTCGGCTGTGCTAGGGGCAGGGCAATGAATCCAAGCATTACATCATGATGACATCAATAATGTACACATCGATACTGCCTTCAGCTGGGCTAGGGGCAGGGCAATGAATCCAAGCATTACATCATGATGACATCAATAATGTACACATCGTTACTGCATTAGGCCTTCAGCTGGGCTAGGGGCAGGGCAATGAATCCAACATCATGATGACATCAATAATGTACACATCGATACTGCATTAGGCCTTCAGCTGTGCTAGGGGCAGGGCAATGAATCCCATGATGACATCAGGAATGTTCAATCTAACAAGGCTAGGATTTCTCAAGTTTTGTCCCTCAAGGCATCCAAATTACTGACTCCTTATTTTCCCTCTCCATCATGCCTTTGCTCGCCGTATGTTAGTTATTTATAATCTATATTGTCGTGAGCTGTGGATGTTAAGCCTCTCAATGTTGAGCGCACATAAAGTTAAGCGCCCATTTCATTGTCGTTACAAACGGTCTCTGTTAGGCATCCTTCTGGTATTTTGTTGGGAAGTGTTGACATTGAAATAAGACCAATTATACAGGAGTATTAGCTGCACCGCCCACAGGCAGCATATAGCAACAGAACATCCAGGCAAGGATTTTACTTAATGAACATGTCTATTATTATGAGTTTCAAATTGTCTCGACTTGTTTGTAGCATCCCTACAACCTCTGCTTCCTGCTTACTTTCAATGGACTTGTAGACTTTTTCCCAGTCTTTGAGGTAACTCCTCCATTGTTTATGACGTTCCAAAAACACTTTCCGACGTACCCAACGATTGTATCTTTGGCTTGTGAAGGATGCCGATAGCGAGCCTGTCGCAAGTGTTGTTCGCATCATAGGCTAAAAGGAGCTTTTCGCCATGCAGCTGTCCAAATAGTTCTGTAGCGAGCCTGCTTCCGAGCAAACCCTTGAATGGCCATCACTAGTCCCTTCTTAGTTCCTCACGAGACTTGCTCCTACATTACCTGCCTCGAGGGATTTGGTCTTTCTTAGTCTGGTTCAAGAAATTAGCTCCTTCTTCAACTAACTTCTAAGATTAGGTCCTCAGTTCTCAGTCTTCTCTGTCTAAAAAAAATGTGGAAAAGCAGTTTTTCTGTGAATGTGCGTTATTTAGAAATAGTGTTTAGTAAGCATATATGCTCAGTTAAGTGCCCATTTTCTTGCAGGTTGGGATAGAAGTGGAGTGCTAAACAACCACAGAGTTGAGGCTTGGGTGTTACATAATTGGAAAATATGGAGAAACCCCACCCCCACCCTTGTCCTTCCCTTCTTCCAAAACGCTTATTTCATCATCGGTGACTGTTCTAATAAGGTTGTCCAGTGTGTTTGGGTCAGTGAGTAATTGACTAAACTTACTAGCTGATATTGTTACCTGATCAGCTTGCGGCTAGTGGAATGTGCACTAATATTTGAGTAGTGCTTTCTGTACGAGGCCAAGTAGGAGGATATATTATGTGTCGTGTATGGTGGGCCAGTTCACTTGTTTGTCAGGGAATAGCCTTCATTGTTGTCCTGGTTAGATATGGGCAGCGGAATGGAGTGGTGGTTTCGCTAATACTTTCAGTTGTATCTCGTTTCCATGACATACGAGTTGTGCAAGGCACCTTATATGGATGTGCCCCTCCCCCAGGTGAACAGACTCAAAATCCGAGTGTCTGAAGTGGCAGTAGTTGTGGTTCCTGATTGGAAAATGCTATGCGAGGAAGACAAGATACTGCATGATTATATATACAGAACTCTTTATGCTCAGACTTACCTTTTGTTGTTCTGTTCATGTGTAGAAAATATCCTATCAGCACATCACCATGAGGGTCTAGCTACTGCCCGGCCTTAACCCTATCATTGCCCTGGCCCTAACTGAGGGCCCAATTCAGTCCTGTTCTGTACAGCATTGATGTCATGATGATGAGGACAGGCTGGGATTGGGACACGAGGATGCAACCAAATAATGGTTCCATTAGTTCAACATTCCTGCAAGCAAGTCCATATACCAGTGCATGCGTATACAACAGAATAATGCTCAAGATGAAGAGTGTGGCGTCAGTGATGGTGACGAAGCTCCTAGCCATGAAGACAACTGGGCAAGGCTTCATATTCGAAGTATAGCATCACAAATGTGAAAGTGTTCTTCATGGAAGTGAAAGGCACTCACAGGACAGTACGAGAGGTGGCGAAGGGGAACAGGATTATCTACAAGGACAATAGCAAGGTCGATCTCACCTGATACCTTTCTGATACCAATAGACAGCAAGGTTGATCTCTCCTGACACCTTTCTGGTAATATCAATAGACAGCAAGGTTGATCTCTCCTGACACCTTTCTGATAATATCAATAGACAGCAAGGTTGATCTCTCCTGACACCTTTCTGATAATATCAATAGACAGCAAGGTTGATCTCTCCTGACACCTTTCTGATACCAATAGACAGCAAGGTTGATCTCTCCTGACACCTTTCTGATAATATCAATAGACAGCAAGGTTGATCTCTCCTGACACCTTTCTGATACCAATAGACAGCAAGGTTGATCTCTCCTGACACCTTTCTGATAATATCAATAGACAGCAAGGTTGATCTCTCCTGACACCTTTCTGATACTAATAGACAGCAAGGTCGATCTCACCTGATACCTTTCTGATAATACCAATAGACAGCAAGGTTGATCTCTCCTGACACCTTTCTGATAATATCAATAGACAGCAAGGTTGATCTCTCAAGACATCTTTCTGATACCAATAGACGGCAAGGTTGATCTCTCCTGACAGCTTTTTGATACCAAAACATTACAATGAATCTAGAACACTCTAGACAGAGGATCCGTCACATGTGCACTTCCAAAGACTAAGTACAACTTCATTTCTCCAATTATTGTTATGGCTATTTGCACGTGGTTCATTTGTGTGTGGAATAAATGGTGAATGCCTGTTCTAATTACACACAACGAAATTATTTTCCTCCACTTCTACCTTCTCAGTTAGTACACTCTACATAACATGGATGCACTCACTGCACCTCTTCCTTCCACTTTTTCTCATCCAGAAGATAAGCACTAAGCGCTGAGAGTTCAAGATCTCCTTTGTTTGTGCAGTGTGCTTATATTGGGATATTTATGCTCCGAATCACCTACACCATGCACGTAATTTCTTGTGGTGGATGGCGTGCGTACACCGTGCTTACGGTGAGTGCAGCTAACTTTTTAAAGCGCCTTCTATACCGCCGAAGGAAAGACAAAGAACCGCCAGCACACGAGAGGCATGATCGGCTTGAAATGTTTGAATAAGAGTGGATATTTGGAAAGTTATAGCGATTTTTCTTAAGTGACAAGTGAGTGTGAAAGGTTATTAGTTATGTAGTAATTAAGATGTCATCAAAATGCATTTGTTGAAGTTCGTTCACAGCATGCCAAGAATCAACACTCTTAAAAAAAAGGGGGGGGGGGTGGGGTGGGGGGGGGATAGATGCCAAACTGACATATTTTAGACAACACCAGTGTTGGTATCCTCTACTTTAAGCCGGATGTGATGTCCACACTCAGCTATTGGAGCTAGCCTTGATGATGGATGTAGATTTGCGGAGGAATTTCAAGTATTTCTAATATGTATAAATATATAATATTATGTTGTTGTTGTTTCCTAGTCTTTGCTGCACTTTGCTGTGGAGGGGGCCCAGAGAGTTGTTCCTCTATCAAGCATGGATGAGTCTTCCTCACCAGTGAGCACATTATGTGATGCGGTGTAATGTAACATGTAACACAGCATAAGTAAGTAATGCCGTGAAACTCACTGATGATAGTGATGGTGAGTATCACATAAGCATTAAAAGGTAAGTTCACGCCGAGCTTGTGTCAAGTACAAATGGATTGTGAAACAGTAAATTAGATTTCCAAACATGTCAGCCAACCGAACACTACATGAAGCCACACCCACTTCCATGCCGGACACATGAGAGCAGCTAATTTCTCTTGCACACGCGTGCAACTTATATTCTACTGGTCGTGTAACCTGGTAACTCTGCCCGCTGTCACTTTTCTACCCATTCCAAAGAAGCTACATAGCACTGTCCTAACTACTCAGAAGAGAAGGAGAGAAAAGTGTTGTCCTTGCCGTAGAGGGTAAGCTGCTTCAGTCATCTCAACGTTTCTGTCATCCAAACACTCGCAGGGCCCCAACATCTTCAGATAATGGAGTTCCTATTGTTTGTAGGATTGGTCATTTACATTGCAAGATGGTGGTGTAAAGAACCATGATTTCCTGAGACTGTTGTGGGTGCACCTCCCTGCCCGGCATGTCTCATACCTCATGGCCCCTAGACAGCACTAGGGCTAGTGCCAGGGTTAGTTTAGAGCTAGGGCTATTCTAGGGCTAGGGCTATTCTAGGGCTAGGGCTATTCTAGGGCCAGAGGTATTCTAAGGCTAGGGCTATTCTAGGGCCAGGATTATTCTAGGGCTTGGGCTATTCTAGGGCTAGGGCTATTCTATGACCAGGGCTATTCTAGGGCTAGGGGTATTCTAGGGCTAGGGCTATTCTAGGGCTAGGGGTATTCTAGGGCTAGGGCTATTCTAGGGCCAGGGGTATTCTAGGGCTAGGGCTATTCTAGGGCCAGGGTTAGTTTAAGGCTAGGGCTATTCTAGGGCCAGGGGTATTCTAGGGCTAGGGCTATTCTAGGGCCAGGGTTAGTTTAAGGCTAGGGCTATTCTAGGGCCAGGGTTATTCTAGGGCTATTCTAGGGCTAGGGCTATTCTATGGCCAGGGCTATTCTAGGGCCAGGGTTATTCTAGGGCTATTCTAGGGCTAGGGCTATTCTAGGGCTAGGAGTATTGCCTAGGATTGGGCGTATTCTTGCGACGGCTATAAGGCTATGGTATTCTAGGGCTCGGCTTATTCTAGGGCTATTTGGTATTCTAGGTCTAAGAGGCTGGGCATATTCTAGGGCTAGGGCTACATATTTTGCTACTGATACAGGCACGTATGCTGCCCAAACACTACGGGAGTTCTCCATTCTCCAATATGCACGCAGTATCAGCACTTGGTGAGTCCTTCCATGACACATCCCTTTCCTAGTAGTCTACATAGATTATCTACAGTCCTACTTTCTTTGCCATGGAATGCAACAGACGCAACCCAACCTCTTGTCTTAATTCCATGCAACTTGCACCATGAACTGTAGCGGCCTCAGCATAGCGATTTTTTTTTGCCCCACTGAATATTAAAGGGAACTGCTGGAGTTGTGCAAACTTGTTTCGTCGTCAGCAGTTAAGAATTATAACAAATCTCTGCTTTTCTGTTCTACTTGATAGAGAAACAGCATACACATCTCCAACGACATGCACCCTCCCTCCCCGCAAGCCCTCATCCCGAGGACAGTGTACGACATCCAAGCCGTCCAGCTGGACATCATCTACTTGTTAATCCAGACAGGGGTGGACCCTACTGCCGTGGACGCCCAAGGGCACTCTGCCTCTTTCAGGGCTTGTCACGAGCTTGAGAGCAGGTTTCTGGAAGGAGCCATTGTGATAGGTACTGAGTAAATAACAACAATACGTTTTTATTTATCTGGAGATTTTGGTGGAGGGGGTTGGGAACGGGGGGGGGGGGGGGGGCTGTGTTAATTGCCACATGTTCTAATGATATTTCGTAGAATTTTTTTTGAAAATTTTGTTTGAGTGGGATGGGTCGAAATTGGAAGTTCATAAAATGATGTGTCTTGACTTTAGAGCTTCGTGACATACACACATAGTAGCAGCTCAACTAACCATTTTGGTTCATGGAGTTTCAAACACTAAATGTTCACTTTGGTATCAGCAGAGCATCTGCCTGTTATTGGTGCCGGAGCTGCTGACTAGTGCAGTGGTGATGCTAGTGGTTGCTGGGGCCAGAGCTGCTGGTGGTGATGCTAGTGGTTGCTGGTACTGTTATTGCAAGGTTGGCAGGACCACCTCCTCACAGAAGGAGCTGCATTGGAAGTCTTCTTTGCTGTGATGTAACCCCACAAATTTGTGTAAATTAAATTACAATACCACTTTGGATGCCTATCAGATATCAGATGCACTGAAAGTAACCAAGAGCAAACTGGGACTTTCCAGGAGTGGGCCTCCCTAAATGTAGCCCTGCCTATGTACCCCTCCCTAAATGTAGCCCTGCCCATGTCCCCCTCTCTAAATGTAGCCCTGCCCATGTCCCCCTCCCTAAATGGAGCCCTGCCCATGTCCCCCTCCCTAAATGGAGCCCTGCCCATGTACCCCTCCCTAAATGGAGCCATGCCCATGTCCCCTTCCCTAAATGTAGCCCTGCCCATGTCCCCCTCCCTAAATGTAGTCCTGCCCATGTACCCCTCCATAAATGTAGCCGTGCCCATGTACCCCTCCATAAATGTAGCCCTGCCCATGTACCCCTCCATAAATATAGCCCTGCCCATGTACCCCTCCATAAATGTAGCCGTGCCCATGTACCCCTCCATAAATGTAGCCCTGCCCATGTCCCCCTCCCTAAATGTAGCCCTGCCATGTCCCCCTCCCTAAATGTAGCCCTGCCCATGTAGCCCTGCCCATGTCCCCCTCCCTACTCCCTAAATGTAGCCCTGCGTATGTATATTCTCACTCCTTGACCCTCACTTATGGTGGGAGACAGAGCTCCCAGGAAGAGCTCTCTTTTACGCTGTTGCACTACACAGTGATGCTCTAAGGAACTCCAACGTTCCAATTTTGACCTCTTTCATTTTTTGCCTTTGGTCACACCTCTTTCATTTGCCTCGGGTCACACCTCTTTCATTTGCCTCGGGTCACACCTCTTTCATTTGCCTCGGGTCACGCCTCTTTCATTTGCCTCGGGTCACACCTCTTTCATTTGCCTCGGGTCACGCCTCTTTCATTTGCCTCGGGTCACACCTTTCATTTGCCTCGGGTCACACCCCTTTCATTTGCCTCGGGTCACCTTTAAACACATTTTTCATTTGTTTTTCTTGTTTTGCTGCAAGGAGTGTAGAAGCGGGTTCAAAGTACTAATAGAAAATAGAAATGGGTTTACTTTGCTCTGCTTGGAGCATGTGTGGTGGCACTCGGTAAGGAGCGAGCAAGAAGACTAGGTAAGGAGCGAGCAAGAAGACTAGGTAAGGAGCGAGCAAGAAGACTAGGTAAGGAGCGAGCAAGAAGACTAGGTAAGGAGCGAGCAAGAAGACTAGGTAAGGAGCGAGCAAGAAGAAGGTAAGGAGCGAGCAAGAAGACTAGGTAAGGAGCGAGCAAGAAGACTAGGTAAGGAGCGAGCAAGAAGACTAGGTAAGGAGCGAGCAAGAAGACTAAAGGAGCGAGCAAGAAGACTAGGTAAGGAGCGAGCAAGAAGACTAGGTAAGGAGTGAGCAAGAAGACTAGGTAAGGAGCGAGCAAGAAGACTAGGTAAGGAGCGAGCAAGAAGACTAGGTAAGGAGCGAGCAAGAAGACTAGGTAAGGAGCGAGCAAGAAGACTAGGTAAGGAGCGAGCAAGAAGACTAGGTAAGGAGCGAGCAAGAAGACTAGGTAAGGAGCGAGCAAGAAGACTAGGTAAGGAGCGAGCAAGCAGACTAGGTAAGGAGCGAGCAAGAAGACTAGGTAAGGAGCGAGCAAGAAGACTAGGTAAGGAGCGAGCAGGAAGACTAGGTAAGGAGCGAGCAAGAAGACTAGGTAAGGAGCGAGCAAGAAGACTAGGTAAGGAGCGAGCAAGAAGACTAGGTAAGGAGCAAGCAAGAAGACTAGGTAAGGAGCGAGCAAGCAGAGTTTGTGGGGGTGGATGAGTGCTGTCTTATATGTTTCCAGTAGTGCGTATGGACTCTGCTCAGACGATGAAATGGACACTGCTCTGGTAGTGGTATGGACTCTGCTCAGACGATGGTATGGACTCTGCTCTGGTAGTGGTATGGACACTGCTCTGGTAGTGGTATGGGCTCTGCACTACAGCCACTGCATAGCAGCAATTGTAGCCAGGGTCGAGTTACCATGTGTACACAACGCTGAGGAGCAACATATTTGTATAATGGCTATTCTTGGAGGGTTCATACAGGGTTTTACTATGGTGGACGGGGGGAGGGGAAGGGGCGGGGCAGGTGTTTGAAATTATTATATTGATGTGCCTAAAATTATTATATTTTGGTGGGTTCCACTAACAGCCATGTCAATATGGAGGAAGGACCAGAAGCTCCCTTTGAAGAAATCTTGTTGGTTAAAACTGGTGTTGCTTGGTCTAGGACGTGGGGGAATTACTGTCACGGGATATTCCCTTGCAGGCATATCATCACACTGTCTTGTTGAGGGTAGTTGTGGATAGTTCTGTGTGGCCTTTTACAGTTGTCAGTTATAACTTGTCACATGACAGGCATGTGCATGGTCGCTATGAATGTAATCACCAGGGAAACACCAAATATGTAGCAGGCTCTTGAATACTGTCCTAATGAACTCCGTTGGTCAAACTACAGACTACTCTGACTTCATGATGCTCTATCTGCTTTTCCACTCTAGATATTGCTGGGTTGGAGAAGAACGAGGATGCCTCACCTCCAGAGACGCCAGGTAAACAACAACAACATGTTCACAAATGTATACACCTCCTCTGCATTGCGAGAGATTAAACCATCAGAGCCGTCCCATGGTTGCGGCTTGTTGGTAAGAGCTGCTGCTATCATGGCCAGGCTTTATTAATAGCAATTCATGTAGACTTAGCTGTTTGATTTGTGCAGTGTCCATCCACTTAGTGTGGCCACTTATTTCAAGATGGTGGCTAAAAAACTGAAAAATCCTGTTCACTTCGGCGGCTTCTTAGAATCTTAAATGTTGGTATTTGGCGATTTTAGCTCCAAAAGCACTTCCAGCTTGCCTCCAATCATGATTTGCCCTACAATCCTTTGCCCTACAATTCTTTGCCCTCTTTGCCCTCCAATCGTTTGCCCTCCAATCCTTTGCCCTGCCCTCCAATCCTTTGCCCTCCAATCCTTTGCCCTACAATTCTTTGCCCTCTAATCCTTTGCCCTCCAATCCTTTGCCCTCCAATCCTTTGCCCTCCAATCCTTTGCCCTCCAATCCTTTGCCCTCCAATCCTTTGCCCTCCAATCTTTTGCCCTCCAATTCTTTGCCCTCCAATCCTTTGCCCTGCCCTCCAATCGTTTGCCCTCCAATCCTTTGCCCTGCCCTCCAATCCTTTGCCCTCCAATCCTTTGCCCTCCAATCCTTTGCCCTCCAATCCTTTGCCCTACAATCCTTTGCCCTACAATCCTTTGCCCTACAATCCTTTGCCCTACAATTCTTTGCCCTCCAATCCTTTGCCCTCCAATCATTTGCCCTCCAATCCTTTGCCCTCCAATCCTTTGCCCTCCAATCCTTTGCCCTACAATTCTTTGCCCTCCAATCCTTTGCCCTCCAATCCTTTGCCCTACAATCCTTTGCCATCCAATCCTTTGCCCTCCAATCCTTTGCCCTCCAATCCTTTGCCCTCCAATCCTTTGCCCTCCAATCCTTTGCCATCCAATCCTTTGCCCTACAATTCTTTGCCCTCCAATCCTTTGCCCTACAATTCTTTGCCCTCCAATCCTTTGCCCTCCAATCCTTTGCCCTACAATTCTTTGCCCTCCAATCCTTTGCCCTCCAATCCTTTGCCATCCAATCCATTGCCACACTACCAAACCAGCAGCCAAAGCCGTTAAAAGATATGACATTCAGTCTTTAAGGATCTTGTATCTCTATGTCATCTATCATCTCCCCCACACATAACTTGTGTGCAATAGTCATAATTTTACTAACAGAAGCAGATATGCTGGCAACTAACATGTTTCCCAGGCACTGAACAGGTAAAGGATCATCATGACAGTAACCACTTCTTTGTGTTGAAGTGGATAAAAGTTATATAACACTTCTCAATAGGCAGCACATTTCAACTGGTAAGGTTTCATACAACTGTGCGCTAACTAGAACATTGTGATTGTTAATTAACTAGTGTACACGGAAGTGTCACGAAGGAATGTCCAAATCACTACGGAAACGAGGCAGGAAAGTCTGGTCGCTACAGTGCTCCCCCCCAGTGATCTTCCACGATGGAACAAAGGCGAGCTGGAGGATGAATAGTCCGGCCAGCTTTGGTGACATAACCAGAAGCAGGTAGCCTAGGTGACGGTGTGGAGGGCACGAAAGGAGGTGCAGTCGGAGAGAGACGGTGCCGAGGTGGAGCCGGAGGAGATTGGGACCGTGGTGTGGTGACGGAGGCAGAGACGGTGACTCTATGAAGGCTGCTTTCAGACGATCAATGGATATGTTATCTGTACATGAGCCAAGGTCCACCTTGAAGAATTTGTCAGACCTGTGGAGTACACGGAATGGTCCATCATAAGATCGCTGAAGTGGGGAGCGATGGGCATCATGCTGCACGAAAACATGTGTGGCAGACTGTAGATCACAGGGCACATGGAAGGCACGTTGACTGACTGGTGAAGGTCTCAGCTGTGCCATGTGCTGCCGTAGTTGATCAGCAAAGGTACCTGGTGATGTCATCTGGGGTGCCTGATGAATGAAGTCTCCAGGGAGATGAAGAGTAGTGCCATAGACCAGTTCGGCAGCTGAAGTACCAAGATCTTCCTTGAGGGCAGTACACATGCCCAAGAGGACGATGGGGAGTTGAGTGCACCAAGCTGCAGTGGTGAGCCTTGCTTTGAGGCTTGCCTTAAGTTGGCGATGCATTCGCTCAACCAAACCGTTAGCTTGTGGATGGTACGATGTGGTTTGAGTAGGCTTAATGCCGAACAAGTGGAGGACATCCCGCCACAGTTCTGAGCTGAACTGGCATCCACGGTCAGAGGTGACAGAAGCCGGCACACCAAAGCGAGCAATCCATCCTGAAAGGAATGCCTGGGCACATGTTTGAGCAGTGCAGTCAGCCATCGGGATTGCTTCTGGCCAGCGAGTGAATCGGTCAATGACTGTAAACAGATAGGTGTAGCCTCTTGAAGGTGGGAGAGGTCCCACAATGTCAACATGAAGGTGCTTAAATCTGGAACTTGGCACAGGGAAACTCTGCAGGGGACTAGCCACATGTCGTGAGATCTTAGACTGCTGACAGCTAAGGCATGACTTAGCCCATGAGGTGATATCCTTTTTGAACCCAGGCCATACATACCGAGCTGCGATTAACCTCTTTGTGGGTCGGGAACCTGGGTGTGAAAGAGAATGCAGGATGTCGAAAACTCTGCGACGGAGGGAGATGGGCACAACTGGACGAGGGAAACCCAGTGACATATCACAGAGGATCGAATGATGAGATCCCGGAGGTGTGATGTCTACTAGCTTCAGAGATGTGGTAGCAGTGCGTAGAGCTTGAGTCTCCTGGTCGGCAGTCTGATGAGCGGCAAGTTCAGTATAGTCCAATGTAGGAGTAACTGCTGAGAAGCTGTGAATGCGGGACAGGGCGTCAGCGACAACATTGTCCTTCCCATCGACATGACGGATATCACTGGTGAATTCTGATATGAAAGAGAGGTGACGAGTTTGTCTAGGTGTCCACTTGTCGGAGTTGGCACTTGAGAGGGCGAATGTCAGTGGTTTGTGGTCAGTGAAGATGGTGAAGGCTCGACCCTCCACAAAGTGTCGGAAGTGGCGAATAGCCAGGTAGATGGCAAGTAGTTCCCGGTCAAAGGCTGAGTACATGAGTACCTTGTCTTCGGATCGCGGAGTTTGCGGGAGAAGAAGGAGATTGGTGTCCATTGGCCATGAAGTTGCTGTTCCAGGACTGCACTAACAGAAACATTTGAGGCATCAACAGTGATGGACGTTAGTGCTGAAAGATCAGGGTATGTCAACCGGGTAAGTGTTTGTAGTGCCTGCTTACTTTTGATGAAAGCAGCCTGACATGCAGGTGTCCAGATCCAGGGAGTATTCTTCCCTTTGGAGGAGCAGGTACAGCGGGTGGAGGACTTCCGCACAGTGAGGATAAAAGCGGCGGTAAAAGTTAATAAGTCCCAGGTATTCTTGCAAGGAAGTCTTGTTTTCTGGAACAGGAAAATTGCGTATAGCTTCCACACGATCTTCCAGAGGGGCAATGCCTGCGGAGCTAACGCAATGGCCGAGGAAGTCGAGAGTGGAGACACCAAATTGGCACTTGTCAGGGTTGATGACCAGCCCATACTGAGACAAACGTGTGAAGAGAGCTGCAGGTGCTGGTCATGCTCTTCAGGTGTGTGACTGGCTACCAGGATATCATCCATGTAAACAAAGACAAAGGAGAGCTCCCGGCAGACCTGATCCATAAAACGCTGGAAAGTCTGTGCTGCATTCCGGAGTCCATAAGGCATCATGAGATATTCATAGAGACCAAATGGTGTTATAATGGCAGTCTTTGGGATGTCCTCTTGGTGCACAGGAATCTGATTAAAAGCTCGGACAAGGTCTACCTTGGAGAAGATTGTGGCTCCACGCAGTGATGCTCCAAAGTCTTGGATGTGAGGGATGGGATATCGGTCAGGTGTGGTGATGTCATTGAGGGCACGATAATCACCGCAGGGACGCCATGCTCCTGACTTCTTGGGCACCATATGCAGTGGTGAAGCCCAGGCACTGGAGGATGGTTGGATGATACCAAGCTGAAGGAGATTGTTGAACTCCTTCTTAGCAGCAGCCAGCTTTGCAGGGGAAAGTCGACAAGCCTTTGCGAAGGTTGGTCTGCCAGCAGTAACAATGCGGTGCTGGACACCATGTTTTGGTGTCTTGTCAGCCACTTGAGGAGCAGTGAGTTGGGGGAAGTCTCGGAGAATGGCGTAATACCGATTGTGTGCCGTAGAAAAATAGTTGAGGTGGAGTGCTTCAAGGTCAGACAGGTAAGCAGGAATGCTGCTGCAGGGTGCTTCTGAGTCATATAGTCGGTGGTGCTTGAGGTCAATGAGCAAACCATGCTCACGGAAAAAGTCTGCACCAATAATTGGTTGGCTGACATCGGCCAGGATGAAAGTCCAGTTAAAGTTCTTCCTGAGGCCAAAGTGTAGAGATAAGGTGCGTTTGCCGAAGGTGGGGATGGCAGAACCGTTCGCGGCCCTGAGAGGGAGTCCCTTCTTGAGTGTCTGACGGTCAATACGTGTTGCAGGAAGCACGCTGACTTCGGCACCAGAATCGACCAAGTAGCGTTGGCCGGAAGTGCATTCAGTAACAAACAGAAGGCGACTGTTATTTCCCGATCCACTGGTCGCCATCAGTGGGCGGGGAAAGCGTTTCCCAACATAGAGCAAGGTTTTTTGCATTTGGTGGCATCCTTGCCAAATCGGGCATGGTACCAACAGAGTGTGGCGGAAGGGGAGGTGGTAGAGGGAGCTGAAAAATTGCCAGTTTTCTGCTGCAAGGAGAATCGACGTGTAAGGTCTTCCAGCTCAGAGCGGAGAGAGGCAATAGTGTCAACATTGGCAGTGACAGGTGCGATGGTGCTGAAGGACCGAGGTAGAGAGGCTTCTGGGGTGACTGCAACGAGGCTGTCAGCAAGGGAAGCGAGCTGCTCTGTACTTTTGTCAGGGTGCGATTTCAAGACGAGCTGGACTGCCACTGGAAGACGAGTGAGGAAAATTTCTTGGAGGATTGGGTCGTTATTGCAGGTTTTGTCCGCTAGCTGTTCGATTCGTCGAAGTAGCTGTGAGGGTTTCTGGTCGCCCAGTGGCTCCAGAGAGAGCAGTTTTTGCATCCTCTGGGACTCAGTGAGGGATGTGCGTGAGACGAGGCGCTCTTTCAAGGTGTCAAAAGGATCAACAGCTGGAACAGTGACAATAACATCACGTACCTCACGGGCAATCTCAGGTGCTAGGGAGCCAACGATATAGTGGTACTTTGTTAGCTGTTGAGTTATGCCCTTGGTAGCAAACTGTGCCTTCACCTGGTGAAACCAAAGAGCTGGGTCTTCCTGCCAAAATGGAGGCAGTTTAAGGGAGACAGTATGGACAGCAGCGCGAGGCTCTTCTAGAGCCATGTAAACTTGCTTGGAAGGCTGTGTAGATGCTACACAGGCAGCGTCGGGGTCACCAATGAAGTGGATAAAAGTTATATAACACTTCTCAATAGGCAGCACATTTCAACTGGTAAGGTTTCATACAACTGTGCGTTAACTAGAACATTGTGATTGTTAATTAACTAGTGTACACGGAAGTGTCACGAAGGAATGTCCAAATCACGACGGAAACGAGGCAGGAAAGTGTGGTCGCTACAGTGTGTTCAATATTGAGCCTAGCAGTTGACGTGATTCAGCATGTTTTTACTGCTTTGGAAAGATTGGAAAGATTGCTAAGCAGAGAAAGATCAACGATCTAGCTAGCTGTCATGCAGATGCAATCATCCTTGGACGCATTTGTCCACTACAAAGGCCATTGGCTACACAGAGAATTTTCTAAGAAAATGTTGAAACAACCATAGAGTAATACAACAAGCATTTGGTCTGAGGTATTGTACACTTCTATTTGTTCTTACTGGTGGTATCTATTGTAGGATTGCATTTGGTAAGGGCCCTTGAGAAAGGTAAATAAATGCAGATTACACCTCCCCCTCTCCTTGACTGCATGGGCACAGCCAACAATAGCAACGAGGTATAGCATGTGCTGAATTGTATAGTGGGCAACAAGAAGGCACTAGAACTCTATCAATATAATCAACTTGAGTTCACTCGCTTGATGTTGTAGCTATATAGATGTTCTAACTAGTTTCCATTGGGAATAATTCCTGGTGAAGTCTATAGCACTTAGCTGAAGCGTCGAGTCAGTAAATTCAAGTCGATTGTTGAGAACGTCATTGTGTGTTCATAATGTCACTGAGTGTCTGTTGAGAAGAAGAAGAAACTTCAGTAATTAGAAATGGTGTTTAAACGTGCTGGGCAAGAAGGCAGTTACATTAGATAGGCATGCAATTCTTCACTGCCAACTGGAATCAAGAGCAATCAGAGACGGCGAACCTCCGCCACCCTTAACAATTTAATTTGTGAGCTATCGTTCCAACGCTGAAGACGCACATGATGGTAAATCCCAAAACAAAATGGCTGACAATGCTAAGTGCCATGCCGTTTCTGGCAATGGTGGCCTCTAACAACTCTGATTTTATACCCCACCTAAATGTAATGGACGTGGTCCTTGACCCAAGCCTAACCTGCCCCATAAAGTGTCGTGAAAATCCATCCATATGTTTTGGTGTAATCCTGCTGACAGATGAACAGGATGGGAAAAGATTACAACCTAATTTGTTATTTTCTTTTTAAACCCTCCACCCCCACCCCCAGTGTATTTTAAGTTAGTGCACTCTCTCCATGTATTGGTTCACCTTCAACCCTTGCAGAGACAAGAAAATGCCCAAGACAAAGCCTGTATCTCAGCTAAAGCCCACATTGACAGCTGCCTAAATGGAGGTTTCAGCTGCTATCAGCTCCAAAAGGGCTTCCCAGCATTCTTCGCCTTTGCTTCAGCAGAAAACCAGAAGGAAAAAAAGTTGATAATGTGCACAAAAAACAACTTAAATGTTCATCTCTACCTCTTCTTCTTGCCCCTCATAACTGGCATGCAATCATAAAAACGTTAATATCAAAAGAAAATTTGGAAACCTTCTTCCAATGCACATCCACGACTACTCTGATTCTCAATCGCAGAGAAGCGGTGTGTGGTAAGGCTTCTCATTGATGATGTAATCAAGCTGTGTCGTATGCTGCGTTAAAATCAGAATTGGGTAAAGGTCTTCCTTCCAAGTGTGTTCTCGAAGATCCATTCTCGGCTACCCTGTGGTGTATAGAACTTAGTATGCTGATAAATAATCTTCAAACAAAAAGTTAAGCAAAGACAAGCAACTATGCAACAGTATGTGCATGTTTGCTTGAGCAATAAACATGGTAGAGAATGACATCTGCTATCTTTGGTGAGTTCAGGAGTTCTCCTGTGCAACTCTTGCCAAGCTAAATCTTTCTGCTATCTTTGGTGAGTTCAGGAGTTCTCCTGTGCAACTCTTGCCAAGCTAAATCTTTGAAGGAGGCTGTAGCTGATCCATGGCTGACTCTAACCAGAAAAACTGTGTGTGTGTGGGAAGTGCCGACTTGCATAGTGCAAAAAAAAAATATAGGAAGTTAGAAGAAGTGTTTAACTTGGTTCATATATCTGCTCGTTGGGTTTCTTGCTGTTTGGCTTTCTACTTGTTGTTGGGTTGTATAAAAACAACAAGAAAAAATAAACAAAAACAAACGAACAAAAATCAAACAACAACAAAATAATTAGTATACTCATGAAGATAACCATATTGATGACCCTTTACCATTTATATTTTTGTACACCAAAAACTCTAGAAATGATTATGTATACCGATTTTAAATGGTGGAAGGTCATCCAACTGCACAATCTTGTTTCCTTTCGTAATGTAACAGGTCAATCCAATAAAGTTGATGTTTTTTTTGTTGCATTTTTGACCTTGTATGTGTGCGTTTTATCACATATATATATATACAAGATATATAATGTGTATATATCTTGATGAGTGTAATTCTTGTTGGTGTTATGCAGGGCTGTCCTGCATTCCAAGTCAGAATGGCTGGAAGGATTCCGTGCACAATCTCATGCAGTGGTAATGGCAATGTTATCTGTAGACTGATAATGAACAGGAGAGCTTGCATATAATGCCATCTTCTTATAGTTACTACTGTAGACTAATAATTAACAGGAGAGCTTGCATATAATGCCATCTTCTTATAGTTACTACTGTAGACTAATAATCAACAGGAGAGCTTGCATATAATGCCATCTTCTTATAGTTACTTACTGTAGACTAATAATGAGCAGGAGAGCTTGCATATAATGCCATCTTCTTATAGTTACTACTGTAGACTAATAATCAACAGGAGAGCTTGCATATAATGCCATCTTCTGATAGTTATAAATGTTCCATTCCATTGCACTCCTTTCAACGTTTCAAGTGGCATGGAGTTGTTTTATGAGCATCTTCTCCCCACCCCTTTCCCCTGTTTTTCGCTCCCTCTTACCTCCCTGGAACCTCTCGCTCCTTTCAAGCAGCATTCCACTCGTAGATCATGGATGAGCATTTGTTTTTTTATCGCTCAATTTTTTCGAACATGCAAATGCTTAGCAACAGTATTGAACGAAATGGAAATGGAAACTCTTTTTTTTTTTACTCTTGCCATACAGCGCATCGTATTCTGATCTCATATTGCTTTAGTAGCTCGCTCATACATATTAGTTGACGCCCCACCCTCCCCATAAGAAAGTATACTCACAACCTTGTACACATGAAACATACTTGAATTAGTATTATGATATAGCACAACGTGTTAAGCATACTTGAATTAATGTTATGATTTAGCACAATGTGTTAAGCATACTTTAATTAGTGTTACAGGGGGGGTAGGAACTGGTCCGGCAGACCCGGACCAAAGTTTCAATACCAACCTCCAGTTATCAAGCAACTTTCTAATCTTTACTGAGAGCACTCTCGGACTCTTCTCCAGCCAAGTTAAAAATTCAAATGAAGCCCACCAAACCACGCCGCTAAATTTTTGCGCGTGCTATTTTAGTGTTATACATGGCCGCTAGTGACTGGAATTCCAGCGACTAGTTTCCAAAACGGAAATTTGGAAAAGGCAAAGATGAGAGGTATATATCTATTTTAAACTGAGCTAAGCATTATAGCTAGCTATATAGGTTTATCTGTACTGCATCACAGCTATAATCTAGCTATAGTAGCAAGGCATTATTTTAAACATAGCTACATGCCAACCATCCATGGTAGGACAGTCTGAGATTTTTTTGCATTTTTTACAATTTAGACTAGGAGTCCAGGACTATAAGCTGATTCAGCACTGCCAATCATGGCATCTAGTGATGCCAGCCACCTTGTTCATGTGGTCACTGACACTGTATTATGTTTCTGTAGCATTAAAATTCACAGTGCTAGAAAAATCATGAGGCTCAACCACCATGAGGCTCAACCACCAGCAATAAAGGCAAAATAGAGTTTCATTATCAGGACAATGTATTTATGATCCATTTCAAAGTAAATAACTAGTTTTAACTTATTTTAACCGAGCTGTACACTAGAGATGTTTACACAAGGCCTTAATCCAATCATCCAACTTGGTTTAGTCTTATCCGTCTTTTCCGAGTTACATACTAATACAATAATCCAGATTAAAAACACCAGATAATAATAGCTAACCTATAAAAATAAGTGGAGTACAATCCTTTAGAGATCTTGAGTAAATAGCTAAAGTGCAAGATGAAGGAAAGTGCATAGGAAAGAACCACTAATGTAGATAATGGCCAGGGAATGGAACAAAACCACTGTCAGTTGTCCAGGTATTAGACCAAGCCAGGTTGGCATGGATGCCAAGAGTCCCGAAATGATCCATTTTTATAACGTTTTTCGGAATCGAAAAGCTCCAAAGCATTTTGAGAATGGAACAGGAGAATATCATCAGTAGCAGTGTTGAAGATTATTATCGTTGCTTTTACTTTGAAGCTATAGACTTGGCCATGTCAGCAATTCAAGATCGCTTTGATCAGCCAGGATATGCTGTTTACCAAAATCTTGAAGAATTGCTTGTAAAAGCTGCCAATAAAAGAAAGCATTGTACCACTGAGTTAAGTGAAGTTGTTCCCTTTTATGGAGATGACTTCAATAAGAGTGAGCTTTCGACTCAACTTCAAGCTTTTAGTTCAAGTTTAGCTCATGTGAGTCAGATGGAACTGTAACACCGAAAGATATCTTGACTTTTCTTCGCAATCTTTCTGATGGTCAATGTGCATTTTTTAAGCAGGTGTGCTGGGTTGTCCGTCTAATCCTTGTCATGCCTGCTACGAATGCTGCAAGTGAAAGATGTTTTTCCTGCATGAAAAGAATAAAAACATACTTACGAAGTACTATGAAACAGGATAGACTTAATCATCTAATGATACTAAACATTTACAAAGAAGCTTTGGATCACCTTGATCTAGTCACAATTGCAAATGAATTTGTGAGGAACAATGAGCACAGACTCCGAATGTTCGGGAACTTGTGAACTTATTTCAAACTAGGTTTATTCCAGGTATATATATATTCTTTTCATTCTTTTCAAGTACAATGATATTTCTTTTCAATAAGGTGCGTGTATCCCCCTCCCCCACACACACTTTCGCCTGACCAATCCCATAATGCTTCCTATCCCTCTGTGTTATGATATAGCACAATGTTAAGCATACTTGAATTAGTGTATGATAGAGCACAATGATAGAGCACAATGTTTTAATCGTCCTTGAATTATTGTTATGATATAGCACAATGTTTTAAGCCTACTTGAATTAGTGTGTGATATAGCACAATGTGTTAAGCATATTTGAATTAGTGTAAGATATAGCACAATGTGTTAAGCATACTTGAATTAGTGTATGATATAGTACAATGTGTTAAGCATACTTGAATTAGTGTTATGATATAGCACAATATAGCACAATGGATTAAGCAACTTGAATTAGTGTGTGATTATAGCACAATGTGTTAAGCATATTGAGTTAGTGTATGGTTAGTGTATGATATAGCACAATGTGTTGAGCATACTTGAATTAGTGTTATGATATAGCACATGTTAAGTATACTTGAATTAGTTGTTAAGCAAACTTAATTAGTGTTACTTAATTATTGTTATGATATATCACAATGTGTTAATCATACTTGAATTAGTGTATGATATAGCACAATGTGTTAAGCATACTTGAATTAGTGTTACGATATATCACAATGTGTTGAGCATACTTGATCAGTGTGTGATACAGCACAATGTGTTAAGCATACTTGAATTAGTGTGTGATATAGCACAATCTGTTAAGCATACTTGAATTAGTGTATGATATAGCACAATGTGTTAAGCATACTTGAATTAGTGTATATAGTACAATGTGTTAAGCATACTTGAATTAGTGTTATGATAGCACATGATAGCACATGATAGCACACTGTATTAGGCAAACTTGAATTAGTGTATGATATAGCACAATGTGTTAAGCATATTGAGTTAGTGTATGATAGTTAGTGTATGATATAGCACAATGTGTTAAGCATACTTGAATTAGTGTTATGATATAGCACAACATGATATAGCACATGTTAAGTATACTTGAATTAAGTATACTTGAATTAGTGTGACAGCACAATTGTTAAGCATACTGAATTAGTGTTATGATATATCACAATGTGTTAAGCATACTTGAATTAGTGTTATGATATAGCACAATGTGTTACGCATACTTGAATTAGTGTTATGATATATCACAATGTGTTGAGCATACTTGATCAGTGTGTGATACAGCACAATGTGTTAAGCATACTTGAATTAGTGTGATATAGCACAATGTGTTAAGCATACTTGAATTAGTGCACAATGTGTTAAGCATACTTGAATTAGTGTTATGATATAGCACAATGTATTAAGCAAACTTGAATTAGTGTGTGATATAGCACAATGTGTTAAGCATACTTGAATTAGTGTATGATATAGTAAGCATATTGAGTTAGTGTATGATAGTTGTGTATGATATAGCACAATGTGTTAAGCATACTTGAGTTAGTGTTATGATATAGCACATCATATAGCACATGTTAAGTATACTTGAATTAAGTATACTTGAATTAGTGTATGACAGCACAATTGTTAAGCATACTTAATTAGTGTTATGATATATCACAATGTGTTAAGCATACTTGAATTAGTGTGTGATATAGCACAATGTGCATACTTGAATCAGTGTGTGACAGCACAATGTGTTAATCATACTTGAATTAGTGTATGATATAGCACAATGTGTTAAGCACACTTGAATTAGTGTGTGATATAGCACAATGTGTTAAACATACTTGAATTAGTGTTATGATATATCACAATGTGTTAAGCATACTTGAATCAGTGTGTGATATAGCACAATGTGTTAAGCATACTTGAATTAGTATATGATATAACACAATGTGTTAAGCATACTTGAATCAGTGTGTGATATAGCACAATGTGTTAAGCATACTTGAATTAGTATATGATATAACACAATGTGTTAAGCATACTTGAATTAGTGTTATGATATAGCACAATGTATTAAGCAAACTTGAATTAGTGTGTGATATAGCACAATGTGTTAAGCATACTTGAATTAGTATATGATATAACACAATGTGTTAAGCATACTTGAATTAGTGTTATGATATAGCACAATGTATTAAGCAAACTTGAATTAGTGTTATGATATAGCACAATGTATTAAGCAAACTTGAATTAGTGTTATGATATAGCACAATGTATTAAGCAAACTTGAATTAGTATATGATATAACACAATGTGTTAAGCATACTTGAATTAGTGTGTGATATATAGCACAATGTGTCTCCCAACACATCTCAATGCCCGCACCATATACTTCCACACCGTATCACTTCAAAGTTGCTGTGTTTCCAAACTTACGCCCTCAGGGCCTACACTCGCCGCCACTACGGCATCCTTCGCTTCTGCCACCACAATCGGTACATCTCGCTCTACTCCCCCGCGCTTCAGATGAAGTCCAACGTAAACAACCTCCGAGCGAGCCACAGACCGCTGGCCATCGATGCCATCTACGAAGAAGATTTTGCCATGGTCGAAATGATCCTCGAACTTGCCGATACGCCACAAAATTTCCTCAGCACCATCTATGAATACGATCATGGCCAGGCCAAAGAGAGGGAGAGCATTATTTCACATGCTTGTCGGCGGCACATGGAGGGCAACAGGGGTGTCCTCAGACGTCTCTTGGCAATGGCCACCCACGGAAAATTCCTGACGACTATCACCTTGTCGGGCTTGGGGCTTCGCAGGCTCCCAATAGAGGTCCTGCATCCCAACCTCCTCTCGTTGGATGTCCGCGAGAATAATTTATCCGAGTACCCCAGTGCAGATCCAGCCAATCAAAACCACTTAGGATGGAATTGTCCCAAGCTGGAAACACTCAATTTCTCAAACAACCTCTTCACGTTTATCCACGTGGATATTTTTTGTCTGCCCAGTTTAGTTCGTCTGCTGATGAATTGGAATGAGATCAAGGAAGTGCCGATGCAGATGTGGATGGCCACGCATCTCAACACACTGGATCTGAGCAACAACTTGATCCTCGACCTCCCCTGCCCCCCACGGGTCCACCGAAGCAGCAGTGTTGGCGCGTACTTGTTTGGCCACCGAATCATGACTTCGCCCAGAAGGCGAAATGAGTCGATGGTGGACGGAGGAGAAGTGTGCCTTCCGAGTCTGCGGAAGAGCTCCATCGACTACAACTCGCGATCAATCCACAGAGTGGATGTCAACTTTGCACTGCACGTGCTAGACTTGAGTGGGAACCACCTGTCCTCGGTCCCTCGCGGCCTCCCCTGCTTGGCCCCTCTACTCAGGACTCTAAAGCTTTCAAGGAACCGCATCACAAACATGGGCACGGTCAGCGACTACCCTTCTTTCTTGCAGATCCTGGATCTCTCTGACAATGGCTTGACCAGGGGGGTGGACCCTCCTCTGTTCAATGTGGCGAACAACTCTGTTAGCTGTGTCCAGTCTCAGTTTGTGTCTATGCAACATCCTTCTTGCTTGCACCAGCAGCACATTCACTTCACCTGCCTCAAGTACCTTTACCTCTGCAATAATTCTATTGGCGATCTCGTTCTGGAGTACGAGAGTGAGGAACGTTTGGACATCAGTAATACTTTCTCGGATTTCGACGTGTTAAAGCGTGCTAGTGAGTGTAGCCGGAACGTTCTCCTCTTTCCCAACCTCCAAGGCTTGAGGATCAGCAAGAACCAGCTGACTAGGATACCGGAAAACATCCACAAGCTGACGAAGCTGAGAGAACTGGTGGTGAGTCACAACGGGCAGATCAGGGAGCTCCCGTCCTTGCTCCATAGGCTGACGTCCCTGTTTGTGTTTCGCTACGAGGGCATCGGCGACCCTGTCGTGCAGGAATTGGCACATTTTAAGAGCACAGTCGAGATCCTCTACTACCTCAAGGCAAGGAGGATTAGGTAAATTGTAATGATGATGTGATGATGGCTATTATTCAATACATGCCAAGTTTTATTTATTTATTTATTATTATTATTATTATTATTATTATTATTATTATTATTATTATTATTATTATTATTATTATTATTACTATCACTATTACTATTACTATTACTATTATTATTATTATTATTATTACTACTACTACTACTACTACTACTATTACTATTATTATTATTATTATTATTATTATTATTATTATTATTATTATTATTATTATTATTATTATTATTTCTTAAATTAAATATATGCAATATGCATGTATTCTATATGCATTATTATTATTATTATTGTGTTATTATGTATTATAAGTTAGATTATTATTATTATTATTATTATTATTATTATTATTATTATTATTATTATTATTATTATTATTATTATTATTATGGAAAGTATGGAAAGTATGTTATGGAAAGTATGGAAAGTAAATACGTGGAAAGCAAATACGTGATATAATTGAGTCACAACATTCAGGTGGTAACATTATAATGGCTTAGAGACATGTACTGATGTTTCGGCGAACATGATATAGTGAAATGCACACCAGATGTAGAGCTTTAAACAAACTAGCCAACATGCTCTGGTCTTCATAGTGATAGTGAGGTGACACACATCATAGTATTTCTAGAATAATGTAAAGATGGCTTCCACAACCAAATCATTTGTGCATAGCTCAAGCCACTATTGAGTAATGCAATACCGTAGCCATGGTTTTATCTACCTGTCTACAAATTGTCAAATTTGGCATTTTGACAGATCTTTACCAAACTAGGCAGGCATGAACAGGAACAGTTCAATTTGCAAGGTTAAGGTCAAAGGTCATATCCTGCGCCTGCTTTCATCATGTATGTGTGTGTGTGTGTGTGTGTGTCCAGTTGTGTCTCGAATACGTCCATGAGGCTGTTCATGATTGGTCACTTCTCTAAGGGGAAGACGACTCTCTTGTCTAGTTTGAAGGGAGCTTCTGCTAGAGGAGGTGGCATCTTTGATGCTCGCATCAAACGTTTAGGCGTCAGCACAGAGACCCTCAGTCCCACAGGTGTGTTGTTGTTGTTGTTGTCCGTGATACTAATCCTAAGCATAGCCCTAGCCCATCTCAAGCCCTAGCCTGCTCAAGCCCTAGCCCACCTCAAGCCCTATCCCACCAAGCCCTAGCCCACCTCAAGTCCTGGCCCACCTCAAGCCCTAGCCCACCTCAAGCCGTAGCCCAACACCAAGCCCTAGCCCACCTCAAGTCATGGCCCACCTCAAGTCATGGCCCACCTCAAGCCCTAGCCCACCTCAAGCCCTAGTAGTGTAGCCAGCCCAAGCCAAAACCCTCACTAATTCCTACACGCTCCTCATTAGTCAATAACACCGAGCCCCCCCCCCCCGCTGCCCCTGCCCCTTCATCCCGAGGCAATATTGTTGATGTGCCTTTCATCCTGAGGCAATATTGTTGATGTGCCCTTCATCCTGAGGCAATATTGTTGATGTGCCCTTCATCCTGAGGCAATATTGTTGATGTGCTCCACAGACCTGAACTCAACTGTGGGCATCGAGTGTGGCAAGTGGCAGTGTAGCTCCCACTCCTCCAAGCAGTCTGTCCCCATCAACTTCTACACCTGGGACTTCGCAGGGCAGGTCAGTCCCAACCACACGCTTATGAATGATGCCTTTCAGCAAATACACAATAGGCTTCTCCTTCAATCAACTTTCTTTGTATTTTATTTTTTCCTTTTTTTTCTTCCTGTCCTGATGAAGACTGAAGTATTTCAGTGAAAACATTAATTTTAATAAACAGCAACTGAGGAATGAATTAGTGTATATACAGTGGACTCTCTATAATAGAGTGACATTGGGACCGGCTGAAATGGCTCTATTAAGGGGAGTGCTCTATTAAGGGATGTCTCCTAAAACAAGACGTGAACACGTCCAACGACCTGCTGCGCAGACGTAGACTGATGTCTTTGGATTGGACATTTAATAATGACCCAGATAAGTCACTGACATGTCCTAAGCCAACGATTTCCAAGTTTCCAATGGGGGGGGGGGGGGGGGGGGGGCCTTTAATGGGTTGAGAGCAAAATTTCAAACCAAAATCCAAAATCACAGAACAGAAAGAACAACAACAATAGTGTCCCTAGACCTGCGTTGCCGCAGGAAATGAGCATATTTAGCACTCAGAAACGGATTTATTGCTTTCCAAAGAATATTTCAAGGGTTGACTGCTTAAGAGAGGTACCAATGGTCTTATCCACATCTCTCTCAAACTCTGCCAGCTTTGCAAAGTCATAATTTCGACCTAGAAGACCTCTGTGCAGTACAGACATGGCTGCCTTCATCTCGGAGACAGTTGGAGTAGGGATCTCGTCTTCTTCTTCCTCATCTTCTTCCTCATCTGCTGCTGCTGCCGAAAAAGAGGCTCGGACATCCTGGACAATTGCCTCGTCTGTCAAAGGCTGCACAATGAAGCATCAGAGTCTGCATTTTCGGCCCATGTCTCAAAAGCATCTTGTTCCATAGGAATGTCACCCATTGAAAATTCGGCTGCAGCTTCCTCTTCCTCCTCTTCTTCTTTCCTAAGACCAGAGTGGCGCCAGCAGTTCCGAATTGTCTCCTCTTTGACATGATCCCAAGCAGACACAAGAAGATGAATTGCATTGGGAAGAGTAATCTTTTTGGCTAGATCTGAAGCAGTAGCTCTGTCAGAAGAGTCCAATTCCCGGAGAATAGTGTGCATCATATCCCGACGATAATGTTTCTTAGCAGCAGCAATGATTCCCTGATCCAGAGGTTGTAGAATAGACATGGTGTTGGGTGGGATAAAGGCAACTTCAATGTTTGTGAGTTCAACATCATGAGGATGGGCAGTGCAATTGTCGGAGATCTTCTTCCTCCTCCTCCTCAGGTCTTTTCCCAGTGTTTGAGCCAGTCTGAGAAAAAGAGTACAGTCATCCAAGCTGAAGAATTTGCGTCATAATCAACAGGGAGCACTGTGTTCTTGAAGCATCTTGGATTCTTGCTTTTTCCAATCACATAGAGTTTCTTGTTCTTCCCTGTCATAGAGCAGCAGAACAGGATTGTTACACGTTCCTTGGACTTCTTTCCTCCCTTCCGTGTGTCAGTCTTGAAAGTCAAGGTGGAATCAGGTAAAGCTCTGTAGAAGAACCCTGACTCGTCACAGTTCCAAATGTCCTCAGCAGGGAATCTCTCTTGCAGGGAAGGCCAGACAGTCTCCGTCCAATTTTGCTGGGCAATCACATCTGCTGCCTGTGCCTCGCCATGGAGCTTTTTGTGGCACAAGCCCTCCCTCTTCTTAAATTTGGAAAGCCAGCCCTCAGATGCCTTGAAAGAATTGTTCCCTAACATTTGCGCCATCTCTTGTGCTTTCTGTTTGACCAGAGGTCCCGATAAAGGAGCATTCTTCTCACGTGCAGCACTAATCCACTGAAGCATGGCAGAATTGAGAGCAGGATCTTTCGTAGAACCTTGTCGTTTCCTTCCTCCTGCACCTGTGTTGTCCTTGATGCGGTCCTGCTGTTTGAGGAGTTTGCCAAGGGTAGATCTTGGGATGCCAAGTCTTTCTGCTGCTTGAGATTGAGACAACTGTAAAGGAATGAACATGCAGTGTACAGGCACAATCCCAAAGAACTTAAATCCTTTACCTTAGGAAGAGCATTGTAAGCCTCTAGGAGATCCTTCTTTTCTTTGACTGACAAGTCTTTCCAGACTTTTTGGGGCCTAGATGTGGTTGCTGAAGGGGACCACCATCTTTGTACCTCTTCCCCTTGAGCAGGTTCTTCACCTTGTTCCTCAGGTGGTTCTTGATGGAGAGTAGCTGGGTCTGGGAACTCAGTCTCCATTGCATCCACACACAAGAAAAGCAGCTGCACTCCTGCAGCTGCTCTATTAATTATCAATTGTGACTGTTGTGACTGTTAGAGTGTAATGAATGTTCGTGGTGTCTGTGTGCACATGTTGTGGTTTCCTGGTGCAGTCCTGAAGATGGGTGTGCAGTTTGTACCACTGAAATATTTACCTGAACCACACCCACTACACATGCAGCATGGGATGAGTACGTGGGGTGTGGGGTGGAGGAGCATGTCCCATGAAGAAATCTGACCTTTGGCGCAGGTGGTTATTTTTAAATTTCATTTCTTTTCAATATGTTCAAAACAGACCTCCAGACTATTTGTACACTCTTATCTGTTAATTGAGGAGAAGTAGAGGGCCGGTCAACCCATTTAGTGTTTTGCTCTGGTTCTCATAATGCATAGGCACTTGGTGTGCCATACCAGTGTTTCCTGGGTGAGATGACCCTTTACCTACTATATAGTGTTTTATGTTTGGTGTGCCATACCAGTGTTTCCTGGGTGAGATGACCCTTTACCTACTAGTATGTTTTATGTTTGGTGTCATACCAGTGTTTCCTGGGTGAGATGACCCTTTACCTACTAGTATGTTTTATGTCATACCAGTGTTTCCTGGGTGAGATAACCCTTTACCTACTAATATGTTTTATGTTTGGTGTGCCGTACCTGTTTCCTGGGTGAGATAACCCTTTACCTACTAATATGTTTTATGTTTGGTGTGCCAAACCAGTGTTTCCTGGGTGAGATGACCCTTTACCTACTATATAGTATGTTTTATGTTTGGTGTGCCATACCAGTGTTTCCTGGGTGAGATGACCCTTTACCTACTATATAGTATGTTTTATGTTTGGTGTGCCATACCAGTGTTTCCTGGGTGAGATAACCCTTTACCTACTAATATGTTTTATGTTTGGTGTGCCATACCAGTGTTTCCTGGGAGAGATATTTCCTGGGAGAGATAACCCTTTACCTACTAGTATGTTTTATGTAAGGAGTGTTCCACGTCCTCGGTATTTCCTGGGTAATAATAGAGCCCTCATCTACCAGTATGCCTTTTTAATGCAGGAGGAGTACTACGTCACTCATCAGTGTTTCCTGATCAATAGAGCCCTTTACCTGTTGGTGTGGAACGTACTGGATGGCGATGCTGGAGTCCAGAGCCTTAGCATTTGGCTGCAAAATCTGCAGGCAAGTGTCGTATTCAGAGCAGTCACTTAAGATTATATATTAAATTGTCGTGTTTTTGTTTGTAATTATTCATGGCTCTCAATGAAATTAGTATTATGGTTTCGTTTGTAATTATTCACGGCTCCCAATGAATTTAGTTATATATTGTCATGTTTTTGTTCATGGCTCCCAATGAATTTAGTTAGCCACACAGATTAATATTATGGTTTCGTTTGTAATTATTCACGGCTCCCGATGAATTTAGCTAGCCACACATGGTATACAGGTGAAATATATAATACACTGTATGTCCAATCATTACCAGTATACCAATTTTCTCTCGTTACAGGCTAAAGCCCAGGGGCACGCCCACACTGTTATTATTGTGGGAACCCACATCGACAAAATTCAAAAGAATGACAAAGATCGGATGATTCGCATATGGAAAGACAAGCTTGAGAAGTTCAGGATCGGCCAGAGGGCCAGCAGGGGCTTCCCGAGCATTGTGGCCTTCCACTTTGTGGGCTGTCCTCTGAAGACAAGGAACTTCATCGGAGTCGACACTTTGAATGATATCATTTATAGCACAGCTATGAGTATGGAGTCTCGCAGAGGTACTGTATGTATGTAGGAATCACATGACATCTAAATATACTGTTAGTGTATTAGGTAAGGTTGGGTGGGATTTGGATTGTCTCTAGTCGATGAGCTCGTACGTGGTGAGGCACACATGTGCTGAGCGGGCTCCCGAGACTAGAGGTATATAACCCGTATCCCATCCTAAACCCAGCCTAGTAACGAACTTATATCACCAAGTAAGGCGAATGCAAGCCAACCACTTACAAATACATGTTCCAATTATGCCGTGTGCCTGTGGCAAAGTTGCCTAACAAAGCCACGCCCCAATGTTTACATGACAACCAGGAGACTCGCGCATGTGTAGTACATCACTGACCGGACACGACACTCCCCTTTAAGCACACTCCCAATGTGGTAGTATTTGTGTGCAACTTTGGCATGGGATGAGGAAAATTGAGGTACATGTATATTGTTGTTGTTGTTGCTATTGTTGTTGTTGTTGTTTATGTCTGCAGACCCTTCTCTTTGGCCGGTCCGAGTGAAGGTCTTGGAGGAGAAGATCCCCCTTAGTTACGACCAGCTCCGTGAATTCATAGAGAGCTGCAGATGCAAGTCTCCAGCCATACACAAGGAAGCTTTCTGGTAGATTGTTCAAATGCCTTGCCACTCATTGTTACAACTTGTGTCTTGGGCCCAGGGTGACCCTCACATGTTTAAACTGCAGCAGTTAAAAAAAGAAGGTTCTGTTAAGTGTACAGGGGGTGGTGGTGCCGAAAAGAAGGGTTAAGATCTTGGAGGGAAGGGGTTAAAAAAAATTGGGACTCTACTCAAGTCATTCAAAGGACATGTGTTTTGAAAGAAAACCCGGTGGTCTGCCACAAGGCACAGACTTTGCAGGTTTGAAGATAACAATAATTTTTTTTTTAAGTTTCTGCCCTGGGCCAGTACTGCCATGTTGTTGCTCAACTAGCTTGTTTGGCTGCATCAGAAGTAGCTGGCTGTTAAGCAAGGTGCTTATTGCCTGGTCAGCAACAAACACCTTACCCTTACAGTACTTCTGAGTCACATACCTATTTCCTGGTCTGCTTCTACAAGGAATGAGTTGTGACACAATTTTGACCAGCAGAGTCTGAAGTTTCAGAAAATGTCGTAATCTTTTCTTTCTTTTTTGCCATGCCTACTATAGGAAAATCTTCAATGGAAGTATATTTTGTGGATGATTTTGGGGCTTCAGAAAATGTCGTAATCTTCTTTTTTTTTACTATAGGAAAACCTTCAATGGAACTATATTTTGTGGAGGATTTTGGGGCTTCAGAAAATGTCGTAATCTTCTTTTTTTTGGCCATGCCCACTATAGGAAAACCTTCAATGGAAGTATATTTTGTGGAGGATTTTGGGGCTTCAGAAAATGTCGTAATCTTCTTCTTTTTTACCATGCCCACTATAGGGGAACCTTCAATGGAAGTATATTTTGTGGAGGATTTTGGGGCATTTTTAAAAAATATATAATTATATATATATCTTAAGAACTATATACTGGTATAAAAAACAAGACGACATTGTGAGCTTTCTGTTGATATAGAATTTTAAGGTAGGACTAGCATTAACGTAGTAGGCTTGCCAGTTCCAGTGGTTCTCTACCAAATATTTGTACACAATGTACCAACCCAAACTTCTGTGTGTGATGTGTATGCAAGTTTTGTGGTGTGGACAAGTAAATCTATGGGCTTAAATATAAAATGCAGTTAAAACTCAGCCTACACAATACTCACTGTAAGCAGACGGACCACCATAAGAAGCTAACTGAATAGTTCTCTGTTTAGTAATACACTATACAGTGTACTTACATGTACACATGTAGTGCTGTATAATTTATTGCAACTACAATACTACAAATTATACAGTAGTCCGAACAAATTCACCAATCCCAAAGCCCGTAGGTACAGGCCTATCAGTAGCCAGGGTCACTGTACGAGTGAAAAAATTAAATTGTTCCTCCAGATTACCTCATTGTTTCCAACAATTGATTCATACTTCCTGTGGGTCTTCCATGATAATCACATGATCCGTTTTCTTCTTGTCTCTGACCACATGTTCATACCACAAGTTCCTGATTCTTGCACCACTCTGAGCCAGGCTGAGAGACATCCTTGAGTAGATTGGTAGCTCCTGCATTTAGAGGACTGGTAACTGGCAGATGGCATTGTCCTTGAGTTACTCCTCTTCCTGCCCAGGTGCTGTAGGAGTTATTCCTCTTCCTTGAGCAGGTGCTATAGGAGTTATTCCTCTTCCTTGACCAGGTGCTGTAGGAGTTATTCCTCTTCCTTGATCAGGTGCTGTAGGAGTTATTCCTCTTCCTTGAGCAGGTGCTGTAGGAGTTATTCCTCTTCCTTGAGCAGGTGCTGTAGGAGTTATTCCTCTTCCTTGACCAGGTGCTGTAGGAGTTATTCCTCTTCCTTGAGCAGGTGCTGTAGGAGTTATTCCTCTTCCTTGAGCAGGTGCTGTAGGAGTTATTCCTCTTCCTTGACCAGGTGCTGTAGGAGTTATTCCTCTTCCTTGACCAGGTGCTGTAGGAGTTATTCGTCTTCCTTGAGAAGATGCTTTAGGAGTTATTCCTCTTCCTTGACCAGGTGGTGTAGGAGTTATTCCTCTTCCTTGAGCAGGTGCTATAGGAGTTATTCCTCTTCCTTGAGCAGGTGCTGTAGGAGTTATTCCTCTTCCTTGACCAGGTCCTGTAGGAGTTATTCCTCTTCCTTGACCAGGTGCTGGAGGAGTTATTCCTCTTCCTTGACCAGGTGCTGTAGGAGTTATTCCTCTTCCTTGAGCAGGTGCTGTAGGAGTTATTCCTCTTCTTTGACCAGGTCCTGTAGTAGTTATTCCTCTTCCTTGACCAGGTGCTGGAGGAGTTATTCCTCTTCCTTGACCAGGTGCTGGAGGAGTTATTCCTCTTCCTTGAGCAGGTGCTGTAGGAGTTATTCCTCTTCCTTGAGCAGGTGCTGTAGGAGTTATTCCTCTTCCTTGAGCAGGTGCTGTAGGAGTTATTCCTCTTCCTTGACCAGGTGCTGTAGGAGTTATTCCTCTTCCTGGCTGGGGGGGGTGACATTTAATTGATCAATAAATTTCCCCTTCCACACGTCTTCCCCCCCCCCGCCCCCACCTTCTGCATGTCTGCCCCCCACCTTTCGCATGTTTGCCCCCCACCTTCCACATGTCTTCCCCCCACCCCCAACTTCTGCATGTCTGCCCCCCACCTTCCACATGTCTTCCCCCCCACCCCCAACTTCTGCACGTCTGCCCCCCACCTTCCACATGTCTTCCCCCCCCGCCCCCACCTTCTGCATGTCTGCCCCCCACCTTCCACATGTCTGCCCCCCCCCACTCCCCCATAATTTTACAACCCCTGATTTCCCTACCCTCCTATGTACATAAAATCCTAAAAGTGGTATTGTAATGGAATTGGTTTTACGTTGTGCAGTGAGTTGGTAAAGGACATCATCGACAACGAGGTGGAAGTGGAGGCTGCTGTGGACTACCTTCATGCCACCAGTAAGGTCCATGGGAAGCGGGCAAGCTCACGCGTTCATATCCATGCTGACTCAGCATTACAATTTCCTCTCAGCTAGTAAATGTCCAACCCATGAACTCCAAGACGAGAGTTGCTGGTTGCTTGATGTACTGATGGTCATGTGTTTGTTCTGTCCTCCAACATCATAGAAGAGTCAGTGGAACACTGGCAGTCGCATGACTTCGTGAAATAGTGGCAGTCACGTGACTTAGTGAAATTAGCGGCGGTCACATGACTTAGTGAAATAGCAGTAGTCATGTGACTTAGTGAAATAACGGCGGTCATGTGACTTAGGAGTTATGATGCAGGAAAGAACAGACTTCAAGCCGTGCACAACTACAGTACATAGCATTACTCTTGCACAGAAGAGTCCCTTTCCAACTATAATGTACTGCATGGGGAAGTGTGTAAAGAAGTAGGTTATTTTGCGTCCCTATAAAATCATGAATTTGGTTGTCTCTCACGACACAGCTGCAGTTGAGGTGAGAGGAATTGTCATACCTCAGCTATGTGTGTGTGTGTGTGTGTGTGTGTGGTCATGCCTCAGCTATCTGTGTGTGTGTGTGTGTGTGTGTAGTCATGCCTCAGCTATCTGTGTGTGTGTGTGTGTGTGTGTAGTCATGCCTCAGCTATCTGTGTGTGTGTGTGTGTGTGTGTGTGTAGTCATGCCTCAGCTATCTGTGTGTGTGTGTGTGTGTGTGTAGTCATGCCTCAGCTATCTGTGTGTGTGTGTGTGTGTGTGTGGTCATGCCTCAGCTATCTGTGTGTGTGTGTGTGTGTGTGTAGTCATGCCTCAGCTATCTGTGTGTGTGTGTGTGTGTGTGTGGTCATGCCTCAGCTATCTCTCTGTGTGTGTGTGTATGTGTGTGGTCATGCCTCAGCTATCTGTGTGTGTGTGTGTGTGTGTGTGGTCATGCCTCAGCTATCTGTGTGTGTGTGTGTGTGTGTGGTCATGCCTCAGCTATCTGTGTGTGTGTGTGTGTGGTCATGCCTCAACTATCTGTGTGTGTGTGTGTGTGTGTGTGTGTGTAGTCATGCCTCAGCTATCTGTGTGTGTGTGTGTGTGTGTGTGGTCATGCCTCAGCTATCTCTGTGTGTGTGTGTGTGTGTGTAGTCATGCCTCAGCTATCTGTGTGTGTGTGTGTGTGTGTGTGGTCATGCCTCAGCTATCTCTGTGTGTGTGTGTGTATGTGTGTGGTCATGCCTCAGCTATCTGTGTGTGTGTGTGTGTGTGTGTAGTCATGCCTCAGCTATCTGTGTGTGTGTGTGTGTGTGTGTGGTCATGCCTCAGCTATCTGTGTGTGTGTGTGTGTGTGTGGTCATGCCTCAGCTATCTGTGTGTGTGTGTGTGTGGTCATGCCTCAACTATCTGTGTGTGTGTGTGTGTGTGTGTGTGTGTGTGTAGTCATGCCTCAGCTATCTGTGTGTGTGTGTGTGTGTGTGTGGTCATGCCTCAGCTATCTGTGTGAGTGTGTGTGTATGTGTGGTCATGCCTCAGCTATCTGTGTGTGTGTGTGTGTGTGTGTGTGTGGTCATGCCTCAGCTATCTGTGTGTGTGTGTGTGTGTGTGTGTGGTCATGCCTCAGCTATCTGTGTGTGTGTGTGTGTGTGTGTGTGTGTGTGGTCATGCCTCAGCTATCTGTGTGTGTGTGTGTGTGTGTGTGTGGTCATGCCTCAGCTATCTGTGTGTGTGTGTGTGTGTGTGGTCATGCCTCAGCTATCTGTGTGTGTGTGTGTGTGTGTGTGTGTGTGTGTAGTCATGCCTCAGCTATCTGTGTGTGTGTGTGTGTGTGTGTGTGTGTGGTCATGCCTCAGCTATCTGTGTGAGTGTGTGTGTATGTGTGGTCATGCCTCAGCTATCTGTGTGAGTGTGTGTGTGTGTGTGGTCATGCCTCAGCTATCTGTGTGAGTGTGTGTGTGTGTGTGGTCATGCCTCAGCTATCTGTGTGAGTGTGTGTGTGTGTGGTCATGCCTCAGCTATCTGTGTGAGTGTGTGTGTGTGTGGTCATGCCTCAGCTATCTGTGTGTGTGTGTGCATGTGCGGTGGTTGGTGTGGCTGAACTTCTATTGAAGAAATTGTTTTTTACTCTGAACTGAAAAGAGTAGATTTTGATCTTATGGGAATGCTGCTGAGTTAGCAAACATGAAATATTTGCGTGGGCTTGCCTGTCCTCTCTGTAGTCGGAGTCCTCTCCCTACCGCATGCACACACACATACATCACACTCACATCACACTCTCACATCACACTCTCACATCACACTCTCACATCACACTCTCACATCACTCTCACATCACTCTCTCACCACACCCTCACATCACACCCTTACATCACACTCACATCACACTCACATCACTTTCTCACCACACCCTCACATCACACCCTCACATCACACCCTCACATCACACTCTCACATCACACTCACATCACACATCACTCTCACATCACTCTCTCACCACACCCTCACATCACACCCTCACATCACACTTGCATCACACTCGCATCATGCATCACACTCACACATCACTCTCACATTACTCTCAGATCATAATCACATCACATCACACTCACATCACACTCACGTCACTCTCACATCGCTCTCACGTCACTCTCACATCACACTCTCACATCACTCTCACATCACACTCTCACATCACACTCTCACATCACACTCACATCACACTCTCACATCACACTCACGTCACTCTCACATCACACTCTCACGTCACTCACATCTCACATCACACTCACATCACACTCACATCACACTCACATCACACTCACACATCACTCTCACATCACACTCTCACATCACACTCTCACATCACACTCACATCACACTCACTTTCTAATTCCTATTTTTGCAGCTGGTGTCATCCTTCACTTCAATATTTCACTAATCAAGGACTATTACATCATTGATCCCCAGCGCTGGTTTGACCTCTGTGCTCTTGTCATATCACCCGACAATGTCAGTACTTTGGTACGTGTTGGAAGACCAGGAGGTACGCATGCATGTTAACACTCAATAATACTGTAACCATAACAACCACAAAGATATACTACATGCACCTGTACAGCAAATATGCAACAAAATATCGTACATCATGTGATCAACAAAACAATGGCATAGTCAACATCAACAGCATATACACGTAGTCAACCCCAACAATAGAGTCAACAACAATATATATATAATCAACAAAATCATGTGGTCAATAACAACAATGACAGGGTCAACAACAACAATGTGTAATCAACAAAATCATATAATCAATAACAACAATGACAGGGTCAACAACAACAATGTTGTAATCAATAACAACAATGACAGGGTCAACAACAACAATGTGTAATCAACAAAATCATGTAATCAATAACAATGACAGGGTCAACAACAACTGTGTAATCAACAAAATCATGTAATCAATAACAACAATGACAGGGTCAACAACAACAATGTATAATCAACAAAATCATGTAGTCAATAACAACAATGACAGGGTCAACAACAACAATGTGTAATCAACAAAATCATGTAATCAATGACAACAATGACAGGGTCAACAACAACAATGTGTAATCAACAAAATCATATAATAAATCATATAATCAATAACAACAATGACAGGGTCCACAACAACAATGTGTAATCAACAAAATCATGTAATCAATAACAACAATGACAGGGTCAACAACAACAATGTGTAATCAACAAAATCATGTAATCAATAACAACAATGACAGGGTCAACAACAACAATGTGTAATCAACAAAATCATGTAATCAATAACAACAATGACAGGGTCAACAACAACAATGTGTAATCAACAAAATCATGTAATCAATAACAACAATGACAGGGTCAACAACAACAATGTGTAATCAACAAAATCATGTAATCAATAACAATGACAGGGTCAACAACAACAATGTATAATCAACAAAATCATGTAGTCGATAACAACAATGACGGTCAACAACAACAATGTGTAATCAATGACAATGACAGGGTCAACAACAACAATGTGTAATCAACAAAATCATATAATAAATCATATAATCAATAACAACAATGACAGGGTCCACAACAACAATGTGTAATCAACAAAATCATGTAATCAATAACAACAATGACAGGGTCAACAACAACAATGTGTAATCAACAAAATCATGTAATCAATAACAACAATGACAGGGTCAACAACAACAATGTGTAATCAACAAAATCATGTAATCAATAACAACAATGACAGGGTCAACAACAACAATGTGTAATCAACAAAATCATGTAATCAATAACAACTGACAGGGTCAACAACAACAATGTGTAATCAACAAAATCATGTAATCAATAACAACAATGACAGGGTCAACAACAACAATGTGTAATCAACAAAATCATGTAATCAATAACAACAATGACAGGGTCAACAACAACAATGTGTAATCAACAAAATCATGTAATCAATAACAACAATGACAGGGTCAACAACAACAATGTGTAATCAACAAAATCATGTAATCAACAACAATGACAGGGTCAACAACAACAATGTGTAATCAACAAAATCATATAATAAATCATATAATCAATAACAACAATGACAGGGTCCACAACAACAATGTGTAATCAACAAAATCATGTGGTCAATAACAAAATGACAGGGTCAACAACAACAATGTGTAATCAACAAAATCATGTAATCAATAACAATGACAGGGTCAACAACAACAATGTGTAATCAACAAAATCATGTGGTCAATAACAAAATGACAGGGTCAACAACAACAATGTGTAATCAACAAAATCATGTGGTCAATAACAAAATGACATGGTCAACAACAACAATGTGTAATCAACAAAATCATGTGGTCAATAACAAAATGACAGGGTCAACAACAATGTGTAATCAACAAAATCATGTAATCAATAACAACAATGACAGGGTCCACAACAACAATGTGTAATCAACAAAATCATGTGGTCAATAACAAAATGACATGGTCAACAACAACAATGTGTAATCAACAAAATCATGTGGTCAATAACAAAATGACAGGGTCAACAACAACGATGTATAATCAACAAAATCATGTAATCAATAACAGGGTCAACAACAACAATGTGTAATCAACAAAATCATGTAATCAATAACAAAATGACAGGGTCAACAACAACAATGTGTAATCAACAAAATCATGTAATCAATAACAAAATGACGGTCAACAACAATGTGTAATCACAAAATCATGTAATCAATAACAAAATGACAAGGTCAACAACAACAATGTGTAATCAACAAAATCATGTAATCAATAACAAAATGACAGGGTCAACAACAATGTGTAATCAACAAAATCATGTAATCAATAACAAAATGACGGTCAACAACAACAATGTGTAATCAACAAAATCATGTAATCAATAACAAAATGACAGGGTCAACAACAACAATGTGTAATCAACAAAATCATGTAATAAATAACAATGACAGGGTCAACAACAACAATGTGTAATTAACAAAATCATGTAATCAATAACAACAATGACAGGGTCAACAACAACAATGTATAATCAACAAAATCATGTAGTCAATAACAACAATGACAGGGTCAACAACAACAATGTGTAATCAACAAAATCATGTGGTCAATAACAAAATGACAGGGTCAACAACAATGTGTAATCAACAAAATCATGTAATCAATAACAAAATGACAGGGTCAACAACGACAATGTGTAATCAACAAAATCATGTAATCAATAACAAAATGACAGGGTCAACAACAACAATGTGTAATCAACAAAATCATGTAATCAATAACAATAATGACAGGGTCAACAACAACAATGTGTAATCAACAAAATCATGTAATCAATAACAAAATGACAGGGTCAACAACAACAATGTGTAATCAACAAAATCATGTAATCAATAACAACAATGACAGGGTCAACAACAACATGTAATAAACAACAATGATGATAGAATCGACAACTTGTCATCAACAAGAACAATGGCAGGGTTCACCACAATTAAGGCATGGCATGTGGTTCGAATAGCATTACATGTCCGTCATTATGACATAGACGAGAGGTTTGGTCTGCTGAGTACAGCTAAGATGTCTGCCGAGTTCTTGCAGCGAGGCTTAGACAACAACACCAGCAAACTCGTCCGCACTTTCCTCAGCCAGTTCAACATCATTCACCCAGTGAACCGTGAGTATTGCCTCATCCCGTCTGCCATCCACGCCGATCCGACTCTCCACCAAGATGAGATGATTGGCTCGTTCCCTCGTCTCCAACACTACCAGCATGACCGCGAGAGCCTCTCCTCCCCCTCCATGGAACGCTTGCCGTCCATCGATGCTCTGGTCTGCAACAACTCCACCTCCAATATGATGGTGGTGAAGAAGACTGGATTGGTGTACCGACGAATGATTTTACTTCCTCCCATCGCGTCCGGGTTCTGGAGCAAACTGATTGCCCTCTTTCTTCAAAAGCAGGATTTCCAGCAGATACTTACCGGCGCTATTCCCGGAGGACATGTCCCAACGCCAATCGGTCCAGCCCACCGCCTCTGCTGTTTGATTGGTGACCTGGACGTGCGGTGGATGTACTGGAAGGCAGGAATCATCCTGTACATGGGTGAAACCGTTGTCATGGAGGTACACAGCTTGGTGGACCATGAATTCAAGGATCCCTGTTCCCTCCAGGGAAAGGGGTCCAACTGCGACGTCTTTGGGAAAAGAAGACAGAAGCTGAAGCGATTTTGCTTTGAGGGGAAGACCGGATGGAGATTCATCCCGTCTCACTACACGGATGTGATTGAAATCATTGTCCCCGAGATCGAGGTGGTAAAGAGTGGGCTTGTTCCTCCGTCAATACCGAACTCTGCACCCGCTATGTCCAGTCAGCTTCTAGTCAAGGCATTGGAGATTGTGGATGAAGTTCTTAAGAGCCACTGTGAGCAGTTTGCTGTCATGGGGATCTACTCCCTCAGTGACTTGTTGCACGTGATTCCTTGTCCCCTTGAATATGGGGATTTGGACGAGCGGGTTTACGACTTGCCCCTGAATGCCGGTCTGATGAGCTTGATCGACGGTGATGTGGTGGGGGAGGGGGTAAGTGATACGCGTAGCAACGCTCAACCTGCCCACGGGTTGCCGGACGACTGCATTTGCGTGTTTACCATCAACGCATGCATCCAGAGCACGTTGAGTTCCGATGCCATCTCCTGTCCCAAGTGCGGACTTCTGGATTTGAAATCCCTTGCTCCCGACCTGGTGAGCACGTGCTGGACTGGCATTGTCTACTTTTAGTCGGGATCAGCATCACGATATATTTTGGTTGCTGTGTTTTTTTCCTTCCTTTCTTTAGCTGTTTGCTGACATTGCACATTTTAAGCTGAACAAGGAGCAGCTGGACCACCAGGTGGACCGAGGGGATGACGCTGTTGCAGCAGGAGGTTTTGGGACCATATTCAAAAGAATATTGCACACAGACGTAAAAGAATTTCTGTTGTGCTGTCATTTTTGTTTTGTTTTGTTGTTGAGATTGCCCCCTTTTTAGTATCCTCACTTTGGGAGTAGCCTACATCAAATAGAAGCCTCTTTCTAGTAGCAGCCTCCCTCTAGTAGTAACCTTCCTCTAATAGTAGCTCCCTTTTAGTAGCAGCCTCCCTCTACTAGTAACCTTCCTCTAATAGTAGCTCCCTTTTAGTAGCAGCCTCCCTCTAGTAGTAACCTTCCTCTAATAGTAGCTCCCTTTTAGTAGCAGCCTCCCTCTACTAGTAACCTTCCTCTAATAGTAGCTCCCTTTTAGTAGCAGCCTCCCTCTAGTAGTAACCTTCCTCTAATAGTAGCTCCCTTTTAGTAGCAGCCTCCCTCTAGTAGTAACCTTCCTCTAATAGTAGCTCCCTTTTAGTAGCAGCCTCCTCTAGTAGTAACCTTCCTCTAATAGTAGCTCCCTTTTAGTAGCAGCCTCCCTCTAGTAGTAACCTTCCTCTAATAGTAACTCCCTTCTAGTAGCAACCTCCCTCTAGTAGTAACCTTCCTCTAATAGTAGCTCCCTTTTAGTAGCAGCCTCCCTCTAGTAGTAACCTTCCTCTAATAGTAGCTCCCTTCTAGTAGCAGCCTCCCTCTAGTAGTAGCCTTCCTCTAATAGTAACTCCCTTCTAGTAATAGCCTCCCTCTAATAGCCTCTCTCTCCAACTAATGGTAGCCTCTAATAATAGCCTCCCACTAACAGTAGCCTCCCTTAAAGCTGAGAGCGGTTGTATGCCATATTTGCAAGTCAAGGTCTTGACCTGAAGGTCGAGACTCCAGTTTAAACTTTAAAAATCACCTTTTCCCAGCTGTTGGTAGCCATCCTCAGATTTCATACTAGAAGTTTTTCTCCATGTGTGTATTGACTCCTCCCACTAACTCCACCCACAGACCACGCTATGGTCTTGATTGTTGATGCACGAGTCAACCCACAAAATGACGCTACATTTTTTAAAGGTTGACTTATACTGCACTAAATATGGTGAAAAACTTTGCCAACTGCAGTTAATAGCCTTCTTGTTTTGCCAATTCCCTAACATGCATAGAATGAAGGAGACTTAATGGTGGCAGTGAAGGTGTTTGACCAAGCAGAAGTGGGCCTCAACTTGCCACTGGGTCACACTGAGCTCACACGGAGTTACTCAGACATGCGCTATGAAGTCAACAAGCTGTGCACGCTGAAGCACCCCAACATCGTGGAGTTCGTCGGAGTCATCACCAATCCTCACTGCTTCGTGCTGGAGTGGGCCCCTCTTATGAGCCTGGAACACCAGCGAACAAAGCATGAGGACGCACGAGTTAGCATGTGTTTCTCCTCCATACTCAGCATATTGTTCCAGGTGAGGCCAGACTAGAACTATTAGGACACGAGAGAACTCTGCCATAGCTAATGTCACTTTGAGGCTATGTACAGTACATGTACTGGACTTCATGGTGTTCTCTTCAGTTACTCGGTTATTAATAAATCTCCTCTCTCTCTCGCACCCTCTCTCACTCTCTCTGTCATTACTTTGTTCTTCCCTTCTGCCTCTCCTATCCTCCCCACTTCTCCCCCCCCCCCCCCCCCCTCCCCCACATTTTTCTCCCTCCGCCCTCTCCTCTCTTTCCTATCATATCCTGTTCTGTCTATCCATTATCCTCCTCTTCTCTCTCTCTCCTCTCTTTCCTTCCTTCTACTTCCCCCCTCCATCCATTCTCCTCTCTCCCCTCCATCCATTCTCCTCTCTCCCCTCCACACACCTTCCTCGTTACAGGTAACCGGAGCTCTTTCCTACCTCCACTCCGACATTGGGATTGTTCATCGGGACCTCAGATCCAGCAACATCCTTGTATTCAACTTCCCTCCCATTGGCCATTTCTGTTTCCGTGAAGGAAGGGAGAGAGATTGTTCTGTTCTAGTGAAGATTGCGGACATGGGCATCAGTGCAAACCCATTGGGTAGGAAAGCTGGAACTTCGGATGGTCTGAAGTTGCTTGTACCTGAATGCATAGCAAGAGAGGCCGACAAGTTGACTGAAAAAGTATGTGCCAGTATTTAGCACTATAAAACATAAAATGCTAACATTTGATGACCATATATATATATATATATATACATACATGTGCATCTATGTATGTACATGTACACATGTGTATATACATGTACATACATAGATCTACACTTGTATATGTACATGTAACTTATGTATATAAATGTACATCAATGTATGAGCATGTATATACATGTACATCTATATACATTTACATGTATATAAATGTACATGTTTGTACATCAATGTATGTACATGTACATCTATGTATGTACATGTATGTATGTATATACATATACATGTGTATAAATGTACATGTATGTACATTATATATGTACATGTACATCTATGTATGTATGTATATACATATACATGTGTATAAATGTACATGTGTGTACATCAATGTATGTACATGTATGTATGTACATCTATGTATGTACAGAAGGAAGTCAGTTATCTGAACTCGGTGGGACGAAGGTGTTTTGATAGAACTTCAGTGTGGAAAGGTGAAGTCTTAAGAATGTATCGGTGGCTACTCTGTGGCTAAACTTCTCCCATTCCTCACAACGAGTTTATCTTGATGTAGAGGAGAACCTTTTTTCTCTTTGAGTCCTCCTGCAGGTCTAACCATGCTCTCTGCTTCAGCACAGAGTGAAAGGGATTAATAGAAACTGCTGCAGGTCTAACCATGCTCTCTGCTTCAGCACAGAGTGAAAGAGACCAAAAGAAACTGCTGCAGGTCTAACCATGCTCTCTGCTTCAGCACAGAGTGAAAGGGACCAAAAGAAACTGCTGCAGGTCTAACCATGCTCTCTGCTTCAGCACAGAGTGAAAGGGATCAGCTGCAGGTCTAACCATGCTCTCTGCTTCAGCACAGAGTGAAAGAGACCAAAAGAAACTGCTGCAGGTCTAACCATGCTCTCTGCTTCAGCACAGAGTGAAAGGGACCAAAAGAAACTGCTGCAGGTCTAACCATGCTCTCTGCTTCAGCACAGAGTGAAAGGGATCAGCTGCAGGTCTAACCATGCTCTCTGCTTCAGCACAGAGTGAAAGGGACCAAAACAAACTGCTGCAGATCTAACCATGCTCTCTGCTTCAGCACGAGTAAGGGACCAAAAGAAACTGCTGCAGGTCTAACCCTGCTCTCTGCTTCAGCACAGAGTGAAAGGGACCAAAAGAAACTGCTGCAGGTCTAACCATGCTCTCTGCTTCAGCACAGAGTGAAAGGGACCAAAAGAAACTGCTGCAGGTCTAACCATGCTCTCTGCTTCAGCACAGAGTGAAAGGGATCAGCTGCAGGTCTGACCATGCTCTCTGCTTCAGCACAGAGTGAAAGGGACCAAAAGAAACTGCTGCAGGTCTAACCATGCTCTCTGCTTCATCACAGAGTGAAAGGGACCAAAAGAAACTGCTGCAGGTCTAACCATGCTCTCTGCTTCAGCACAGAGTGAAAGGGACCAAAAGAAACTGCTGCAGGTCTAACCATGCTCTCTGCTTCAGCACAGAGTGAAAGAGACCAAAAGAAACTGCTGCAGGTCTAACCATGCTCTCTGCTTCAGCACAGAGTGAAAGGGACCACTGCAGGTCTAACCATGCTCTCTGCTTCAGCACAGAGTGAAAGGGATTAAAAGAAACTGCTGCAGGTCTAACCATGCTCTCTGCTTCAGCACAGAGTGAAAGGGACCAAAAGAAACTGCTGCAGGTCTAACCATGCTCTCTGCTTCAGCACAGAGTGAAAGGGATCAGCTGCAGGTCTGACCATGCTCTCTGCTTCAGCACAGAGTGAAAGGGACCAAAAGAAACTGCTGCAGGTCTAACCATGCTCTCTGCTTCATCACAGAGTGAAAGGGACCAAAAGAAACTGCTGCAGGTCTAACCATGCTCTCTGCTTCAGCACAGAGTGAAAGGGACCAAAATAAACTGCTGCAGGTCTAACCATGCTCTCTGCTTCAGCACAGAGTGAAAGGGACCAAAAGAAACTGCTGCAGGTCTAACCCTGCTCTCTGCTTCAGCACAGAGTGAAAGGGATCAAAAGAAACTGCTGGCAATTTTGGGCCAACAATACATTTTGTGATGCACAAGGGGATTTTCTCCAAAGTGAAAAAAGAAGTACAATGAATCTAGCTTGCATTGCCATGGGTGTGGCTATTGCAGAAGGTGTGGCTTCTTGTAGCATTCAGTTTGACCGATATATTCAGATAACTGAAGATTGGATAACTGACTTCTTAGTGTGTGTAGAGACAAAGTTACTTTATTTCAAGCCAATTGGTGGTGGTGCTCATGTATCGCTGTAAGTGACTAGTTCTCTAGGGTTGGCATCACTGAGCTCTCTGTTGATCTCCTTCTCAATCTCTTATAGTTGGCTATTGAGTGCTGGTTCACTGTCGACAGGCGGTTGATCAGGGTTTGTCTTGGGTGTTTCTAGCGGGGCTATTGAGTGCTGGTTCACTATCGACAGGCGGTTGATCAGGGTTTGTCTTGGGTGTTTCTAGCGGGGCTATTGAGTGCTGGTTCACTGTCGACAGGTGGTTGATCAGGGTTTGTCTTGGGTGTTTCTAGCGGGGCTACTGAGTGCTAATTCACTGTTGACAGGTGGTTGATCAGGGTTTGTCTTGGGTGTTTCTAGCGGGGCTACTGAGTGCTAGTTCACTGTTGACAGGCGGTTGATCAGGGTTTGTCTTGGGTGTTTCTAGCGGGGCTACTGAGTGCTAGTTCACTGTTGACAGGCGGTTGATCAGGGTTTGTCTTGGGTGTTTCTAGCGTTCGGTAGAAGGTTGTCCTCAAGTTTGTGAGATGGGTAGCCATTGCCATGGAGTCTTATGGACAGTCCTTTTGGGGTTAGATTTTTGCAGGAAGCATTTTCTGCATAGAAAAAATATGAGAGAACTGAGGGAAAGGCAGAACCAATGATGTGACTGCACGAACTCAAATGCAGGGCGTATAAACATAGCAACAGTTCTCTAGCTATGTAGTTGGTCTAGCTAGCTACTCTAGCTAGCTAGTTTAGCCGCAGGCCATAGCTAGTAAATAGCTAGCTCTAAAGTTCCCAACTGCAGCATCATAAAGACGCGAGTGAATAAAATTCTTTTCAACGCACGCTCGCCTAGTTATTGGACGCTTTAATTTATTGCTCTGATTCGACTCAACCCACCCATCGAGATGGACCAAAATAATGCACATAAATGCACATTATTTTTATTCGAATTCCGTGTGGATGTGACCAATGGCATTGACTTATGCAGTGTGGGCAGGCCTTAATAATGAACAGGAGAGCTAGCACTTTTCAATCAGGAACCTACAATTAAAACCAGTTCAGGCGCATGGGTTTTGAGGTACCCAACTTTGGCCTTTAGCACATTTATACCTATGCATCCTTTTTAATACCAAAAGAGAGCACACAGAGAGCTCTATCATTTGAGCTATAATAATATCAAGTTTCATACAGTGAAGTGTACTTTTACAGATTTTACCTGCCTTGGTCCCTCCTAAGCCATCCACCTTCTAATAGTTATAACTGTAGACTAATAATGAACAGGAGAGCTTGCATATAATGCCATCTTCTTATAGTTACTACTATAGACTAATAATGCATAGGAAAGCTTGCATAAATGCCATCTTCTTATAGTTACTACTGTAGACTAATAATGAACAGGAAGGCATATAATGCCATCTTCTTATATAATGCAAAATGTGACGGAATATGTTTGGAGTGGTAGATGGAGTCGGGGGTGGGGGAGATATCTAAGGGTTGTTGTTGTTATTGTTGTTGTTATTGTGTGTGGGTGGGAGGGGGAGGGGGAGGGGGGGGATATCCCAGGGCTCCCCCTCCCTCTATGAAACCCTGGCTCTAGGCAAACTCAAGCTTTCTATTTTTCCCACATGCATTTTGTCATGTTTGAACCCTTTTTTCCTTCCCCTCTGCATTTCCCCATTTTACATCAATCCACTGCTCGAAATTATTATTATTATTATTATTATTATTATTATTATTATTATTATTATTATTATTATTATTATTATTATTATTATTATTATTACTATTACTATTACTATTATACTACTACTACTAATAATTTTGAGTGCTAACTGCAAGTCATTTTATTTTTCTCTTGATGTCAGATACGAGACAACTGACTGGAGCTCTAGTCATGTTGTTATGCAGTAGTAATGAGTGTGTTTGCTTGTTATTGTGTACTTGAACATCTAGATGGACATTTTTACACTGGGCTCTTGCCTTTATGAGGTGATGACGCTGACTCAACTGCCTCCCAAAATGATATCAGAACCAGAGTACAAGAACATGCTTCTCTCTCGGAAGAGGCCACTGATTAGTGCTAAGGTATGGGGATTAAAGTGGGTAACAAGTTTATAAGACGGGAGGTTGAGTGAGGGATGGATGCATGGGATATAAAAAAAGGACCCTCAAGAGTTAAAACTGAAGGCTTTCTTTGGGGGTTTTTTTCCAGAGAGAGTAATCGCACAAGAGTGCCCTTTGTTATTTACAGTGTAATCCGCATATTTATTAAAACAATAGTCAGGGTTTCATTTAGAAAATTGTCCAAGGGGGGGGGGGGGGCAAAAAGGTTCCAAGGGGGGGCAGCTGCCACCCCCGCCCCCACCCCCTAAATGAAACCCTGATAGTGATATTATATAGACTTGTCAAAACGTAAAGGAAACAAGAAAGTACCCACGTAACCACACCATCAATACTTTCCTTTGCCTATTCATAATGAATTGAAAAATAATCCTTGTACACGAAATATAATATGAATTTTAACTCTTTAGGGTTGAATTAAGATGTGCATTAAAAAAAAAATTTTTTAGTCATTTGACATAGCAATGGGAAGAGTCAAGGTTGTCTTCCTCATCGCTGAAGGGCTGTACAGGTAAGCACTGTTGCTAAGATGCTTCGGAAATAAAAAAGCATTAGGAGCATTTGTTTGACTCTGAAGCTTTTAGGCCAAAGACTTGAGCCATTTTAGCATTTAGTTAGCCAGGTTAATTGCTAACTTCTGCAGTTAGCAATTGACCACTCACTTTTGGGGGGAGGAGGGGTTTATTTAAGCTGATGGTACCCATGCCACTGTAAACCTTACTTACTATTTCTGCAATGCATGTTTTTCTAGTAGAATAGGATTAAGGCTAGTATGTCGCGTTGCATCATGTTACTTGAATAGAACTAGATTCTATTCATGCAATGCATTTTATATTCACAGTATTAAAACGACATGGCGTATCGCATCACTAATTTGTGAACCGGCCTTGTGATTATTTTTGATTTTTTTTCTTTTTTTTGCTTTTGTGTATTTATTTATTATTATTATTGTATTTGATATTGTATTTGATAACGGGAAGGGAATGTGGTCTAAATTGGTTATGTTCTTGCTCAATTAAAATATAACCTAAATGTTTTTCCGTTTCTTTAACTATTTTTTTAATCTCACACATTCTCTCTATTGTAGTGATTCTAAATATAAATTATAATACAGTTTCTATGTCTGGAGTCGTATATAATATAATAGGTATTGTAGCCATGTTAATACGGCACCAGTTTGGGCTGAAAAAGAAAAATTTCTCATCTAAAACTAGAGCAACTGTCCTTCTGGTTCGCAAAGCCTGATGCAAACTCTGTCATGGTGCAAGTAAAAGAGAGAGAGAGCTAATAATGAAGTGTTTTCTCTAACATCCTTCAGCATGACAACAGTAAAAAAAATTTTAAGTTTTAAAAAAAGTTTAAAAGCCAAGAATTCTGAACCTCAATCTTGAGGACCCATAAATAATAATATAACAATAGTAGTAGCAGTATTAATAATTACAAAGACCTCAGTAGTAGCAGTATTAATAATTACAAAGACCTCAGTAATCAACTTGAATTTTACTCTCTTGACGGACGTTTTGACTAGATCTCTAGCCTTCATCAGGAATAATGATAATAATAATATATTCATTATAGTGCAGAAAGGGAATATAGCAGCATTACTGAGTTCCCTGGGGCCACCTGAATTTATGTTATATAGTTTATTACTCCCCGTTTTATTATTTGTTTCATTTTTATTTTTTGTATTAGGTATTTATTAATACCATAAAATATGTAGGGAGTGCACTCCATGTAGCAAGCGCCAACTGTGTGCTCTTCTCAGTGGTCTAGAATTTTGAAGGGTACATTTAGCTAGTGCCCAGTGTTGAAATCATACACAAAGCAGTTAAGAATGATCGTGATGAAGGTCCATTTACAGGCTTGGATGGAGCTTTAGAGAAACAGTTGAGAATGATAGTAAGTGATGAAGATCTCCATTTACAGGCTTGGATGGAGCTTTAGAGAAACAGTTGGGAATGATAGTGAGTGATGAAGATCTCCATTTACAGGCTTGGATGGAGCTTTAGAGAGGCAGTTGAGAATGATAGTGAGTGATGAAGATCCATTTACAGGCTTGGATGGAGCTTTAGAGAGGCAGTTGAGAATGATAGTGATGAAGATCTCCATTTACAGACTTGAAGAGAGGCAGCAGCTGAACATGAAATGAACCAGAAAATCCTTTGCCTAGAGCTGTAAATTCTCTCATTGCAATGGCCACGCAAATGACATGGTACGTGTCCTGTGATCAAATTTCGGCACCCACTTCACACAAGCACCCACCCATCCGATTTTTGAGGTGAAAGGTTAAGCGTCCATGGGTGCTTGCGTAAAAAAATTTAATTAATGTTCAGGCCCTTGGTGGCCAGCCATGTCATTCTTCAAACCAAAATTTGCAATTTCCTTTCGAAGGATCTTGAAGCTGACATGGGCCAAAGGTTCGTACCATTCTGCATGAATCACTGATGTAAACAACAATGATATTTTATAACGACTGTCTCAATAACCAACTTGAGATTTACTCTCTCGACGTTTCGACTAGATGCTCTAGCCTTCCGTCTAAACGTCGAGAGAGTTAATTTCAATTTGATTATTGATATAATTTCGTTACGTCCACTGAGGGTCTATTGAAGACATTTTTTATTGTTGGTAACCAGGATATTGTTACGGCCACTGCTGGCTAACTTACTTACTCATACGCGAATGACATGTGTAATAATGTCTTCCCACAATTGTAACTCGTACATCAGCTCTGAGTTTCACTTCTTCATTTGTTCACACGCAGGACATTGTGTACCCTCCCCTCCTCATCCAAACATTGGAAGAATGTTGGGAGCACGACCACTTCAAACGGCCCTCGGCTGAAAATATTTGCAGAACCATCTCGTGCCACCTCCGTCTCAATGCAGACGAAGCATCTCAACAAAGTGGAGATGAGCGGCCCAGCATACTTTTGGATTCCTTTGTTCTCCATCCGGTGAACCGGGTATGTGCATCTCATTGTTCAGATCTGGGAGGAACAGGGTTTGAGATTTGTGTGGCACTCTGTGGTCAGGAAGATCTTGGTCTGGATCAGGGGCAAGGACAGAGGATAGTGTTAGCGAGCGTCATGTATAACTCTGAGAGCCAAAGGAGTGAAATGGAATTAGGCGTGAGTTTTCTCAACTTGTATGTCTTCATCTTTTTTTACATAATTAAGTGAGCATCACACTCTTTGACTTGCAGCGTACCGTGAGGTCCTGGGAAAGCCCCGTGGCTTCGATTCACATCACATTAGAGGCAGATGTGTTTGTGGGGTGTGTGGATGGAACTATATTCCTCTTTGACAGCAATGGAAACAAAACTAGGCTTGACAGAGATTGCAACTACTCGAGAGACCACGGAGATCTAATAAAGGTTCACTATTCCGGTGAGGCTAAGGTTATGGTAGTTGCCTTTGGGGATGGAAGGATCCACTTAAGGAAGTGCACGCAGAGCGTGACCAGCTCACTGTCATGGCGAGAAAGCTGCCTTCCTCTGCAGGACATGGAACGAACTTTGCAGGACATGGAGTGTCTCTATGTCCCAGGTCGTAGTGAGGATATAGGTCCTGATGCATCACACAACTCGGGAGCCACATTTGAGGTTTGGCTTGGTCTGGACTCGGATGAGATTCAGGTGTGGAGTTTCTCCCTGTCACCGGAACATGTTTGGATGTCTGACCGAATCTCACAGATACAGACGCTGTCATGCATTAGAGTGTCCGGTGAATCTGTCGTTGAGGGTGCAGAAGGAAGGAACTGTATCGTGCATTCTGTGAAGGGAAGCGAGGACCAGTCGATGGTGGTAGGCGTGTTGCACACCCACAAGAAGAGCGGAGTCACGCTGTGCATTTTTAGTGTGGCATCCAAACAGTGTTTGCGGAAATTGGACTTGGATTTCTCTGGTATGTGTATTATAGAGGTTATATACTGGATGATTAGCATAGGTACCCACACCCACGGTGCAGGAAGGAGCAGGAAGGAACATATCCTGACAACATAGAACAGTAACCATTGCAAGTAACTACAGTGTAGAATACAGCTAGTGGCAGCCTCACTAACATTATCTGACCACTTATCTGTTTTATTTGACCACTTTATCTGTTTTATTTAAACACTTTATCTGTTTTATTTGACCACTTTATCTGTTATGACTACTTTATCTGCCACTTTACCCGTTTTATTTTACCAATTTATCTGTTTATTTAACCACTTTATCTGTTTTGACCACTTTATCTGTTTTATTTAGCCACTTTATCTGTTTTATTTTACCACTTTATCTGTTTATTTAACCACTTTATCTGTTTTATTTAACCACTTTATCTGTTTTATTTGACCACTTTATCTGTTTTATTTCTGTTTTATTTGACCACGTTATTTGACCACGTTATCTGTTTTATTTGACCACTTTATCTGTTTTATTTGACCACTTTATCTGTTTTATTTAGCCACTTTGTTTATTTAACCACTTTATCCGTTTTATTTAACCACTTTATCTGTTTTATTTAACCACTTTATCTGTTTTATTTGACCACTTTATCTGTTTATTTAACCACTATCTGTTTTATTTGACCACTTTATCTGTTATGACTACTTTATCTGCCACTTTATCTGTTTTATTTTACCAATTTATCTGTTTATTTAACCACTTTATCTGTTTTATTTAACCACTTTATCCGTTTTATTTAACCACTTTATTTAACCACTTTATCTGTTTTTATTTAACCACTTTATCTTTTTTATTTGACCACTTTATCTGTTTTATTTGACCGTGATATTTATAGCTATAACTTTTTTTCTTCAAAAGTTACACTTTTCAGAGTTTGGATGCAAATCAGGGGTAATAAGTTAGGTGTAATAAGTTGGGTGTAATAAGTTGGGTGTAATAAGTTGGGAGTAATAAGTTGGGTGTAATAAGTTAAGTGTAATTAGTTGAGGGTAATAAGTTGGTAAGTTGGTGTAATTAGTTGGGTGTAATAAGTTGGGTGTAATTAGTTGAGTGTAATAAGTTGGGTGTAATTAGTTGAGTGTAATAAGTTGGGTGTAATTAGTTGAGTGTAATTAGTTGAGTGTAATAAGTTGGGTGTAATAAGCAGCCCAGTTGTGCTAAGCAAACGAACACTACGTACATAGCATTATGTCGACAACAAAACTTACAGTGAAGATACTTAATGTGAAGAAAAATACATCTATGAGCAGCTCCTTTTCTCAAAGGTGAATGGACGACGATGCAAGGGATAACTACATGTAGCTTCTCCCCCCTCCTCGGCTCAGTGCCCATCTCCTCTCACAACTCAACTATAATAAATATAAGTAAAAATAGGATTACCGATTATAAGCAATGCCATTTGTAGGAACAACCATATAATCATAAGTGTGGTACATAGTGGCAAGGCCTGGTCTATATTGTTTGTTTTATTTATTTAAGGACAGATTGCATGTAGATTCAATAATCGATCTAAATAGCAAAGTTGTGAAGTGGATATACAAGAACCTACTACCGTATAGCAGGTAGCTAATTTCCATGGGGCAATATTTTCGTGAATTCTGTAGTTTTATATTGAACTTTCTAATTACGAATCTTTTCCCACAAATTAGTTTGAAATCCATGAAAATATTGCCCCGCGGAAATTACCCACAATGCGGTGTGTGGATCAAATATTGAGAGTAGTAATATGCTTGCTATAGTGACTTGGTAATATGCTTCCTTTGTCTCCACTTTAGCTACTTATAGCCAAACAACCATTTGATGAATGTTTATAGGAAATAGCAAAGAATATGTATAATATTGTATATAGTAGTAATAAAGATAATGATATTCATATTTGTGGTCGGTGTGTGGTTTAAAAAATGCATATGGTTGCTATGGTTGCTAGGAATTAGTGACTTAAGTTGGGTCAATTATTATTATTTTATTCTCCCAGCAACATTGACGATGTGCAGATATATGGTCTGACTTTTGATCAAATTTGACCTTGACCTCTGGTGACCTCAAAAGTATAATCCAGTGAAAGGGCCTCCATGTGTGTGAGTGACACCTTGTGTTAATTAAGTCAAAATTGAATTTTGGTTCCCAGCCATCTTGGATTTGAGCCGAAATCGAGGTTTTCCCATGGGTATATAGATTTTTTTAAAGGTGGATTTACCACAAATAAACCAATTTCAGGTGCGAATGTTTTGTTAAACATTCTTGTCCAACCCAAATCATTCGTTGCATGTAGTCTTAACAAGAGTGCATTTTGTTTGGGTTTGTACACACGCATTATATATATGATCTGATGAAGGCTAGAGCATCTAGTCAAAACGTCGAGAGAATGCAATTTCAAGTTGATTATTGAGAAGGTTATTGTAATGTTATTATGTCAACTAAGAGTTCATTGAGATATATCACTGTAATCCTTGCAGTCTCTGTCCTCCTGTTGACCTCTTCTCTCCTGGCTATTGGGTCTTATGATGGCAAGATCTATATATATAAAACTACATCTCTCCTGGACTCGATGTCTGAATCTCCCACACCACGGATTCTTCATGCTCACAAGAACAGAGTTTATGACCTCCACTGCTTGAAAGGGTGTGTTACCACTAGCGGCCACACCTCCTTGTTCCCCACATTCATTGGCCACTCCACAGAAGATGTGGAGAAAGAATTTCTCATTAGTGTTGGATCTGGCAGGGGCTACCCTTCTCAGAATGGGTCAATACTCTTCAAGAAGTTTGTTTGTCGGAGGGGTTGTTTTGTGAATGTTTGGTTAGTATGACATCTTATAAAATTATGTATAATTATATACACCATGTGTACAGTTTTTGTGACCGTTCATGTATATATACATGGTTCCTTTTTATCTAGCTGGCACTCTAGCTTTGCACTGGATCATTAATTTTTTATTGTTTTTTTATTATTTTTTTAAATTATTTACATGATGGAAAGATGGAATTTATGTTGTGTGCAAGTTATTCACCATTACTAATGAACAATTAAATTTATTATCATAACAAATATACAGAGTTCATTAACACCTAATTAACTAGTTATAAAGAATCAAATTACATGCACACACAAAAAATGACAATAACCGTGACAAAAACAACAAGTCAAGGAGGTGGAGATGGACCCAGGGTACCCAAAACTGCTGCAGTCACTCATCCTCTATTACCACAGACAGACGTTGAAGGAGGCACCTCCTGGAGTTGGTATATATATAGGTGCACGTAACTTCCTCCCGAATTCCTTCACAAAAGATCAGGCCCCAACACGCCAGACGTCTCCACCGCAAAGAGCACAAAGAAATGGCTGCTCACAAGGTGTGCTTATTTGGTCTTCTTTGATTCCTCTGCGTGCTTAGCTACCAATCCTGCTCCACTGGTAGTCCTGGCAATGTATGATGGTGCAAATTTATCGGGACAAGTAGCTTCCCACACCAATACCTTGCCCATTTTCCAGTTGTATAAAAGACGAATGAAACAATGGATTCCAGCTTTCAAGTTATTAGGTGTCAGCCAAAGTACATTAACAATTTTTACAATGTGGACCAGTCGACAAACATTTATAGGATCCTTCACCTAATCAACAATTTTTTTTTTTAAGTGTCTCTTCATCATATCAATGGATAAAGGGTAGGCCTTGGCAGATTATGCTCGAATTTCTGCCTATTTTTCTTTCCTTTTATGCTCCTAATATTCACCTATTTTTCTTTTCATTCTACCTATTTTTCTTTCCTTTTATGAAATTATGCTCCTAATATTCACCTATTTTTCTTTTCAATATACCTCTTTTTCTCAATTATGCTTTGACAAACAATTGTTACATCATTTAAAAAGAGAATATAGGCAATCAAGGATTCAAGATTCGAGATATTTTAACAGTTACAATTATCTATACATTATAGTTGTACTGTAACATAACAGAAAGTTGTAAGTAATCCTCCAAAGAGGCTGCACCAATAAGACTAATCTACACGTGTGAGTCCAGTTAGGCAATCTACCATTCTCCTCATGGCACTTCCACTACTCAATTGGATCTACGCTATCCGAAACATCCTCAGCTGCTAAGATATTCAGGTAACTCGGACTTTAAGCCATTAATCACTTCTGTGTTCAAGAATGGGAAGACAGTAAGTGAATCAATATCAATAGCAGTTGGCTTGAGTTCATTCACTTTTGAAGGTGAAAGGTAACGTGCTGCCTTAAAGGCAAGTACAATAGGCCTGAGATCTCTGTCAAACTTCTCCTTGAAGTATGAGTAGGCAGGGACACAACAAGCTTTGGCGTAAGCTATCAGTTGGTAACTCACGTGTAGAATTTCCTCCTGACAGATGCTTAGAGACTGCAGCCACATTTGGATAGTATTGTGACGAGACATGAGAATACAGAAGACTTAATTGCTGATAGGCAACTAACACAAATGGCCCATCACCTTCCAATGAGTATGTTGCAGTGACGAATGGTTCCATTGCATCTACTGTTATAGCGAGCTCCATTTTCAGTTTCTATATGCTGCTTGATTGTCAATGATTTCCAGTAGTTTTCCAGTTGTACATGGAGGTAAATCACTGCCATGCAGAAAATCAGGCACATCTCCAAACATGTCTTGCAATTTGTGGATAACTTCAAACTTACTCCACCATCTGGTTGCTGAATAGGTTGGAGTGGACAATCCAGTCTGTGTCTTCCATGCAAGCCTTGACTTCGGACTGTGAGCGAACAAGCTTATCCAAGCCTTTATGAACACATCTAAGATAGGTGTTTTCATTCTTTCTCCAACATGATCCAGAGTGTGCGAAAAACAGCCGATATCCATTATCTTATTATAGATCACAGACATGGTCCTCATTGCCACATCATTCACTGATGGCACGGTCCCTCATTGCTGCTATAATAAAATTAGAAATTGACAGCTCAGTTGACAAAGCAGTTATTAGTTGCCTATATAGCACATTCTTCTCCAGTGATGGATTTAGCTAAAAGCATCAGCCGACAAACACGCTGCTTGATAGCCTACTCTTTATCTATGTAATGTAGAACAATCACAAAGGCCTCGCACACATGGGTCGTTCCATCAAAAATGATTGCTACATGTCTCCCACAAATATCTTGTTTCAGTTTACTGATTTCATCATGCAAGATGAATGGTATCAGACGACGAAGGTGTGATGAATCAGATAGGGAAAACGCATTTTCTTCAAGTAGGTCCCTAAAGGCGTCTAACTTGCTGAGAGGAACACCTGCTTTTAGTAGAGCAGTCACTACATTCACTCTGTACATACGGGTAGAATCGGGTAATGTTTCATCTGATGGATGAACTTCTTTATCAAATTGCCGGAGTGACCCCAATTGACGCTTTTCTTTCGATACCAAACATTCCTTGCCCATCACATGCTTCAGAGGCTTGATGTGAAACTCTAAGGAACTTTTCTTTACAGAGAGTTGTTCCCGGCAGCCTGAACAAAACAGTTTGCCATTGCTCAACTGTCAAAGGTTTATTTTTGTAAGCCTTCACTCTTTCAGCTGGAGAAACTCATTGTTTGTACAGCCTCTTCCTCTCTTCTTTCCTACAGGAGGAAGGTAGATAATGAGAATCTTCCTTTTTCTGGCTAAGTCTGATGGCTGAGGAGGTTTGAGCCGATCTACAAGATTGGTGACTGGCAACTCTGTATAGTCTGAGCTGGTACTTTCATTGATGTCACACACATTGTCAGTGTTACCATCTAGTCCTGTCTCTATTGTCTCAGACATATACTTCAGCTACAAATAGCTAGCTACAAACTCAACTGTTCAGTGCACAATGACTTGGCCATGTGGTCTGTACACGATAAAGTAATTAACTGCCAAGGAAATGACCACACTGTGGTTATTTCACAACTGGTACCAGCAAGAATCTTACCCACCCATATCCTGCATGCTTTTTAATTAAGATGCTTATGTGTGTCACAATTTCAATAAGTGAGACTTGAGAGGTGTGGATAAGCTGTTACTGTGATGCATTCAGTCACTCTTATGTCTAATCTAAAGTCTGCCTATTTTTCCTGAAAGTCTGCCTATTTTTCCTGAAAGCTTGCCTATTTTTCCAGCAATTCTCTGAACCACCTATTTTCCCCAACTAGCATAATCCGCCAGGGCCTAGTAAAGGGTCCTATAAATTTTTGGGTAAATTCTTGTACCAATTTTTAATGGTCTCCCAGCCCTTCAAGAAGTGACGCAATATAATACAAGAACTAATTAATGATGGAGAAAAACACATGCTTATAGTTGGACACAAATAGTTCTTGGTGTGAAATTGATGATCTTGACTGTCTTTTGGGTGTTTGGAGTCTCCCATTGTGTGCGGGGGGGGGGGGAAGCAGATAGTTATTAGATTTTGATCGTTTTGGGGTTGTTTGGTTACTACCTTAGGAAAGATTCAAGGCAAGCTTGAAGCATTTTTGGGGGGCCAACAGCTGAAGTCGCCCTTTAGGTACTAAGAAACTTGTCAAAGTTTTAGCTGAGGTACGTATATATAAGTTTTGTTTTTTGTCGCCATTGACAATCCAATATAGAGGAATGCTATTGCACTCGCCATTGAACTTGAGTATGATGCAGATTTACGTAGTTTTCATTAACATGACTGGTCATGTTGGCAAATTCTTTGTTTCATTTCTTTCTTGGTCAATTGCTGATTCTCAGTTGTCATGTATTAATATTATTATAATATAACATTTCAACCAACAAGTTACGAAAAGTTACGTACAAAAATACCAAAATAATAATTAATTAAAAAACAAATAATAAATAATAACAAAAGCTAACGACAAGTTCAACTCCCGACCGACAGACAGGCATTCTTGTTTTAATATATAAAAACCACTTGAGTGAAAATATGCGTGCATGTGCACACACCCAAAATGGCATGAAGGGAAAAAATAACAGCTAGAATATAAATAATAATAGTTGATATATTTTTAAATGTTAATTTTTATGTTATTTTTTATTTTTTATTTTTTTTAGTGAACAGTATAGTTGTGTATAGTTTCTTGCATAAGCAATCATCAGGGACATTATTCAACATTGTTTTTACTACTGTTATTAATTTTAATCATTTTGTTTACTATTATAATTATAATTATTGTGCATGTGATTGGTATGTACTAACCTGCATTAAAACATGTTAATTGGAAGACTAACTAATTTGTGATATGGCAAGTATATACACACCCACAACTTGAAGTGGCCTTTTTCAGCAAGTGAACCTGCATGGGTGCTTATACTTCACACAATAACTAAATTAATTAAGTGCATAATAGGATGGCATGCAAAAACCTTCGGAATGACAGAAGGAATTAACACATCCACCAGCTAACTGGTATATATATACCGTAAGTGGTAGCTACACACTCCAATACTAGCTGATAACTTCTCAGCATCCAGAGAGCCAGCTGCTACCATTAGCTACTGCATAGATATAGCTAGCTTCATTTCAGACCCGGTGCTGAATTTATGGGCTTTATTTGGAATCCTAGCTAACCATGTAACAAGGTGGTAGTAGTACTGCACACCCATAGGAATAACACACTTAAGTGTTTGACACACCATTACCTACATCAATATATGTGTGTAGCACCATGGGTGGGTGTGTAAGGCTCTTGTATTCTGCACACTTTTTTGTTTTTACAGTGTAGATACACCATCCCTCATCATCCCGCACCCAAAGGAAAGTGTTAGCAACACCAGATTAGTCAATGACCCATCTGTCTGACCTAAGTCTGCTTATATTGAAGTTGAATTGGTTAGTATAATAGAATTAACTCTACTTGAGGATCAAACACGCTCGTACATACTCCATTCTTATGTCTCATCGCCAATGTATATACAACAAACTTTGTTGGTATTTTAGTGTTCTTAGAACCAAAACAAGTTTAAAGACAGAAACAGAAAAGATAGGTACCAGCCTTCGGGACTGTATTAGAGAACAGGACAACTCTAATAATAGGAAATGAATGAGAATGTTACCACACTTAGACCTCAACATTTTATTATAGTACAGCAATACAGTTATAAGTACATATCCTCAACATAATATTATCTTTCAAAGTGTACAATAATCTAACATCTCTTTGTCTCCAAGCTTTCAGTCATCTGATGAAATCCAAGCTAAACTTCCTGCGACTGAAGATCCAGAGCAGTATGAGGAGTGTGATATATAGAAAAGGCAGCACTCCTATAGTATTATCAATGTGTTGAAAGCATAGATTGAATTATTCTCTATTTCTGCCACATCAATCCCTGCTGCACAGACATAAAATCCAGCAATAAAAAGAATGAAAATGGTCATAATAGACGAAAGGTGGCACAGGTGAGTTTTGAAAGGATCAGCAACTATAGTGATCATGGCAGTAATGACAAGTACCATTGCAGCATAGGGGAAATACAATGAGTTCAGAGTGTACACATACATAGCCATGAGAACAAAACGAAGTATGAAAGTTACAGATGAATACCACCTGCAGTCTCGGGTTCCTGGCTCTGTTCCATCCTTGTAGCAACCTTGGAAGGAGTCCATAAATGTTTGCAGAAATAGTTGGCCACGACGAGGAAGTATATTAAAACATTTATGAGACACCTTGAATGGGTAGGCAATGATGATTAATGTGGGTGTTAAGACAAAGAGAAGCAGCACAATGGTGGCCAGGATGGCATAAGGGAGATGAGCAGCTCCAAAGTAAGGGACAGTAGCATCATAATACAGCCTCAGAGTAGAGTTAATATGATGCTGAGGTGTAGTAAAGTGATACACGGGACAAGCAAATCAAAGCACACACTGAGAAACTTCATATTTGTCAAGAAGAAGAAAGTAGCAAAAGCATCCACTGTGGATGTCCTGATGTCCCAGTTTCTCCGGAAAAGACTGAAAAAAGCTCGGAAAGGTCTCCACAGGATAACAAAGGGCTTGAAGTTAGAATCATATAAATTGATCATCATGTAGGTGACAGCCATGAGAAGTAGAGGGTACACAGCAACAGCTAAATCAAGAGCCAGAGTAGCTAAACTATCAGTTTGCAGACAAATTCCAGGGTTGTATGTGCGGAAAAAATCCAGATTCCAAATTCCATAAACTGACCCAAGCAATTTAATCATCTGCAATGTCATAGGTTTACTCTGTGAACTTAAATATATATTTCGGATAAGAGCTGGTAATGAAATTACTTGACTGTAAATGATATATCCTTGAAGCTGGGAAGAGTGGATATTTATTTTGAAACACAAGATGACCAAGTAAAAAAGAGTGAGTGGCAGATAAGCTGACAGTACATACTTCCACCAGTTGGACTTGCCATTAGTGCATTGGATGCAAGTCATATCAAATGAATAAGCACGTGGATAAAAGCCAGCTTCCACATTGCACATGCCACAAAGAGTCCCAGTCCTGTTAAATTTGCCACACATAATATTATTCCAATCAGAAAGGTTAGGCGGAAGTGAATGGTATACCAAATCCATGTGTTTTTTCCCTTCATACATTCCACAATTATAAATGCACTGTCCAACTTCTGTTACGTTGAATTCTTCATCGTAAGTCACACAATTACAGTCCAAGACACGTGGAGTATTTTCCTTCTTAAATGCACCACATTCTAATGCACGAGTAGGGATTTTAGGGCACTTACATGTCCCATCAATGTAGTCACAGTAAGACCAGGGGGGACAGAAGCGAGATCCATTCCTTGGACACGAAAACTGCGGAGATCTATGATGTGGAGCAGCATCTTCTTTGTTAACTTGCAAGACGGTAAACCCATCTTTTTCCTGATTTTGAAGCAAATTATTAGTGTGGGTAATTATTCCCACTTCATCACTACCAGCAATTACTTCTCTATAGCTTAGTACTGCTACTATTACCACCATGTAGAGTGCAGCAAACATGATAAAAAATAAGTCTGAATTGTTAGCAAAACTGTGTACATGTGAGAGCAGTCCATACAGTCGAGGGGAGTAACTGCAACCGAAAATTAGATATGTGCTACAAACACAGGAAGGGGTGGGGGTGTGGAATGGAGGGGGGGTTTACTAGGAGTAATTCGACCAGTGGAAGAACATAATCAAGGTTTTGGGCGTGTAATCCATGCCCTCTGGCCACGTCTTCCCTCAAAGCTTTAAAACAGCCACAACAGCCAAACTAGATACAGAGTCAGCATTGTATTGGCCCTTGGCCCTTTCTGTCCATGTCCTCAACGGGTACTTAACATCTATGGCCCAAAGGAATGCTTTTGCAGCTGGTAGCGGCCATATATTATGTCTGTCTGTTGCTGTTGGACTTTTTGTTGTTGTTTTTATGTGTAGCTTGTAATAGGTTCGGCCATTATTGGGTACCCCATGTCACATAATTGGAAACTTCATGAACCCAGGAAGATTTTTGCTGGTTTTGAGTCTTTGAGTTATGTGCCCCAAAGCTTAACATAGCCATCAATGGCCAAACTAGGGAAGATACAAGGTTGGTACTGTAGTGTGATGTTGTATATCAGGGTCAATTAAGGGGGGGGAGGATCACCTCAAAATGCCCAACCAGTAGGTGGTATATTCAGTTATCGAATGTTGAACAACATTGCTGAAAGTTGAAATTATTATTTGTCAATAGTAATGCACATTATATTTTTGGTTACCACTTTCAGTTGGGAGAGCAAGTGTTGATGCATATGCAATATTAGTTTCATATGTAGATGTTTGGAAAATAAACATTTTTGGCCGCTACTAAAAAAAAACTTGCTTATAATAATCATATCGGAAGGATTTAGTCCAAGCTATAGCGTTAATGTTAACCAAGTGACAGCATTCAATTTTTATGAGTTTAAAGGGACGACATAATGGTTAAATCCTTCCTGACGCAAACAGTGAAGGTGCACAGATTTTTCCTATTGTTGGTAAGTGAAGCGAATCCTCACTGGAGAGGTAGACACAAAGTTTATTACTGCTGTTTCTATTGATTTTACCTATTTTAAAATAGCATCCAAAAGAATAAAGTATATAACTCAGCAAAACTCCCTGCTGTTTCTCAGCTTCTTAGCATCCTAAACAGCCAATTTTAGCTCTAAAGCACATCAAGGGTGCTTTGAATCCTTTGCTAAAGCACATTAAAAAAATTACTTCAAGGTTGTGTCTGTCCAGCCTCCTACCCTCACTCCATCCACTCGCCCACCTACACCCATCCATCCATCCATCCACCCATCCATCCATCGACTTTTTCCCATACGTAACTTTTCTGGTCTATCAAGGAGAGATATTGAACTTTCAAGATGGCCAAAATGGTGCAAAAAGGTACCAAAGAAGAGATAATTTCTCTATTAGAATTGGCCTTCTTTGGGTGGTTTTAAACACCACACAAAATTTTGTCTAGATAGGCCCTGACAATTCTAAATACCCAACACTGCCAAGTATTGATCATACACCATTGTTAGCTATAGTTAGACTTCCTGGATGCCACAGAAACTTCAGAACTTAATAGCAGAAGTACCCAATATTTCCCGGAGTGGGGGTGGGGTGGTGAGGGGGGGGGAGGTTCGAAAGCAAAGTGATACAAGTATTGCATTCCAAGATTCAAAATCCAACCTTAAAGGTATATACCTAATGTGAGGTGAAAACTATTTACAGGGTGGATAACCACCAAAAGGGCCTAAAGTGAGCTATTTTCATCATGGCTTAGCTCCCCATAAAGCAGGGACAAGGCACCCAGTCGCTGTTCTATATACATGATGCATGTTCTAATCTTCTCCTCTAGCTGTGTGCAGCTTCTCCTGATTGCTGCCCGAGGTTGTTCTTTAGTCTTTCATAGCTGTATCATTACTCATGGAGGATCTTGATGAAGTCTTATTCTCTTGCTGCGAGCAGCTTCTCCTGAGTGCCACCCTAGATTGGTATCTGTACTATTCCATGGTTAGTCATCAAGAATGATTGGTCACTACACAAATCTTTTGGTCAAGTTGGTGATTTGTAGAAAATAGGAATATCATTCACTTAATTTTGACAGCTTTCGGTAGATTTGGAGGTTTTTTCTGGCTTTGGGATTTCAGGATAATTTTTTACTGCCTTTTGTATAGTAGTAAAGTTGTTGATAATGCTGCTTTGCTGCACCATTGGGCATGTAAAAAATGAATGCACAGGTATTCTCCTAAACAAAATGGCCATTGACAATCACAAATAGCATGAAAAGACCTCCTTGGGTAATTTTTAAAGGCTACACAGAGTTTGGTCTGGAAAAGTTTGTGGCTTCCTTGAGAAATAAACCATTGCACACAAAACACTTAAAAACATACACATGTACGTATACTTTAGTAATAAACATGACAAAGGTTAATACCTATAATTGGTTGTTTCAATTTAATAACTGCATAATTATGGAGGCTGCTTACTATAACAACAGAAACAAGACAATTAAAAATAAAAATAAAATCTGTTGGATTGATTAATAAACAAACAAGAATTTACCAATAATATAGATCAAAAATATCTACTACTTTAATATAATGAAGACTATTATATAACTGCTTTTTTTAATCTGTATTCTAATCGGTATTCATTATAGGTTAACATCCTGTAAACTTTTGTGGTCTAAATTGGTAATTTCTTGTTTTATGACTTGTCAATTAAATAAAACATTTTTGTCTGGTCTATCTTTGCACTCACTGTGTACATTCACCTGCAATAAATATGAATGTGCCACCTACCCTAAACATAGATATATATGAACAAGTCACCCATTCTGAATAATATGAAGGGAAAGGTATGAATGACATACTATTCTATATCTTCCTGTCTAAAAATGAACCTTTCAATGTTTACATTAACACTGTAATGTTAGTTTTGATGATCTTCTGCAGCACAAAGCGCATCTTCAACCACCCGCTAAGTTCTGCATTCAACCCTATATGGTAGATGTTGAGATATTATATAGTGCTGTGTCATTGGGATTTTATCTCTCTTACACCAAGAGTAAATTAGAGCCATGTGGCATTAAGGAAACAAATGGTTACCACTTAACCACACATTGAAACTTGCTCTACTGCATAATACAATAATCTCTATGGAAAAATTACATGCTTGGGTGAAGATTGTTTGTCACACTTTAGGTTCAGATGTGTGGTTATGTTGAGCTGAGGATATGCATGTGGGAACCTTGATGAGCTTAGGTTTAGACTTCAGATAGTTTCACAATAAATTCTCCCCAAGAAGTATGTGTGTGTGTGTGCATGTGCGAGAATGTGTGTGTGCATCTGATAATTTGGGATTTTCCTGTTTATATAATATACCGTATATATAATACATCTATTTAAAATAACAGCTGAGTTCCCAGAATTTACAAACACTCCAAACTTATTACTACCACATTGAAACACTAACAATGTATTTTGTTACTTGACCTTCATGCACTCAGGGGTGCAGCAGTGCCAAATTAAGTTGGATTCAACCATACCTATGCAGTGGTGGCACATATAGAGCTTTACTATGAATTGGGGAGTGCAGCATATTGGGTTGACCTTAACAGGGGGGAAAGGTTATATCTCATCTCAAACTCATTTGGGCTGCTTCTTACATCTTAAATCAATTTTAACCACAAAATACTTCGAGCATACTTTATATCTTCCATGAAGGTAGTAAACCAACAACCTAAAAAAGCATGCAATCATTCTTCAGGATCTCATATCTATATATCTATTAAGGAGTAGGGTAGTGCTCCCTATATTGGTTTGACCATTATTTTTAAATGCCAAGCATAAAACAAGTTTAGCCCTAAATGGTAACTTGTCCATTTTTGACCTCAAAGCACCTCTGGCTTGCCTGAGAAGGTAGTAAACCAGTAGCCCCAAACTCATTGAAAACTGTGAACTTCATCTTCAGGGTCTTGTATCTATCTATCTATCTACTTTCCTCCCACACATAACTTGTGTATAATTTTTACTACCAGAAGACTTGAAGCTGCCCAAAGCTAATCTGTTTCCTAATTCAGCACTAATCCATTTCTGTTCAGCAAAACATGCAGAAATAGGTCAGGTGTCAACAAAATCATAAACATGAAAATGGTTTAACAGCACAGACATTCGACAAAACCATATGTTATTGTCAACTGAGAGTTCATTGAGATTATTGTTGTTGTTGTTGTTGTTATTAAAATCACCTTCTCAACAATCAACTTAAAATTGTATTCACTCGATGTTTCGACTAGATGCTCTAGGAATAATGAGATGCTTAGGCTCACATGAGCCTGCTATATATATACCAGTAGATAGCTATCCACCACGTGCCAGTACACGCACCTAGCACATGACCGGATGTTAAAAAATAATAATAAATTGAGGAACAATAAATAAAAATGTAAACAAATAAATATATATATATAATATATATATAATAATTAAAAATAATATAATAAATTTAAATTATTTTAAAAAATTAATATATAATAGTAATGATGATGATGAAATTATGATGATGATGATGATGATGATGATGATGATGATGATGAAGATGATGATGATGATGATGATGATGATGATGATGATGATGATGATGGTGATGATGGTGGTGGTGACGATGGTGGTGACGATGGTGGTGGCGGTGGTGGTGGTGGTGGTGGTGGTGGTGGTGATAATGATGATGATGATTATCTTGATGATGATGATGATGATGACGATAATGACGACGACGACAACGATGATGATGATGATGATATCCAAGAAGTTATCATTCTCCAAGCGGCAAAACCACCCAATTCGTGGGGATTTCACCTAGAAGCAGCCCCCCCCAAAAAACTCAGTGACTTTTTGTCTACAGTTTATATGCAGAAAAGAATAGTTCCCTTAAATCAATGTTAGTGGATACACTCATTCAGTACAGACATACTTGTGTAAATAATTACGGTTAATTATGAGTGATTAAAATTGTAATACATGTATGGTATGTGGCATTGAATATATTACTCATATATATAGCTGCTATTAAACATGTCTAAACATGCATCTGGTTATATTTACTATGCTTCTATATGCTTTGGTCTTCTTCAGAGAGAATGAAATTACACACAAGGTAAAGTTCTTAGTAGACGAGAGCTCGTATCATCCAATCAAAGTCACATGAGATGCATACAATCCATGACATGTCTGATTGCTGCAGTGCAGAAGCACAGCAACATATCTAACGGATGACAATGGGCGTCGTTTTATCATGCATTATCTTAAAGAGTGGACATTCAGCAACCAGGTAGTTCAACAGTCAAGACTGTGCATGTGAAGCCACACCTGTCTTATATGTTGCTGTGCTTCTGCACTGTAGCAATCAGACACATCAAGGATCACATGCATCTCATGTGACTTTTATTGGACTAAAAATGTGATGATAAGTTTTTGCCCCCAAGATTAGCCCATATAGTGAGTATCTCAGTAACTACCTTTGGGAAGGCCATATAGTGAGTATCTCAGTAACTACCTTAGCTTTGGGAAGCCCATATAGTGTGTATCTCAGTAACTACCTTTGGGAAGCCCATATAGTGTGTATCTCAGTAACTACCTTTGGGAAGCCCATATAGTGTGTATCTAAGTAACTACCTTTGTGTAGCCCATATAGTGTGTATCTCAGAAACTACCTTTGGGAAGCCCATATAGTGTGTTATCTCAGTAACTACCTTTGGGTAGCCCAGTGTGTATCTCAGAAACTACCTTTGGGTAGCCCATATAGTGTGTATCTCAGTAACTACCTTTGGGAATAGTACAGACCAAAACGAAGATGTTTCCATAACAATAACAGAAAGTACTATAGATAAAATAACTTTCAATTTTTTTCCATACTTATTCCCACTGTAAAAACCTGGCAGCTGCAATTATTCATTAAGTTTCATGAGAATAGATTTTATAGATTCAGTTGTGCTAATCCGGGTTTTATTTTACCATGTTTGTTGCTGCCTATGACATGGTGTCAGCACTAGCAGTACTAAGCTTTAGCCTCAGAGGAGTAGCTGCTGATAGTAAAGAGGGAATATATACCAACATTAATAATCAATTGTTCCAAAATGAGGAAAAAGATGGATTCACCAAAGAAGAAGCTGCTTTATGTTACAGATCTCCACAGTATTCATGTCTGAAGAACAGATCACACTCCTGTCCCCCCTGGACTTACTGTGACAACTCTGATGGGAAATGTAAGTGCCCTCAAATCCCAACTCGTGCATTGGGATGTGATGATTTTGAGAATAGACCACATGTCCTGGACTGTAATTGTGTGACTTATGATGAAGAACTCAACAAAACAGAAGTTGGGTCCTGCATTTATAACTGTGGTAATTACAAGAAAAGGACCTCTGTTGACATGGTATACCATTTACTTCCGCCTAACCCTTCTGATTGGAATGATGTTATGTGTGGTAAATTCAACAGGACTGGGACTCTTTGTGGCAGGTGTAATGTGGAAGCTGGCTTTTATCCACGTGCTTATTCGTTTGATATGACTTGCATCAAATCCAATGGCAAGTCCAACTGGTGGAAGTATGTGCTGTCAGCTTATCTGCCACTCACTCTTTTCTACTTGGTCATCTTGTGTTTCAAAATCAATGTACACTCTTCACAACTTCAAGGATATATCATTTACAGTCAAATAATTTCAGTTCCAGCCTATGCTCGTAATTTGTACATAACTTCACAAAATAAACCTACAATTTTTAATCTGGTCAAATTCATTGGATCAACTTGTGGAATTTGGAATCTGGATTTCTTTCGAATGTACAACACTGACATCTGTCTGCAAACTGGTACCTTAGCTACTCTGGCTCTTGATTTAGCTGTTGCTGTGTACCCTCTACTTCTCATGGCTGTCACTTGCATGATGATCAATTTGTATGATTCTAACTTTAAGCCCTTTGTAATCCTGTGGAGTCCTTTCCGAGCATTTTTTAGTCTTTTCCAGAGAAACTGGGACATCAGGACATCCACAGTGGATGCTTTTGCTACTTTCATCTTCTTGACAAATGTAAAACTTCTCAGTGTGTGCTTTGATTTGCTTGTCCCTGTAAGAGTGTATCACTTCACTACACCTCAGCATCATATTAACTCTACTCTGATGCTGTATTATGATGCTACTGTCCCTTACTTTGGAGCTGCTCATCTCCCTTATGCCATCCTGGCCACCATTGTGCTGCTTCTCTTTGTCTTAACACCCACATTTATCATCATTGCCTACCCATTCAAGGTGTCTCATAAATGTTTTAATATAATTCCTCGTCGTGGCCAACTATTTCTGCAAACATTTGTGGACTCCTTCCAAGGTTGCTACAAGGATGGAACAGAGCCAGGCACTCGAGACTGCAGGTGGTTTTCATCTGTACCTTTCATTCTTCGTTTTGTTCTCATGGCTATGTATGCGTACACTCTGAACTCATTGTATTTCCCCTATGCTGCAATGGCACTTGTCATTACTGCCATGATCACTATAGTTGCTGATCCTTTCAAAACTCACCTGTGCCACCTTTCTTCTATCATGGCCATTTTTATTCTTTTTATTGCTGCATTTAACGTAAGTGCAGTGGGGGTTATTATGGCTGAAATAAACAGGAAGTTAGGGATTATCTACTTTCTCTTCGCTTTGATAGTAATAGTAACAATGCTACCTCTGCTCTACATCTCTGTCCTCATTTTGCAATGGATCTTCAGTCATAGGAAATTTGGCTTGGATTTTATCAGAGGAGCGAAAGCCTGGACACAAGGCTATAAGGAGCTCATATGATGACCACCATTTAATTTGCAAGACTATTTCAAAGTGACTTGTAACTGTTGTCTGTGTTTATAAAAAAAATTGTCTTCTCTGTGTGGCAAAAAGTATAGCTGGAAATGTTATTTCTTCTCCACTTACTCCCTATATTGGTTTGGCCCACATTTTAAAAGGCAGATACTAAACACTCCTAAAACTAAAGCCTCTTAGTTCCAAATGGATAGTAGCTCTAAGAAAAATCCAAGCGTGCCTTGAATCCTTCACTTGGGTATATAGTAAACTGGCAAAGCAAAACACATAGAGATTGTGAGAAAACCTTGAAATTCATCTAAAGATCAATAATTTTATACTTATATCCATTCACAAAAACATTAGACCAGAAGACTCCTAATGTTCCAATGCATGCCCAAGATAATATTTCTCCGAAGGAGGCTGCCACTGTTCCTCTACCAAAACATCTGCTAGGCAACTATTATGTATGAAGTCCTTGAAGGAGGCTGGTACAGTCAACGACAGCAACAAGACATGGCATGGCAGTGTGTTGAACAATAATAAAGCACTGTGTTGGACTTCGTAGAACTCTGTGTAACCTCAACTATAACTTACTGAAACAACATAAACAGCAATAAGTTAAAACATCTATATTGGATTGGCCTGTTAAAAAAGAAAGGAAACAGATTGTACAAGTGAAGATGACAACCAATATTAGATGATCCTTATAAACTAATTCTCAGATAATGATAGGTGTATGTGATTTTAACTGGTAAAGGGGTTTCAACTTGTTTGTGCTTTACAGTAGTTGCTTTATTAAAAAAAAAATTCTTGTAATACTACTGCACAGTGGATCATTATGCACATGCCAATTTGCCATTCCAAGAAGCTGGAAGCTGGAAGAGCCAACACAAAACAGCCAAACTACCTAGCTAGTCACAGTAGGAAATGAGGGTCTAGTGGATTACCTGTGGCAAACTTGTTCATGCATTTTCAGAATATTGTGAACTCTATGTTGACACAGTATAGATGCAATGACTTTCTTGAAAATCTTTACTCGCTTGACATTTCCTGACGAAGGCTAGAGCATCTAGCCGAAACGTCGAGTGAGCAGAATATTGTGATTTTCGCAAGTTGTTGTTAACCATCCTGATTGTGCACTACAAACCAGGTGGGGACAACTACAGGTACAAGAATTGATCTTGGAGGTTTCTGATAATGCAGCTAGTGCATGCCATTGTACATTATCCATATACTTACTTGCACAGTAGTTGTAAAAATTAAATGGCCTCTGTCTGGCATTGCTAACTGCACCAGATTTCCTGCTTGGCTCCACCCTAGACTTGCATAAAAATAGGTTGTAGCTGCTGCTATACAGATCATCATAAGTTTCATCTCTACATCAATAGAAAGCTACACTCCACCCTCACAGCAGCATGCGCTCCATGGTGGTTCAGTTCTGAAGCAATAGGCAAACTACAAACTTTACTTGTATACTACTACTAATTGATATACCCATACCCTGTTGCACGAGTGCTATATATATATATACTAGGTGAGATTCCCATAGACTGTTGCAGGAGTGCTTTTAAAAGGAGGGACAGTTACATTTTTGACCCACTGTGTATTTTTTCCCTTATTACATGGTATGGACTTGATATATAGCTCAAAAGATAGGTCTCTCTTTGTGCTCTCTGTTGATACCAAAATATGTTTCATAAGTATAACTATGGCCAAGTTACGGGAGCTACAAGTGGAGGGACCTCAAAAACCTGAATGCCTCATAAATATCTCCAGATTGCAATTAGCTACTACTCTATTCAATTATTGTTCTCATTAGGGTGGAAAATGAATTTCGTTAATAATCCATAAAACTCATTTTCCACCCACGCGCTTGACCGCGTACTTGCGCCTAATGAAAACCCGCCTCTTGCCAATTTCAAATATTTAGCGCTTTGCAATCTGGAGATATTTATGCGGCCAATTCAGGCATTCAGGTTTTGAAAGTTCCCTCCACTTTAGGTTTAGTAACTTGGCAAACAAAATATTTTGGTATCGAAAGAGAGCACACACAGAGAGACCTATCTTGCGAGCTATATATCAAGTCCATACCATGAAGTTTACATAATCTACGGAGCTATAAAATGGTAACCACAAGGTTAAAAAAAATATTTTTTTAATGCCACTGTCTCCCCTGGAACTCTGAAGACACACATAGGCTACTGGTGTTTATATATATTAGTCAAAGTCATCCTTCAGAATATTCCAATCTTTGAAGGTAAAAAAATGATTCCATCTGGAACAAACTGCCAACCTTGAGTTACAAAGCAACAGGGGAGAAGGGGGGGAACACAAAAGGGAGGGAGTGAATGATTCCATTTGGCATGAAACTGGAGACCTTGAGTACCAAAGGAAACAGCAAACGGAAAACCTACAAAATTTCCCCTTTATAAAGACAAACTCATCCAGTGGCCTCTAAACAGACAAACACACACACACCACATACACACAACACACACACACATGCACACTATGCAGGCTATCCTTATGGCTTATTTGGGGGAGGTTGGGGGTAGGGGGTGGAAGCCGACCAACTGGATTTCCTGTATATAGATTGCACAACCCAAAATGTAACTGGGAACTGGGAACTTGAAAATAGGGGGAAATTTAAAAAAATTCAAACGAATGATTCCTAAAAAAGAGTGGGGGGAGGGGGGGCAGGGGGAGGGGGGATGAAAAGTGAAGGATGATTCCACTCAAGATTGAACCAGTATAAGTTAAAATAAAAATGAATAAGTAGGTGAAGAATGATTCTACCCCAGGATCAAACCAAACAGACAAATAAACCTACAGAATATCTCATTCATATTGTTTATGTTGGGTCTAGAGTTTGTGGGGTCATATATATGTCATTACAGCACTTTCTGTTTCTGTAGTGCTAGACACCCATACAATAACTCCTTTAGAGCTTCCAACTTTGAGATTTTGTTGACATAAAGAAGAAAATAGCTATTACCTCTGCAAGAGTTGTGATGCTCTACAGACATCCAGCACCAAAGGTAGTGGCTCAGCTAACCTAGTCTTTGGTGTGGGTTTACTTACTTAGTCTTGTCCTAGTACAGATATCCAGCACCAGAGATAGATAACTAGCATTTCTGATCCACCTACCCAACCCCTTTGCAGATTTCTCCACAATTTTAGGTCAGCACATGGTGGATATTAACAAGTCGTACTACAGAGTAAACGACTTGGTATACCCCCTAAAAATACCAAGAGTAATTAGGTTACAAGAAATAAATAAAGGCATTGAGTGATGATCATAAGGTGATATATATATAGAGAGAGAGAGTGTGTGAGAGAGGAAAAAGAGAGAGAGGAAATCTTAGCAATGATAGATTGCATAGCTCTAACCATTCTCCTATCCCGGGCATAACCGAAGGCTTCAGACTGTTATTGATCTGTATATGTAATTATGATGTGGTAATGCTTGGACTATGATGCGGAAAAGTAGGGATTTATGTATTCCTTACTGACTCCAAGCAGGTGAAAGTTTCCAATTCTCTGCAACATCATGTGATGGCAGACTCTGAAATGGAAATTGTATGTGGGAATATGACTGTGAGAGAAGTTTTGTTAAGTCTACTTGAAAGCAGCTTCCCCTGAAGATGGAAGCTCAATCACTAAGAGTGAGGTCGTCAGGCAGTGCTTTCTGCAGGAATTTAAAGTACAAATGCTGACAAGATGAAGACTAGAGCATCTAGTCAGTGAATAAAATTTGAAGTTGATTATTGAGAAAGTGATTTTAATGTTATTATGTCAACTGAGAGTTCATTGAAAGAAACTTGTTAAAATGATAGTTTGCACTCTTGACACTGTTTAGTGCTCAGAATGCTTTCCACATTAGCATACCCCTCCTCTGTTGACCGTATGCATCTGTTATCCTTCCTCTATATGCCAAATATGTAACCAGTTCTCTTCGACATTAGAGAGTGGCAGTATGTATGTTTACCTGACCAAGATGATAAAGTTTCTGCATGATCATGATAAAAATGGTGTAATATACCTCACCTCCATAGCTAGAGCATGTTGATGAGAAATGTCAGAAGGAAACTCCAGCATCCCTCCTGTCTTCTATTAACTCTGCAGCCCGTACATACTTGCTTATGAGGCCATTTTTACCCAAATATACTGCTTCTTTTTAGTCTTTCTCTTACGCATGACATTTCCTGTTTATAAAACTTATTTTATTTAAGGCAGGCGACCCGACCCGTTCATATTTTATGTGTGTGAATTTAAGATGTATTATACATGCACAAGACAAAAAAAATGCTTTGATATTGGATTGAAAATAAATGAAACAAGAATTTACCAGTGTAGATCACAAATTAAAATAACGAACATCAAATATACTAGGACATGCATGGCTTAGTCTTTGAGACAAGCATATGACTACTGGCAGGATCAACCAGGTAACCACCGGGGTCGGACGCGAGACGGCTCCCCTGGGGCAGCCGCCGCACCGCGGCCCGACGCCCCTCTCGCGAGGGACGGTAGCCCGAATCTCTCTTCGCTCTCCGTCACAATTTTTTTTAAAGCAGTATAATATTGGATGCAAATAGGCCCTGCAAATGTTTGCAGTCTACATTGGCAAATTCTTGTTTTATTTCACGATGGACATTTTTGTTCTTAACACAAAATCATTTTTGCCTTCTTTCTATTTTTTATCTAGTCAACCCCACCTACAAAATAGTCAACCACCACCTATATACAAAATAGTCAACCACCCACCACCTACAAAATAGTCAACCACCACCTACAAAATAGTCAACCACCACCTACAAAATAGTCAACCAGTCAACCACCACCTAGTCAACCACCACCTACAAAATAGTCAACCACCACCTAGTCAACCACCACCTACAAAATAGTCAACCACCACCTACAACCACCACCTACAAAATAGTCAACCACCAAAATAGTCAACCACCACCTACAAAATAGTCGACAACCACCTACAAAATAGTCGACCACCACCTACAAAATAGTCAACCACCACCTACAAAATAGTCAACAACCACCTACAAAATAGTCAACCACTACCTACAAAAAGTTACTCGGTATAATTGCAGAACTAACAAATCATAAATGTTATTTTTAACACATTCATTCTATATTAATAGTGTATATACACAATGCTTATGCATTCATATGTACACATTTATACACAAAAGTAAGCCTCTGAGGAAAACAACTGATCACTTCTTGGTGACAAAAAAATATGCATCTGCTTGCTAATTCACTCAGTAGACTTGCAGTCGCACATAAACTAATAGTGCACACATGATTTACACAGGTGGTTACTACATATACAGCCAGAACTAGCATGTATAAAATTCATATAAACTCATAAAATGTTTTACACTCTAATTCTTCCGAGAATATGTAACCTAACCGGAGCTACCAAGTAATGCATGATGGAGGAAATACGAACAAAGAGTACGAGATGTTGAATTTGACTCATTCACCCCCCTAGTGTTCTCAATCTGGGGGAATGGCAAAGTCTGCAACAGTAACCTACAAAAGGCTTGCCTCCCTACTTGCAGCAAAAAGAGATCAGCACTACAGCACTGTCATGGCCTGGTTGCGTGTCCTTCTTAGCTTCTCTCTTCTGAGACCAACCATCACTTGTCTCAGGGGTGCTAGATCTACCTCAGGCCACCCCATTCATGAAACATCACCAATCGACCTTGCCATGAGTGAGGGTCAAATATCACTACAGTAAAATCCATTGAATTCTATACCAATACAATACGTAATGTCAATATTGTTGATTATAAAACTCATTTTCCATTTTAAAAAAATGACGTTTATGGAATGTGTAAGGCAAAATTTGTGAACATTCATTTTGAATGTTTCAAGTTAAAAAGCAAAAATTGGTCTTCACATGCAGAAATGTGTTGTTGTTTTTACTTGTGTCATTCTTGATCATGATATACATGTATCCCTATACTTTTTGTAAGGGTTCTCTTGTATGCTGTTTGATCAATCCTGTATGCAGCTGCTGTTATGCATTTTCAAGAATCTACAGCCCAATACTTCCTGGATTCATTTTTGCTGCATTCTTTCTAAATTTTATCAGGTAGCCTGTTGGCTCCTACATTGAGCTTAACCTGATATGTCTGTCCTTGGTAGCTAGCATACTTGTGTTCAATGTCCAGGTGTGTACTTGATATGTGCCTCTTTTGTATGAGATAAAATACTTGTGATCAATTTGTGGTGTAACTGGTCTGGAACACAGGTGCAACTTTTATCCCGGAAAATTATTATATAACTTTTATTATAGACATAATAAATAGCTATTTTTAAAAACCCTTTCATGTTAACAAATCACTGCAAAAAATCTATATTTATTAGAGACAATAACATTTACAAGCAATTTTGAAATAGTCTCCTAGTTTAATTATGACATGACTCCTCATAACCTTGTCTCCAAGCATTCACTCTTCTGATGAATTCAAAGCCAAAGGTTCTGTGACTGAAGATCCAGTGCAGAATGAGGGCAGTGATGTAGAGTAGAGGTAGAACTGCCACTACTGCCATCGAAGAGCAGAGAATGTAGATTACTACGTAATTGCCCTTTATTTTAGCCATAATAACTCCAACTGCACATACGTACAAAGCAGCAATAAAGAGAATAAAAATGGCCATAATGGACCAAAGGTGGCCAAGGTGAGCTTTAAAAGGATCAACGACTACAGTGATCATGGCAGTAATGACAAGTGCCATTGCAGCATAGGGGAAATACAATGAGTTCAGAGTGTATGCATATATAGCCATGAGAACCAAACGAAGTATGAAAAGTACAGATGAAAACCACCTGCAGTCTCGGGTGCCTGGCTCTGTTCCATCCTTGTAGCAACCTTGGAAGGAGTCCATAAATGTTTGCAGAAATAGTTGGCTACGATGAGGAAGTATATTAAAACATTTGTGACAGATTCTGATAGGATAAAAAATGATGATTAATAGTGGGATTAAGACAAAAATAAGCATCACCACAATGGCCAGGATGGCATAAGGGAGATGAGCAGCTCCAAAGTAAGGGATAGTAGCATCATAATACAGCCTCCAAGTAGAGTTAATATGATGCTGAGGTGTAGTAAAGTGATACACTCTTACAGAGACAAGCAAATCAAAGCACACACTGATAAACTTCATATTTGTCAAGAAGATGAAAGTAGCAAAAACATCCACTGTGGATGTCCTGATGTCCCAGTTTCTCTGGAAAAGACTGAAAAAAGCTCGGAAAGGACTCCACAGGACAACAAAGGGCTTAAAGTTAGAATCATATAAATTTATCATCATGTAAGTGACAGCCATGAGAAGTAGAGGGTACACAGCAACAGCTAAATCAAGAGCCAGAGTAGCTAAGGTACCAGTTTGCAGACAAATTCCAGGGTTGTACATCCGAAAGAAATCCAGATTCCAAATTCCATAAATTGATCCAATAAATTTGACCATATGGAGTACAATAGGTTGATATTGTGTAGTTATGTACAAATTTCGAGCATAAACTGGTATTGAAATTACTTGACTGTAAATGATATATCCTTGAAGTTGTGAAGAGTGGATATTGATTTTGAAACACAAGATGACCAAGTAGAAAAGAGTAAGTGGCAGATATGCTGACAGCACATACTTCCACCAGTTGGACTTGCCATTGGTGCATTGGATGCAAGTCATAACAAACGAATAAGCACGTGGATAAAAGCCAGCTTCCACATTACACCTGCCACAAAGAGTCCCACTCCTGTTGAATTTACCACACATAACATCATTCCAATCAGAAGGGTTAGGCGGAAGTAAATGGTATACCATGTCAACAGAGGTGCTATTCTTGTAATTACCACAGTTATAAATGCAGAGTCCAACTTCTGTTAGATTGTGTTCTTCATCATAAGTCACACAATTACAATCCAGGACATGTAGTAGAAGGATTCTTTTCTCAAAATCATTGCATCCCAATGCACGAGTTGGGATTCGAGGACACTTACATGTCCCATCAGTGTTGTCACAATAAGACCAGGGGGGGCAGGGGCGGGATCCATTCTTCAGACATGAATATTGAAGAGATCTGGAATATGGAGCAATTTCTTCTTTGTTAACAAGCAAGGTGGTAGATCTAACTTTTTCCTTATTTTGGAAGAGCAAACGGTTACCAGTGTGGATGTATATTCCCTCTGCAGTTCTATTGATATGGCTTAAGCTTTGTACTGTTAATGTTACCACCATGCCATAGACTGCAGCAAATATGATAAAAATGAATTTGCACATTCTGATCTCTAAAAGCAATTCTTGTTATAGCAGTATGACTATTGTGCAGCTGTCTGTAGCTAAAGTCAAGCTCTAACTGGAACTGAAAGTTTAACAAGTTTATGATGGGAATAGACAAACACATAAGTTGTCCTTTTTATTGCTAGTATCTCAAAGAGATTTATAGTTGGGAGTATTCAAATGAGATATTGAAACTATTTTGTCCTGACACTTCAGTTTTATCACATCTGATTGATGTGGTAAATGTATACATCAAACATTGTTATTGTGCTACTCACAGATTCCCAGCTCCTTCCAGGTTGCTCAACAGATGTCTTGTAACATAACAGATTAGGGTATATCAAACCACAGCTCTCTCTGATGATGGGAAGTGGCAGGGAGCACCAGTTTTGAGCCACCTTGGCCAAGGCTCTCTGCCTTGACCAGTGGCCTAGAAAAGGTATTTCCTATACTACTTGCCGGTTCAGAGTTCTTTTTTCCCATCAGTCAGTTTGGAGGGAACATTGGCTCCTTCCTCCCTATCCTCAGTTCCCTTGGATTGGCTGCTGCAACTGGTGCCATCTCTGGAAGTGTGTAGAATACCACATCTGGCAACAGCATTGGAAAAAGGTACGTGAAGCAGGGCTTCATCCCAAGGACAATAGGACAAGACCTTGATCAATCATGTTCCAGTCACCCTGCATCTCTTTCATGAGGTCTTGCCCTGATATGCTCCTCTTGACCTGACTCCAGAAGAAGTACATTGCAAAAGAGTGAGAACACAGCTCTTAGTAGTGAAGCAAAACAAAGGTGGGTTCATTAGCACACTTCTAGCTGGATTTGCCACATACTACTCATAGGGAAAGATCCTTGGATTTGATCAGGAAAAGGCTTGCTCTTCCCCGGAAACTGTATTCAGAGGCTAGGGAGCCACTAACCCATCCACTGTCAAACAAAGACATGGAGGAACTGGCATGTTGTGGCATGTTTTCCAAGGTCATGCTGCCTTTGTGCAAGCTTCAACCAGGTGAGTTATACCCATTGTCATCAACCTTACAGGAATTCCAGGACTGAAGTGGCAGGCATCGAGTCTCTCTTTATCTTCCAGACCAAAGCCTCAAAATTAGCAAACATTACATAGTGAGCTTTGAATTGTCTGTTACAATTCTGGAACCTGATCTTGACTTTGTCTGGGTCAGGCATCCTGATGGCCACCTCATCTTTATTGATGTCAGAGCAATCAGGTGCAGATTTCTCCAAGAGATTTTCCCTCTTAAAATTGGGAGGCATCAATCACAGAAATGCAGATGATACATATTTGTGATCTAGGTGATAAGGAGTCTCAAGAAGCACTTGACGCTTATCTCCATTGGAGACTTGATCCTGCAAACCCTCTTCAAGTTGGGGAGTCAGAGAGGCACAACCACGATCTCATCTGTCCACATTCAGAACCAGTCCTTTCTGCTGTTCCACTCTAGACAGCTGAGAGAGAGGTTTGTAGTGTGTGGATTGATATCCATGTCTTCCATGGCTTACAGAAATATCTGAGTGAAATGTTATCAGTGCATGAATTGATTGTTCTTCATATTGACAATGGCCTTTTCCTTCTGGATCTGTGGGTAGGAAAAAATAGGAGCTCCCATGCAGTGTCTAGCATCGATTGTGCAATATCTATAGCCATCGATAATGTGTGTCCATCAATCCAACCCCTCTCCAGAGAGTTGAGGATACATCTCATTAAAAGCCATGGGAATCTTTCCTTTGTTCAGAGGACTGGATTTATCATCTCTTCCTCACTGTTGGGGTCTTCTTTGTCATGCTCCAACCTAAAGGAGAGGTGAAACTTCAACCTTCCAATGCACCTAGCTCTTTTACAAGCTATCTTACTAAACTCCATAACAGCATGCACCAGGAGCGTAGTTGATAGGAGAAGGGACCCCCAAGGGCAGTGGAGGTAACTTCGGATGGTCAATCTCGGATGGAATGTTCTGAAAGGTGGAGTTCTAACTACTATGGGTTGTCGAGTTTCCAGGGAATTTGTCTTCAAGGGTGGTGGGTGAGGGGTTCTCCTTGGAGGAGCTGGTACAAGTCATGGAGTCTGATTCCTTGGGAGTGGGGTGGGGTTCTCCTTTGAGGGGCTCGCATGAGCATTGGCTTAGTGTATATGAATGGTGTTGGGACCATCATCTTGAAAGCATTATTCAAAACTGTAGATCAATAACACCAAGGTCTAACAAGGATAGCAATTCATAGAGGTGAGAAAATCTTGGGTTGTCTCAATCAAATCCCTGTGCCTTAAAAATTATCTCTACTAGGAGTGAAAGGGAGCATTGTCTCTCACAGTAATGGTTAACACTGTTGTCTATAAAAATCCCTGTTCCCTATCTTGAATAGAGTTGAAAGGAGGCATAGCTTCTCATGATAGTGACTGGTGAAGTTGCCTCAAACCAATTCCTATGCCTTAGAGATTCCTCACAGGTAATGACCTCTTGTGATAATGACTTGTGGAGTTGTCTCAAACAAATCCCTTTGTCCCTAGAAATTCTTATCTCTAATAGGGGTGAAAAGAGGTGTGGCATTGTGTGGTAAGGATGCCGGGAGTTGTCTAAACAACTCTCTGCACTCTATACAGGAAGATCCATGACCGAGGGCACACTGATGACTCCTTTCCAAAATGATAAGAACTAGTGCAAATGTCCTGGGCCATTTCTCCCTAAACTCCCCTACCAGTTAAGGGCCACTTTTTAATCTGTGCCAGACAACAGAGTACTTTTGCTGGGTCACTGATCAAAGCTCTGCTTTGCCCAAGGTGGTCCAGAACTGGCTTAAGAAGCACACAAGAAGTGAGGTCATCAAGAAGAGCTTTGTGACAGAATTGTCAGAGTACTAAGAAAAACCAGAAGCAGACAAAAACATCAAACATTTTGTTAAATGGGTAGTATTCACTCATGGGTATAGTTAATAGTTTAGAATATCAAACATCAATTTTTGATATTAGCTGGTAAAGGGAATTGGCTGGGGGAGAGAAATCTTAGTTTGAAATAAGAATCTTTAATATTCCATGTAGTCAAGTGTGTTGTGCCAGAGTTACTTCACTGTTGATAAAGGCCAGAGCCAGCTAGATTAAGGTTGTCTGTGGCTATATGTAATAAATGTTTTGTGGCAGTACCAGCATGTGGCCAATTGCTACTTTGAGTGTGAGGATGCAAGAGGGAGCTATACCTGCTTCCATAGGAAGCCAACTGTCAACTTTACTGTTCATAAAAAGTGGTCAGGCTAAAACCTCCCCAGCCTGACTAGTATCTCTGGCTAACTTGCTTGAACAGTATCTCTGGCCATGTGTCTTTAACAGAAGCTCTGACCCTGTTCATTGACCAGTAGCTCTGGCCACATTGCTTGAAGTAGCTCTGGTCCTGTTGCTAACAATATCGATACTACAATATCTGTCTGATTTCCTTGCAGAGAATACCATTTAGCGGGACAGTTTTACAGGTGCATATTTTCACTCAATTGAAGGCATAAGCTTTACGGCAATATTGCACAATACTTATTTTCAAAAATATGCATCTCTCATGATTAGAGCATATAAACACATGGACACACCCATGAATCTTGCTTGATCAGTGGAAAATGACCTCACAGTCAAACTGGTGTGTTTAACCATCCTCAGTTAGACATGGATAAAAACTTCACTTTCGAAGCTATGGCAAGACAATACCATGCTATCACAATATCTGCTACTGATAAACAACTACTACCTTGCCACTAGGCAACTGTTAGTTTGATCCCCATTTCATAATGGTAGACCAAAAATGTCTCCCGCACCTTTGAATCCTTGGCTCAGCTAAAACTTGCTTGATCAGCTTCCTAACTGCCTATATGGCAGTAATTAGCTCCAGAACAAATTTGCTAAATAGGTAAACATCATCAGCAAAACATTCATCATGTATCGCAATATCGAGCCTAGCTAAGCTGATGCATGTTTGTTGCTGTAAGAAAGTGAATGGTCGAGTGTTTTACCGACAAGCTTACTTTTTTGTAAAAGCAATATTAGACAAATCAAGGAGTGTGCTAGTATGCTTATATTATCTTGACTCGAATGTTAATTAACACGTGTGATGCCAACCCATCCCCCACTTCCCCACCCACCCACTCCCCACTTCTCCACCCCCCCCACCCCCCCCCCCCACCCCCTCCAAAAAAAAACCCAAAGCTCTATCTCAGCTAAAATTGGCAGCTTTTATCAGACTAAAGTGTAGTTTCTGCCACTACATGCATTAGCTTCCAAAATACTGCCTTGCTAAAGACCCCCCAAAAACCATTGTGGAAAAAACTTGAAATTCACCTTAAGAATCTTTTATGCATCTAGGTGCATATTTGGTACAGTCCTGTTTACTTTCAGATACTAGCTGTTTGTATTTAAACAAAAAAAAATTTGTTCTTGCAAAAGCATGTTAAGTCGCAAGTACTGCCCATGTGACCAAGGGTTTCGCCCACTCCACGCGCTCACATGCAAAGGTGGCAACAATCTTACAGTATTCAGCAGAGAAGGTTATGCCCTAAAATGTGCATGCCTTGCCTCCAGGATATGTGCAATGTAGCAATGAAGCATACCTCTATTGCCAGCTCCAATAGTTCTTTGTCAGATTCAGACAGAGAGGAGAGAAAGAGAGAGAGAGTCCAGGACGAAAGTGACCGGTAAACCACGTATGTGCAAAATCTGGTGGCAAGGTATCTTACATGCATTTGGCCGGAGTAGACTAAAGAACTGCCATTCATCACCAGAGGTTCTGCCATAGATGGTGCATTTCCTACTCGTGAAAGAATGGACCAGATGCGTAATAATTCATGTGATCAAAAAATACCCTGCAGATAACTAGGGTAGGTAGTTTTGTATCAGAGGCATAGGGCTAAAGCTAGATGGTTTTGCTTTAGCCATAGTCCCAGGCCTCAAAAGCAAAACTCCCAAGCAGAACAAGACATGATAAGTTCCATCTCACTAGATGTACCCCAGGGAGTATTCTGATGATGTCTAGTGAGGATCCATTGAACCTTAACCTGAGGTCATAAAGTGTTTCAAAAAGGCTGCCAGGGAATGCAATCAAACACAGCAAGAAATGAACATTAAATTTGTGATCATGTGTTATATTAATTCTAAAGCCTTCATGAAGTCCTGTATTCTGACTATGTCCCTTCAGAAATGTTCCATTTTATCATGTAGTGGACAACTAGATTTTGGGGGTTATTACAAGGCTGGTCCTTAAGTGGAACATAGCTCCATAGATCTCACTCATACACATATTCAAACTTGACAACCCTGTAAAGAACCTACCATGGATGATGAGATTATATGATGACTATAATTTAAAATGTTATTTATGATAACTATTCTTAAGCCATTGTTGTTGCTGTATTGTGTGCTAACATTTAGTTGGGACAGAAAGAGTTGTGTATCCATGTTAGCAGGATGTATAGGGAGAAATTATATCTTGGATCAATCAAAGAAATATAGCTAGCTCTCCTCCCAACACCAAATCTAGATCTATTATTGTGTTGTTATGTATTGTGTTCTAAAATCTATTCACTTTCAGTTGGGATAAAAAGTGTTGTGTATCAATGTTAGAAGCAAACGTTGGGAAAAATTATATCTTTAACTCCTCACAGAAATAATGCTGTGCATCCATCAACTATGGCTCTAGATTATATGACCATAGTGGTTGTGTAGAGTCAAACAAAGCTAGACAAGGTAGAGTCAATTTGCTCCAGACGGATATATGCATACACAGAAACATGGTTTCATTTAGCTAGATGCCCATGCTTGGGAAGAATACTGATTGGACCACTGTAGGGGGAGTGTGTCCTGTACAGAGTGTGGAAGCTGATCATTTAGCTATTGCACTGTAACTAAAACTAACTCAATAAAGTATTGCCACTATTTTAAGTTCACATAATTGCTCTATACAAGCCTTCAACCGAAGGAGTTCTAACTATAAAATAGCTGGTTAAAAGCACTGTGATGAGTTTGTTTAAAGAACTCTGATTTCTAGCATTTGGTACAAGAACCACATAGCAGATGAGACAACATTTGACAAGTGGGACATACTGCTTATGAAATCAATAAGAATTCTTTAGTTTATCATCCCCGCATTCAGAGTGTAGTTGGCCACATTACTGATGATTATTCAGCAGTTTCAGTGTTCAATCCTTTAGATATTTTTTTAATGATTTATTCTCTTCATGTGGTAAGCAAGAGCCACAAACATTGACCAACTTCTGTGGTAGTCCACAGCAGGATACAGGATACATATAATTTCAACTGTGAGCATTATCACCAGTGTGGGGTTTCTTAGCTACCTGGGGTTCGCTCCTGGTTACTAGACAGGCAACTGGTAGCCCTGGTAATGCTGCCACCAGAGTACAGTCTCAACTGGAGTCTCCTGGAAGGTTCTCAGAGGAATTTAGAGATTTATGGTAATTCCATCAGACAACAGTTTTGGGTACGGACTGAACTGCGTGACCTGGCTAGACCCGAGTTTAAATACTCTGGGTCAAGCCTTTGAAGTGAATTCCATTATTATGATATCATGGTGTGTATAGTGACTAAGTAAATGTATGGCTGAGCCATAGGCCTGCATATGCCATGTATAAAGTCAAAGATCAATTGGTATCTAATAAGTCCTTTTCACAGTTCTCTCCACGGTTCATTTACACCATTCCTCAGTGAGGAATGAAGTGTTAACGAGGTAGCTGGCTAGTGATGTCGGGGCACGACACCCCCCCTTCCTTAAGGTGGAGCTCCATCTCCGGAGAGGGCGGAAGAGGCTGGTCTTCCTGCCAGGATTGTCGGGACAGGCCATCTGCATTCTGATGGCGGACTCCTGCTCGGTGCTGAACGGTAAAGGAGTAGGCCTGGAGCGCCAACACCCAGCGCATCAACCTCCCATTCAGCCATCTGGAGGACATGAGAGCTGTCAAGGCGCTATGGTCGGTAACCACAACGAAGTGACGTCCCACCAAGTGGATAGCAAAATGATCCACGGCTCTGACGACTGCCAGGCACTCAATCTCTGTGGCGGAGTAGTTTCTCTCAGCAGGGAGGAGTTTTCGGCTGAAGTAGCCTATAGGACGCTCCTCCCCATCTCGAACGGTAGAGAGAACAGCACCCACTCCTTGGTATGAAGCGTCAGTCTGTAAGAGAAACACATCCTCCTCCCGAGGGAGCCACAAAACATTGTCAGAGCAAAGGGCAGTAGTAAGGTACATAAATGCATCAGACATTTCAGTCGACCAACACAGCCGGTCAGGCGAGCCCTTTTTCAGGGAAGTGAACAGCGGGCTAGCCCTCCCAGCAAACCCAGGGATAAACCGTCTGTAATAGCCCACCGTCCCCAGGAACGCCCTAAGATCCTTTTTAGAAACTGGCTTTCTGAATTCTTTAATGGCGTGCACCCTGGCATTAGGTACTGAGACCATCCCTACACCAACCTGATGGCCTAAGTAGGTGAGGGAATGTGCCCCCCAGACGCACTTTGTGGGCTTGGCTGTTAGGCCAGCATCTCTCAGAGCTACCAATACCTGTCTAATGTGCAACAAATGATCACCCCAGCTATCTGAAAAAATCAGAACATCGTCTATGTATGTGCTTGAGATGTTATGCAGGTGGCCCAGCGCTTCATCCATACAGCGCTGGAAGGTGGCCGGGGCATTCCGTAACCCGAAGGGCATTCTAGTGAACTCAAACTTGCCCCAAGGCGAGCAGAATGCTGTCTTGGCCTGGCTGGGTTTGGTGAGGGGTACCTGGTAAAACCCTCTGTTTAGGTCTAACTTAGAGAGCCATTGGGCCCCGGCTACATTGCTAAGCAAGTCATCCACCCGTGGCATTTGGTATGGATCAGGAAGGGTGGCTGTGTTGAGCCTGCGAAAGTCTATACATAGACGTATTGCTCCGCTCGTTTTCCTCACCGGTACCATTGGGGCACACCACGGGCTTTTGGACGGAACTAAGGTCCCTTCTGAGACTAGGGTAAGGATTTCGCTTCTTAGCTCCTCCCTCCAACCTGGGGCAACCCTATAAGGATAGGAGTGGATTGGTGCAGATTGGCCAGTGTTAATGTCGTGTTCTGTTCCCTTAGCAGTGCCTAGCTCAGTTGAGACAACATCTTTGAAGTCCGTGAGCAGACTACTAAGAGAACTGGATTGCTCCTCTGTCAGGTGGGCTTCACCCATAACTACCTTCCCCACTGGGTCCTCGCTACCTGGGCTCTCCTGTGCCACTACCACATTGAACAAGTTGGCCTGGGGTATCTGCCATTCCTTCAGACGATTTATGTGTGTGGTGAGAGTGTGTGACCTCTTGTTGGGCACTGAGAGTTTGTACAAGGTGGGTGAGAGCACTTTCAACACCTCGTAAGGGCCCTCCCAGACTGACTCTAGGCTTGCTGAGATGGAAGGAGTATGTAGCAATACCATGGATCCTGGCTCGTACGACCTCTGACAGGTACTTTTGTCATAATAGAGCTTAGTGGACTGTTTGAACTTCTCTTCATGTTCGCGGGCAGTCTCATGCAGCTGGGTCAGGGTCTCCCTAAGTTCCTCTACCCAGTCTATGCTATTAGTGAAAGTCAGCTCACCAGTCACCCACCCGTCCTTAAGGGCTTCCAAAGGACCCCTAAGCGGGCGGCCATTGACCAGCTCATATGGTGAGAACCCGGTCGCAGCATGAGGGGTGGCCCTATAAGCTAGGAGGCAGTATTTTAAGAGTCTGTCCCATTCTCTAGGGCCCTCTTCCTGCTTCCTAAGCATGGCCTTGAGGCAGCCATGCCACCTCTCCAGGATCCCGTTTGTTTGGGGTGATAAGCTGTGGTTTTTAGTTGAGTGATATTGAGCATTTTACATAGGGTCTGGGTGAGTTTGCAAACAAAAACTTGGCCCTGATCATGGAGAATTTCTTGGGGTATGCCGGTGTGGGAAACAACTTCCATCATGGCCTCAGCCACTGACTGAGCATCCACTCGTTTGAGAGGTATGGCATAGGGGTATCTTGTGCCAAGGCACATAGCTGTGAAGACATACCTATGGCCTTGCTTGGTTCTGGGCAGTGGGCCTACCAAATCAAATGCCATGCGTTGGTATGGTACCGATATAGTCGGGGTGATTACCATTGGGGCCCGTCTACTGGCAGCCTTCCCAGCTCTCTGGCATTCTGCACAAGCTGCACAGTAGGCACCAATGGCTTTCCTCATACTGGGCCAGACAAAGTGTCTATTAATGATTGTCAGCATCCTCTTAACCCCAAAGTGCCCTCCTGCTAGACCTCTATGGGCTAAGTCAAGTATACCTCTGACTCTAGAGGTTGGTACCACTACCCTGATAGTCGTCGTACCTGTATCCCACAACTTTGAGTTAGTCAACACACCATCCCCATTAAAACAGAATCCGTCCCTCTCTTCTTCCCCTTTCTTCCTCGACTCAAGCAGTCTGCCATCCCCCATCTGCTGAGTGACCAGCTCTTGAATCCCCTCCTCACTCTGAGTAAGAGATGGGAGTGGGTGGTCAGATACTGGTCCCTCTCCCTCAGCTCCAAAGGAACATAATGCCTCAACTTCTACTTCCGTAGAAGCTCCCCCCCCATCCTCATTACTATCCACCTCAACATTACCCTCTGTTACTGCTCCTTCCCCGGTTAGGGGAATGGTAAAGGAGTCCAGCCCTTCAGTGGGGTTTACGTACCCACACTCTTCCACTGCTGGAGGACTGGTACTGAGAGGTGGTCCTGAGCTAGTGCTGTCTAAGGGTTGTGCAGTGTGAACTTGCGCCTCCACTGCAGTTGTGGGTGAGGCTGGGCAGCATTTAACCATGGATTGGTCAATGTTATCTGCCAGCAGATCAGCTGCTAGTTCAACTGCATCGTCTTTAGCCTGTTGGCGTGTGATGGCCTGCATAGGCACTGGAGGTTCATCAAGGGTTGGCCTCAATGAACTAGTAAGAGGGTGGTCAAGACCCAACAGTGTCTCTTTGGCCTCCTCAGCTAGAACCACAACCCTCATTGCCTGGCTATGCCCATTAATCATAACATCAACCTTTGCCATTTTTCTCCTAGTGAGTGATTCATCTGCTAGTCTGATGCCCACGAATTCCCCTGTATACTGGGCGGGAGCTACTAGCCGTCCTGGTACCGCTGTCATCTGGGACCCAGAGTCCAGGATTATGGGACAGGCAACACCATTCACTGTACCTTCCCACATAAATGGGTCATTTACCACAACTGCTGCTGAGAGTCTGGCTAGCTTCACTATTGGTTCAGGGCACTCAGCCTTAATGTGGCCCTGCTTCCCACAGTTAAAACATGTGATTGCTCTGCCTCTAGAATTATTAGATTGGGCGTCCTGGGTGGGCTGGCTACCCTTCTTGCCACCCCAGGCTTGCCCGGGGGAACCAAACCCGCTGTTACCCTTGCTATAGGGCTCACCTGTCTCCGCTGGAGTGGGTTGGTCCTGCTGTCTCTTCTGCCATGGCTTCTGCATCCTGTCTCTGGTCATGTATGTCCGGCGTGGTAGAGATCGTGCCTCCCACTGAGCGTCTAAGTCTGCCAGCATCCCCTCCACCGACCGGTTCTCCTTCTCTCTCAGTGAATGGCAAACTTCAGCTGAATAGTGGAGGTTAACTGCTCCCAAGAAGAGCTCTCTTGCTGCTTGCTCTGGCGTTGTAATGTCTCTGGTCAGCTTCTTGAAATACCTGTGGAGAGGTCCAAGGAAGCTCCTGGGTGACTGGTTCTCGCCGAGCTTAGCCGTCCAAGCCTGTCGCCTGGCTTTTGCCTTTGTGCATCCGAGCCTCTCCAGTAGGTCTTCCCGAATGTTAGCATAATTCAGAGTGAGATCCATCTCCATTAAAATGTCTGTGATTTTCTCAACTGCTTGCTTCCGAAGGATGGATGGCCACTCAACCTCTGGGATGATGCCCTCCTTCATTAACATCTCGAAAGATTGGAGGTAGGCCTCTGGGTCAACATGCTGGTCGAATCGTTGGAGTGCTGCCAGTGTCCGTGTCTTCTTCTTCTCTATCTCTCTCTCCACGACATCTGCTGCTCTCCTCTTCTCTTTCTCCCTCTTGCGGTCCAACCACTCTTCCTCCTGCATCTGGAGCTGAAGCTCTTTAAGCTTGGTTAGTGTCTTGTCTTCTTTCAGCCGCTCCTCCTCCATCTTTTTTCTGTCCTCATCTTCTTGTCTCCTCCACTTTTCGTCTAGGATACGACTTTCCCTCTCCAGGGTCATCGATTTCATTAGCAGCGCCATGGACGAGTGGAGTGCCTCCAACGGATCTTGAACCGTTATAGTGGGCTCTGAAGAGGTAGCAGAGTGTTTTGTGCTCCTCTCCCCTTCCTCGTGGTCTTCTGGGAACTGGCGACGGTCAGTCCTGCTCTTAGCGCTCCTGAGGTTGCGCGGCTCGACCTCATCATCGGAGTGAGACATGGTGCAGAGAAAAGAAGTAGGAAGAAAAAGGGTGGCTTAGACAGTTGTAGCGTCCTGGCGTGGTGTGTTTCTTCTCCAACAGTAGAGTCACCGCTGCCACCAAGTGTGGGGTTTCTTAGCTACCTGGGGTTCGCTCCTGGTTACTAGACAGGCAACTGGTAGCCCTGGTAATGCTGCCACCAGAGTACAGTCTCAACTGGAGTCTCCTGGAAGGTTCTCAGAGGAATTTAGAGATTTATGGTAATTCCATCAGACAACAGTTTTGGGTACGGACTGAACTGCGTGACCTGGCTAGACCCGAGTTTAAATACTCTGGGTCAAGCCTTTGAAGTGAATTCCATTATTATGATATCATGGTGTGTATAGTGACTAAGTAAATGTATGGCTGAGCCATAGGCCTGCATATGCCATGTATAAAGTCAAAGATCAATTGGTATCTAATAAGTCCTTTTCACAGTTCTCTCCACGGTTCATTTACACCATTCCTCAGTGAGGAATGAAGTGTTAACGAGGTAGCTGGCTAGTGATGTCGGGGCACGACACCCAGGCTTGATATAGAGTGGATGACCCTATCACCATGCTTGATATAGAGTGGATGATCCTATCACCATGCTTGATATAGAGTGGATGATCCTATCACCATGCTTGATATAGAGTGGATGATCCTATCACCATGCTTGATATAGAGTGGATGTCCCTATCACCATGCTTGATATAGAGTGGATGATCCTATCACCATGCTTGATATAGAGTGGATGATCCTATCACCATGCTTGATATAGAGTAGATGACCCTATCACCATGCTTGATATAGAGTGGATGATCCTATCACCATGTTTGATATAGAGTGGATGATCCTATCACCATGCTTGATATAGAGTAGATGATCATATCACCGTGCTTGATATAGAGTGGATGATCCTATCACCATGCTTGATATAGAGTGGATGATCCTATCACCATGCTTGATATAGAGTGGATGATCCTATCACCATGCTTGATATAGAGTGGATGACCCACCTGGGATGGGATATACAATGGATGACCAACATTTGGCTGGAGGTAAGTTGAGGGTAGCTTTATGCAAACAGGTGATCATCAGAATTATGTAAGCTTTTATGTACATCACCACATCTGGAAAGCACTCCAAAAGAACAAGGGTGTCATGGCTATGCAGGATTCATGTGACAGTCATCCATGTTACAATCATATATCATGTGATAGCCATAGAACAATCATGTGATGGACATGCAATAGTCATGTGATCTCACCTTCCTTTTAGCTTCTGCCTTGACATGAGAAGCAGAGATAGAGCAAGAGCACATCCCATTCACTTCTCTCTGCCATGGGGACTTCACTTATGTTGTAATTGGCTCTCTCTCTGGATAGAGTAGCCCCGGTCTTCCCCTCAAGCATCAGCAGACAAGAGATAAGAACTTTTGAATCTTCATGACAACATTCCAGGTTGGTCATTAGGAATATCATTGCTAAAGTGGACAAAGAAGGGAGAAGAAGAAGATGAGAAATAGAGAGGAGGAATGGATAAGGAAATAAAGAGGAAGGGAGAAGGGAGTTGGGGTAACTACACTTGGGAAAGAAGATGTTTATGAAACATATCATGTTTCAAAAAGACTACCTCTGCATTTCTATAGAATGTACAAATATTGTCTAGTTTATATTAAAATTCTATAGGCTACTTCAAATATATGTGATTATAATAAGATTTGGGAAAGAAGATGTTATCAAATTTAACTACTAACTATTTTATAATCATCTAATTTCAGTGAACTTCCCCAATATGTTTTTATGTTTTGCTTTTGCTTGTCGAGGATATGTCATTTTAATAGGTAAAATAAGTAAAATAGTCTAAACAGGCTATACACTCGGGATACTAAACAACTGGATAAGAAGATGTTAATGAAACTTGTAGATAGAGTCATCCAACTGTCGCTGTGGTTAGCTATTGCTATTGCTTCCTGAGTCTGTGCGAGGTGTTTCAAGATTGCAGTCACAGAGAATCTGAGAGAATGCCACACAAGGCTCAAGTTATCTTCTTGCTTCTGATCATTTCTGCTGATCAGGCCGAGCCTTTGAACTGTGATGGTAAGTATATACATTTTTAAAATTTGAGTTTGACTTGCACCATTGTAAACAACTTCAGAGCAGTTCACAGAAGTAGCTGGATTTCTTATTGCAGTTAAATTATAACAGGTGAAATTTGAAAGAATCTCTACAGTAAAACACCTGATGTATTCTTCCAATACTGCCCCCTGAATATATAATATAAATTTAACATGTATGTAGGTTTGTACGTGTATGTGGAAAGCACTTGATGTTTAAAGATGCTTTTAACTGTACTTTATATACCTTGCTACAATTATTACTACCAAGTAAGTGTGATAGAGTATCAACTAAAGAGTAGAGTTGTGATTATTCTGATCTACTCTACTTGTTTCACTGCAGACTATCAACAAGGGAATGGACTTATCGTGAGCTCGACCTGTTATCCCGATGGCAAAGTGATATATTCTTGGCACTGTGAGGTCAGCACTGATGGAATCCTGATCAACTACAACTGTACCGGAAACACAGAAGAACACGTAAGGTTACTCATTCGATTACAGGGAAATGTTGTGTATGTCTGGAGATGAACCTTTTCAAGCTTTCTATGTGCGTAGACCTAAGGTACATTAAACACTGTAGTTTTTCCTTATACTGAAAGTTATGACAGTATAACAGCATGGCCTGAGGTTGTTTTTTATAGTCTTCTGATAATAAAATCTGGATTGATGGCAAGAGAAAAGACCCATAAAAAGATTTTCTCAGTATTCACTTTACTATATATAAATATTCCAGTTTATTACCTCATCAAAGCAATGCTGGAACCACAAGTCAACAAATATAGAATCCTGCTGCACTCTTTGGTAATTGTTGAAGTGGATGGAATTATAAGCATAAGATAAATATATTATACTGAATGTCAATATGGTGGTGAATATCCCGATCACATCAGAATATATATAAGAGGTAGAAATTAAATGTTTGTATTTTGTGTTTAAATGGTGTAACTGATCCACACCATTCAATTGCACTCTTTTTAGGGAGTAGCGTATGGTTTTGCCGACAGAGAAAGAGGCACCAGATCAAGGATGATTAACAATTGGGATCATCACAACACAACCTGCTACTTTTCAGGATGCTATGCTGAAGCTTATCACCCATTCAACACTTACTCCATCTCAAGCACACCTTGCACAGGTGAGCATGTGCTTTGGTTTTTTCATGTGGCCTTCCCTAAAAGTTATCCTCCAGCCAGAAGCTAGTTAGCCACAGGGCACAAGTGAAAGCATCTGAGGGAAAATTAATTATTCATAAATGGACTTGATACAATTCATGCTTAGCCCTGACTAATACTGTATGTTACCCCACATTGCATATGCATGAAGCAGAGTACCCATATTCTCTGTTGGTAATTGGTTTGGATCCTTATTTTAATAGGGCAAATGGCACAACTCCCCCCCCCCCCTCCCAAACCACGCTAAAAAGCTTATATATCTCAGCTAAAACTTACACTGGCAGCTCCTTGGCCACCTAAATGGTGTTTTGACCATTATTAGCTCTGAACAAAATCCAAGCATGCCTAAATAATTTCACTAAAGCCCTAAACCATCAGCCCTCCCCCTCCCCCCTACCCCCCCCTACCCCCTACCCCCCTATCCACTACCCCCCCTACCCCCCCTACCCCCTACCCCCCCTGCCCCTCCCAACCCCAACCCCCACCCACCCCACCCACCCCTCCCCACACACCCACCCCCAAAACAAACTGTAGGAAGTGTGAAAAAGAACATTGAAATTCATTTCAAGATCTATCCATGCATCTTTCTTCCTCTGTTTCCACACAAGTTGTGTGTACAATACACCATCCAATAATCTTCCACATGCTCCAATGCACGTCCAGGACTTCTCTGTTTCTCGGTTGCCGAATAAAGTAATTGGTAAGGATCATCTGGTGAGTAATTTCATTGATAACGCAATGCATGTGCTCCCCCCCCCCATGCTCAATTTTACTCCTTTAGTTTGTGGAGTTCTCGCTGATAGAATACTGTTACAAAGTCCAAAGGAGGTTGTAGCTGATCCTCTACCAAAACATCTGCTGTTTGGTTGTAGGGTTCTCCTGTGCAACTATTACCAAGTCCACAACAAAGCTGTAGCTAGCTAAAGCTACATCGGTACAATCAGCAATAGCAACAAGACATGGCATTTGTTGACAAGTGATAAGAAAAGGAGTTCAAGATCCCTGGAGCCAGAAGCTCTGAGTTGAACTTTGCCAAACTCTGACTTGATGTATATAGTCAGTCCTCCACTGCTCAACTAATAAACAGAAAAACAGAATAAATTTTTTTATTTTAAATGAACATACACACAAAAAAAAAAACATCTTGAAAATACAAACAATTATATTCAACTGAAAAGAAAGACAACAGCCTGTATCCAACTAGACCACAATCAGTAAGATGACAATATTTTTTAATGATTAGTGTATAAATGGTAAAGGGTTTTTGAACTGGATGACACATTTTTAAAGAGTAGTGAAATCCGTGATTTTTAGTCACAATCCAGTAGGTCAAATTTAGTAAACTATAGTTGTTTGCTCAAATTACAGCTTTTCCTACTTGAGGATGTGATTACAATGGTCCTCAACAAACAGAACAGCTTCAGTCAACAACAGTCACTTCTTTGTTAAGAAGGGTTATTAAAACTCTAGGATGCCATAGAGCCATGGGCAGGTCACACAATGTGGTTAACAAGTTCAACGAATATTATCTTGTTTTGAATTAATTTTTTTAAATCTATATGTAATTTTTTGTTTATTGACCTAAACCCAAAATCCATACAAACAGTACATTCTCAGATACAAATATAAATTATAATTTTTGTCCGTTGACAACAAATTAACTTTTGTGAGGGCATAACCGTTGTACTGACATCTATGGTTAGCCGAATTTCAGACTCATTACTGGTGGGTGTGGTAGCACCCCCAAATTGGTTTGAGCCCTATTTCAAAATGGTGGATGGCAAAAACTGAAAGTCACATATATATCAGCTAACTCACATTGGCAGTTACTTAGCTATCAAAGGGGTGGTTTGAGCTGTTATAAGCTCCAAGAACATTCCATGCTTGCCTTGAATCCTTCCCTAAGCAGTACAAAAGACATTGATGAAAAAAACACCTTGAAATTGATTTTCAAGGATATACCTATCAATCTATTTTTCTACATATCTTTTTTCCATCCAGCAATAGATTCCAAAAGTTCTAAGCATGTCCACAACTACTGTGTTTCTCAATTGGCTATGTTGTAATCAAGCTAGCTCCATGCTGTTATATAATTACAACTGAGGAAAGACTGCAAGTGCTGTATTATAAGCAGAACAGATGACCCTTGCTCAGTTCTGCTGTTGGGTTTGTGGAGTTCTCACCCCTGGGTAACTCTAACCAAGTCTAAAGGAGGTTGTAGCTGATCCTCTACCAAAACATCTGCTGTTTGATTGTAGGGTTCTCCTGTGTAACTGTTACCAAATCCCTGAAGGTGGCTGTAGCTGACCCTACATGGGTACAGTCAATAACAACTAGACATGGCACGTGCAGTTTTTGTTTAGTGAACAACATGCTGTACATATGTGCAGTCAACAACAACAAGACATGGCATGTGCTGAAACAAAGCAGAAAAAGTATTTAGCCCGCGGGAGAAACAGAAACTCTGAGTTGGACTTTTAAATATGTTCTTGGCACTTGTGGTGTCAAGTCTCAAAAATCAATTGTATAATAATAATAATAATGTTGTTAATATATTACAGTATTGGTGCCATCTTCCACGAGGGAGTTTCTGGCCACACCTACTTTCTTGTCGATATCAACAGTAGTGATTGCTAGTAGAACTACATCGCTGGATGATGAAACTTCACTGACATCGCTGGTGCGTCCTTCAAACCCTTCACCTGTTGGCATGCAGAGAAGCACAACTTCTGGTAAGAACTTGTTTTACATTGTGCCATATACACTCGACTATTATAGGTATGTACCACCTTGCATGAAGGAATCTATAGCCACACACACACACTTTCTTGCCAGTATCATGGTTGCTAGAAGAACTATATTGCTGAATGATGAAACTTCACCGACATCATCGCCTGTCCATCCTCCAAACCCTTATCACACTGAGGGGAGGGGGGGAGGGAAGAGGGTTCATGAGGGGTCAAAATGGACTTTCCCCCTCTTTACCATGGACCATGCATGCATGAAGCAGGGTAAATTAATCGAGTTGACTATCAGTATATTATATATATATATATATATGATAATATTATACTCACTGTAGTATTTGCGCGGCATTAGATATTCATTGGCTCTGTATTCATTAACTAACCATTTCCCAAGAGTTATGGCAAGTCAGCAGAAGCAGTTATTTTGGATGATAAAGCAATTTATTGACAGCATTAAAGCTTTAAATACTCTCAAGAAAACTAGAAGTGACTTGATAAAGATGGTGCCAATCCCGACAGACGGACCGACTGATGCTGATGGATTGACCAACAGACCAGTTTTATGAAGCATAGTAATTATAGTATATCTAGTATAAATTAAACAATTTATCACACTTATAGTGGAATATGGCAATTCATTTATCTCACTAGCTGTATTTTCACTTGCTTTCAGCTTGTATAATTATGGAGCCTACTCATAGATAACTCGCCATATTCCACTCTGACTCATGTACTTTGGACTGCTTTGTGGCTAGTGCCTCTGGAAGACTTAAATGCACTTCACATGTATAAGCCTGACACAGGCATTGCTCCTATTAGTGAGCACCAATTGAGGACAGAGAAACACACCGAGAGAAATATGACACTGCAGACCCCGTACAAATCCTGATCATTATGTATTTTGGAAGCATGGCATGGATGGTCTAATGGCCCCAAACCCTACCTATATCCTTCCCCTGGTTACCCCTATCCCCACTTTCCCCACCCTTCTTCGGTCCCCTGTGTGAGTGGCCATTGAGTTGGCAATAATCAAGAGAGTGTAGTTGCAATAAAGACAGTTATACAGGGTCCAAGCCGCTTGGAGTAAATGCTCAGGACTTCATTTATTTTCCTAGCACTTCACCTCTATAGGAAAATAAGAGGCACCTGACCCTGTCTGCACGAAACTTTGATAATGATTCAGTAATTGAAGAATATGTTTTAAATTGCACATCAGCTGGAACAGGAGTTGAAGGTCTCCAAAGCCTAACACAGACATTTTTGTCATTATTTATCAGACAATAATACTGCTTTGAATATTTCATGAATTTGTCTACAAATTTTATCCATTACCCACATCATTTAAGATTTCTATATATATATATATATATATTTTGTTTTTTTGTTGGGTAGTCGTCAGTAATGGATATTGAAATTATTGGAAATAAAAATGACTGATTAGCACATTACATGATTGCCCACTGCAACTACAGCACAATAATAAAGTAATAATAGCTCATAATTATACTGTTGTGTTGCTGCTGTAGTGAACAACACTATCGTGTCAATATATTTTTATTTCAGTATCAGTGCCACATTCCATGGGGCAGTCTACTACCACATCCAATTTCACTTTCTTGCCAATGTCAACAGTCATTGCTAGTAGGAGTACGTGGAATGACGATAAAAACCCACTGACATTTTCACTAGTCCATCCTTCAGTGCTTACTTCGATTAACATGAAGACAATCACAACTGCAGGTAGGAAATGAGCTTTGCTTATGGCTGGTATATACGTAGGGCGGGTGATTATACAGGGAGGAGAGAGGGCAGATCCGAAAGGGATAAAAATAACCTTGCATGTTTTTGTTCTGTGATGTTGTGGCCTCTTTTTACAGAAAATTGAACTCAACATCCTCCGAACTTTCATAACTTAAGATAAGCACCAAACTTGATCTGGTGGCAAGCCCTTCATTGAAATTCAGCTACAAGATTTTTTTGCATATTAACAAACTTTGTTTTCTGAGTATTACGTAACTACAACGTGGCCAGGTTATCATGCAGTGATGATGTCCCACTTTTATTATACACTTCTATAACCTGAAACACATTGTCATCTTGAGACAGAAGTCCTGCTCCTATTATGACTTTCTTTCCTGCACTTCCAGCTATTCTTGCTCCAGCTGCTACAAGTATATTCATTATCACACTGCTGCTCCTCCTCGTACCCGTTGCAGTGGCAATTACGTCTCGGAAACGTAGGAAACACCTGACCTTGCATGGTGCCCTTGGATATAAGGTTACAGTGTAGATATCTTGTGTGGGTGAGGATCGTGCTAGTTGCTTTGCAGGAGAGTTTGGAACTAAAAGTCTAATTTAAAATTTTAAGTTTGTTCCCATTCCATCGATGGATATTTTCTAAAGAGTATGCACATGTCAAAGTTATATTGGTTGTCTCTGGTAGGGCTAGCTGTCATATACCTCTCTATGTATGTGATGAATATTCCTCATGAAATATGCCATTTCACTGTTAAGGTTGATGTTGAAGACAGCTTTGATATTAATGTGAAGATACAGTTCAGCAAGTCTCTTGAGACCATTCCAGATGCATTATTCTACAATGAGGTAAATATGTCTAAACCACTTTTCTATTTCTAGCTTTCTATTTCTAGTTTTCTATTTCTAGCTTTCTATTTCTAGCTATAGCGATAATTTACAATTTCTCTCTCTTTTTCTCCAGAAGGACTTGGAGGTGAGAGTTCAAGTCGAGTCACACACTCAGGGTGGAACTGACATGAATTCCATCTTAGAGTGTGGTACATGCGATGTTTCTACTCCCCAAGAGGAGATGAAGATGTTTGATGTAGAAGAGGAGGAAGCAGAAAGACTATGCAATGGCTTAGCTGCACTACCAAATTGCATACCCTTAAAGAACATGGGAGACACGTCAGCATCAACGGATAACCAGGACTCAGGGTGCATGCTTCCCACTGCGGACATAACTTCACATTGCTTAGATTTTCGCAAGGAGATAGCCCAGGATGATTTTGATGCAAGCAATTTAAATCAGTCACATGATGGTAGTTTGTTCGCACATGGAGTGCAGTTAGGGATTGGAATAGAAGCAGATTTTGATCCCATGTCTATGACTGAGATTCCGTTCCAAGATGAGGAAGAGGGAAATTGTAATCATTTTGGTTATGTATTTGATCGAGTAAATTCTGCAGCTGGGTATGATGACAGCGGTGTTACGGACGGAGATGTTGGAGATGAAAGTTTCAGTGGAAGTTACTACATACATGACTTTGGAGACACTGCACCAGCTGCTGCTGATTGAAACAAAATATAACTCTGCAGCCATCAATTTCATTATCACTCACTGGTTGTTAGTTGTGTAAAACTTAATCCCTTATTCAGTTTTATTACTTGGACAATATTTATACAAGAATGAAAATAAATAACCGAAACCTGTCAACAACAAAAAAAAAGTAAGAAGTCCCCACATGGACCACTTTGTATGTTGCTATATATCAGCGCACGCTGGAATATATTTCTAGTGTGATATGGATTATGCCTTGCTCCTAGCCATATTCTCTCGCTGGTATGCTCTCTTGCTATCTTCTCAATCTGTCCACTACACATTATATTTCAAGTTGTCTATAATTATTCTCTAGGTATAGGGGGGAGGAAAATACTCTCAAAAACTTTTTATGGGAATGTCGAGTGAGTAAGTTCAAGTTAAATATTGAGAAAGTCATTGCATGTGGTGCATGTCAGTTGTTGAGAGTTGATCAACTGCTATTGCCATCGAACCATCCAGGGAGATTGGGATCAACGGCATGCCCATCTAGGAGTGACTCTGGGTTCATATACACTCTCCCTTCACACTATATCAGTCATTAATTAGCCACCTGCTTCTTCAACAGACAGTCCTAACATCTGATGCGTTACCCACCTGGTCAGGCTTCAAGACAAGTAACTAAAGCCTTTTCCAGGTTCACCATCAATATGCTAAATGTGCACAATGATAATCATATATATACGTGGCAGAACCTGGCTCTCAGTTTTGCTAGTTGATGAATTTTGGGGGGTTCTACATAAGCTTTCCATGATAGACTCTCACCTCTCAGATATTATCCACTTCAACCTGCTAGAGAAAGGCCATTTGATGTCAGCCATGCAATGATCTGCCCAAAAGCCAGTTTCTCCATCCACATCCCTTAAGAAGGTAATGTGATATGGCAACCAATTTCACTCTCTGAAATTCGGCATGATGTTGAAGTGGAGCCAAAATTACTGTGAACGTCAGGCAAATATTTCTACCACTTTACTGCCAGCACAAAAGATGAAGCAAGGTGCAATGTGAAGGCTCGTAGATAGGCTATAATGGGGGAAAAATTGTATTCAACTCCAACATGCAGTGGTCCATATATATAATATATTATATATATACACACCAAACATGAAACAGAGGAAAGATGTGCACACAGTCAACGGTCAGAGATATTGAACAAGGCATGTTTACACTGCTGTCACTCTCATCAGCTGAGTAGGGGAAAAGACAAGAATTAGCCATGTTGCTGACTGACCCCCATGATTAGGCTATCGTTCCTCTCTTTTAAGATCCTCACTCCTTTGCACTTGTGAAACCCATTCAAGATTCATCATGCAATAAGCTTGCTCGATAATGTGAGCAACTTCCTGATCTCATGAGACTTAATTTTTTTACTATACTGATAATATATAAAAAGTAGATCAATGTAAAACAAAAACAAGCAAAAGATAAATAATTGTTTGTGTAATATAGATTGTTATTAGGTTAGTTACTAAATAGTCCCACCCTGTGCTGTAATATATATGTGATGGCCTTAACAGGCTCAGCAATATCAGGATTAAATCATTTAAAAAACCTTCATAGGTTTAACACTCTGACTGGCAAGCTACTTTCATAAGGGGGCTGGGTCGGTTCGGCAGCACCCCAGGGCTTCACAGAAAGTGTGCCGTAGCCACCTATTACGTCATCACGTAACCCTGCCCATGCGCAATGTCCCGCTGGACTGCATAATAACCACTAGGTCGGTCTAGTACACTTCAGAACTGGTACGAATAATAATGCTAACGCTATGCCTAGCCGTACAAAAAGAAGAAACGTCAAAGGCAAATGCAGCCTCAACGCTGAGAAATTGCTAGATTCCCAAAGTATGAGAAGTAACTTGATACGGTAGTGATTATAGTGATTATAAGTATATACATTTGCGGATGACATTTATTTATTTTTAGGGACGAGATGTTTTATCGCTTTTCTACATCTCGTAGTCTTTCTCCTTGGAATATCATCCATCATTTTGGGTAAGTAGCTAGCTCCTTCAACTGCTTACTGGTATTCCATGCACATGAGGGGCATTTTTTTAAAGCAACTTGGTGTTAGCTAGCTACACTTTAAAAGTGGTTCCATGGAAACTGATGTGTAGTTCCTGTAACCAATAGGATTGTGTATTGCACAGTGTGTGCATTAAAACTAGCAGGATGAAGGATTTTCAAATGGCAAATTTCTGCCTTCTCATCCAGTAATAGTACGTTAAGATTACAGCCCGCATGGTATTAACTTGTGCTTCATATTGTAGTCTGTCCAAGCTAAACCAGACATTTAGTCTCACAGGACAGACATACAATCAAATACACATCTGGTGACTTTAGCCAGCTTTTCATGTGCCAGTGGAATGTCCTCTAATGTCTCAAGCTTATGCAGGCCTTTATTTATGCAGTCGGGTATAAAACATTTGTCCCAGTATACTGGAGTCACTTTTCATATCCATATTGCGGATAATGACATCTGATGATGGTTACCAATAAGGTTTGCAGTTACACAAAAACCTGGCTATAGTCACCAGACGCTACTCTATATCCAGCCTGACAGGTGCTTTCAAACTAATGTGTTGGCTTGCTGAGGTGCTTATGCTCAGGGCACAGAAGAAATCTTACAGTTCCCCTGTAGCCACTTTGTTCTCAGACATAGAGTAATTCTTTTGGTAAAACTTGTTCAAACGCAGTCTTTTTCTGACTCTCTATAACATACCATTTCTGTGTTCAGTGTACCTCTCATATACACCTAAAGTGAATCGACAACCAGTTTGTAAAAACATAATTGACCTCCTAATACATTTCCAACATAGCTATATTAACCCCTGGAATATTTCCTCAATCAATATTCTTTCTCTGCAACCCAACACCACATCCCCCCCCCCCCCATTTGTCTCACAAATTTGGATATCCATAATTATATATATGACCCCTGTATTATCCACAGCACCACCCTAGTGGAGTGTGATTTCTCATTGAAAATTTGTATGTGGGCCAACACTTTTTCAATAGATGTGTTGTTATAATTAATATAAATTTATTATAAACCCATTTAACTTACCACAGTGTGTGGCATTCTTAGATTGATGTATATATATATATATATACCAGTAACAGAGCTCTTTTTCTTGCTGTCATTAATGTATGCATACCAGCATGTATTATAAGTAGTACTGATGGAATCCTAAACATGGCTCCGAGCTCAATCCACTTACATGCCAACACTTGCTTGCTCAGGTATAAAGGATCAGGTACAGAGGAATAAAGCTCTTAAGGAATCTAGTCGACACATTTATGATTTTTTTTGCTGTTTACATAAACAAAAAATGCCTTTACAGTCCCTTTGATGTTTCTAATATGAAAAGTGGGCATCAGTTATCTACATGTGTCATGCAACAATTGTTTGCTCAGGTGAAGAGATCTAAGTGGACATTTTAGAGCAACCTCCACTGGCTTCAGCACTGAGAAAAGTTGCATGCAAACATGAAGGGACTGTAAAGGCTTTTTTTTTGTATTGCAAACAAAAACCAGCAGCAAGAACCGTTTTGGGTTCTGTTCAAAAGCCAAATATGTACAAAAGGAAGACGATGTAAAAAGCCTACATTATTGTGCTAGACTTGTTTGGGTTACTCCGGCTCACTTGTCTCACAAACATGGCAAATCCATGTTTGTTTGGTTTTTGACTGATGTCCACTTATTCTTAAGTGTTAATTTGAAGTAAGTGCAAGTGTTCTGCAAACCATGTATTCCTCCTTGGCTTAATGACACTATTACACATGCAGGAATGTTGGGCTTATTCACGCCAGCCAAGCAAGACTTCTCAATCCCACACATAAACTGCACGCTCATTGCAAAACTAGACAGATGGGCAGAGCTTCCACTTAAACTCCTCCCACTTATGACAGGAATAGTCCTCGTCCTCATTGATGTCTCCATCCTGTGTGTACTCCTACTCATCAAGTGGTACCACTGCGGCAGGTTGGCGATGGTCTGGTACTTCACAACGACCATCTGCACGTCCACTTGGACAGTCTGGTGCAGCCTGTACTTGAATGCTGTAGCTCCACTTTGGTTTCTGGACAGGAGAACATGCAACTATTTGGTGGTGGTTGCGAGTTTGGCAGGTGTAGGATTTATAGGCCTCCTGAGTCTCATCTATTTGATCATTGTGATAAGAATTATTGTATACGAGTGCAAGTCAAGGTGCTAAATCGTGAATTGCTACAATGTTCCATGTCATTAGTTCACTCTCATTAATTAAGTGTGGCATTAATTCACAATATTGATGTTTTGTGTCCTATCACCAATCACTTAATTATTATAACGAGTATATTAATTATGATATTGCATGAGAATCCAGCTAATTATCTTGTTTCAATCATAATTATCTATAATTATCTAAAACATGCAGTAGAACTAAGAAGTGCATGACTATAGGAGTATTGCAATGTAAGAATGCTGGCTACTTTTTTGTGAATGGTCTATAGCAAACTATCCATACTGAGAAACTCTACTGTTTCTGCTGCCAAATTCCTCGGCAACTAAATGTATTATTGACGAAGTAAGGCCATTAGAGAAAGAAAATTCAATTAAGACAAGAATTCAATTGGGGTCCACAGTGAATTAACCCGGCACTGTTGGCATATAGAATGTGAGCCTTGCACAACTTGCACTGTGACATAAATCAACAGGCTGTATACTACTCATGGAATCCTATTAAAAATAGTGCAGAGGAAGAAACAAGCTATATGCCTCGTCCAAAGTATACCACAAAGCTCATTAACAATACTTGTTAACATTCTTCTAAAAATATCAAAATACTTCAAAATGCTTTAAAACATGATGCTAGAGGAGTTGAACATCCAATGATGAGTCCATCTTCCCGGTGCCTTTTCTGTTTGTCGAATATAAGCTTATTTTTTCTTTTTGCCTTTGCCTTTGACTTTCTTGTCCTTCCCGCCCTCATCCTCATCTCCTTTCAGAAATTTGGCTCTCTTCTTTCCTAGAGGCGTCTTTGTAAACCACGTCTGTGAAAAGGAAGAGCAACATGGAATTGGGCACAGATCACATGACAGATTTAAAAAAACACCAAACAATTATCTTAGACGATACATTTTGAAAACAGTAATAGTGTCAATTGAAGGGTTCGAGATAATAAAATGCTTTCCCCCCTCTATAGACACATAAGCATATAAATCCTCTCATGGACCACTTTGACTGCATCTTATGTACACACTACTTATATTCTATAGACACATAAGCATATAAATCCTCTCATGGATCCACTTTGACTGCATCTTATGTACACACTACCTATATTCTATAGACACATAAGCATATAAATCCTCTCATGGATCCACTTTGACTGCATCTTATGTACACACTACTTATATTCTATAGACACATAAGCATATAAATCCTCTCATGGATCCACTTTGACTGCATCTTATGTACACACTACTTATATTCTATAAACACATAAGCATATAAATCCTCTCATGGATCCACTTTGACTGCATCTTATGTACACACTACTTATATTCTATAGACACATAAGCATATAAATCCTCTCATGGATCCACTTTGACTGCATCTTATGTACACACTACTTATATTCTATAAACATATAAGCATATAAATCCTCTCATGGATCCACTTTGACTGCATCTTATGTACACACTACTTATATTCTATAAACATATAAGCATATAAATCCTCTCATGGATCCACTTTGACTGCATCTTATGTACACCTTATATTCTATAGACACATAAGCATATAAATCCTCTCATGGATCCACTTTGACTGCATCTTATGTACACACTACTTATATTCTATAGACACATAAGCATATAAATCCTCTCATGGATCCACTTTGACTGCATCTTATGTACACACTACTTATATTCTATAGACACATAAGCATACAAATCCTCTCGTGGATCCACTTTGACTGCATCTTATGTACACACTACTTATATTCTATAGACACATAAGCATATATATCCTCTCATGGATCCACTTTGACTGCATCTTATGTACACACTACTTATATTCTATAGACACATAAGCATATATATCCTCTCATGGATCCACTTTGACTGCATCTTATGTACACACTACTTATATTCTATAGACACATAAGCATACAAATCCTCTCGTGGATCCACTTTGACTGCATCTTATGTACACACTACTTATATTCTATAGACACATAAGCATATAAATCCTCTCGTGGATCCACTTTGACTGCATCTTATGTACACACTACTTATATTCTATAGACACATAAGCATATAAATCTCCACTTTGACTGCGTCTAATGTCAACAAAGGATATTTTTGAGAGGGTTAAAATCCTCTCTGTAAATGGGTGCAACAAAACGGCAGAGCAGAGTGTGACTTCCACATAATCTGCGACTACTTTCCCCATGAATTGGTTTGTTGGTCACCATTTGAAAATTAATTATAACCCCTCGAAAATATGTGAGACACCTAGAGCAACTACACAAAATAGCAACTATAAAAATATTCCAACAGAAATAAAAAGTGCATAACTAGACCTAATAGAGTAGACACAACGCAAATAGTCTTTGCAGCCAATGGTGTTGATGTGGTAAAATTGACTTCATGCCAAAGATAAAAGATATTAGTCTGGGCCATTGGTCAACACTAATTAAACCCCAGTGCTGATCTTCTCATCCTATCTGGTGTAAGTCAGGCATTCACTTTGTCTTTGTCTTCTTGTCATGATTACCATGCGTTGAAGTGTTAATTACAAGCATAACTTATAATTACCCTGTAGGCTTTCTCTTCTTCTTGGTAGACAGGGATAAGCTTGGATAGTGGACTGATGAACTCTGCTGCAGTCAATGGCTTTCTGTGCAGCTACATTGATTAAAAAAATTTTTAAATAAATATACAGGGCGATTTAACAGTGTTTTAGTATTTAGATGATGTTTAGACACTACATGGACTGTGGTAAATTAAGAATAGGGATGGCAAAAAGCAGGAAGTATTTACCTATGACAACAACAATAACAATAAAATTAAAATCACCTTCTCAATAATCAATTTCAATTTTTATTCACTCAATGTTTCGACTAGATGCTCTAGTCTTCATCAGGAATAATAACGACCTCAATGCATACCAGAGCACACAAGAACAACCACCTGAACAATACAACCAAGTTACGCATGTGTGAGCCAACACCTGCTGAATTCTGTACTCTGAGAGGACATCGACTGCAGCAGAGGCAATCTGACCAGCAGTGTAGCCGTCGGTGACCTTAGCCAAGGAGCCGAGATCCAATGCATCTGTCAGGTGTCCTTTCTCCCGGAGGATCATGCTTCTCCACAGAGTGACACGGGAGGCGTAGTCTGGACGAGGCACCATCAGAATACGCTGATAGATCCCACATAGCCCTTTCAACTCAGCGTCTGGGAGGAGGGGGAAGACAGCGACCCAGGAAACAGGGAGGGGAGGGAGAGAGGTTTAAAGCAGGAGGGAGAAGAGATAATTATGTTTTGCATTTTCTGGGGTGAAGATTAAAGACCCCACAAAACCCAACACCAAAACACAAAAAGTCAAAACTCACTTTGGAAGCAGGACTGTGGTTTGGTGTTAGCTCCAGAAACACTCTCACCGGGCCTTAATTCCTTTGCAAACCAAAAACTGTGATAACTGTCAAATTTTATTTTTTATTTTTTATTCCGCCTGAATAGTGCGTACCTAGTGCGTACCACCATAGGTCCATTTCTTAATAATTTTAGTACCATAAGTTTTCCAATGACATACTGAAGGATTATCAGGAATGTAGTTGACTCAATCAAACTGGCTCACATTATATTAATGAGCAGCATTATTCTGCAGCTTTATTTGCTAAGAAGTGAGTGGTCAGTTTTTCACTGAGAATCTTGCTCTTTGCTAATAATTATTATAAATAATAATAATAATAATAATAATAATAATAATAATAATAATAATAATAATAATAATAATAATAATAATAATAATAATAATAATAATAATAATAATAATAAATTAATATTAATAAATTAATAATAATAAATTAATAATAATAATAATAATAATAATAATAATAATAATAATAATAATAATAATAATAATAATAATAATAATAATAATAATAATAATAATAATAATAATAATAATAATAAATAATAATAATAATAATAATAATAATAATAATAATAATAATAATAATAATAATAATAATAATAATAATAATAATAATAATATAATAATAATAATGACAATGACAATGACAATGACAATGATAATGATAATAATTAATAACAATAACAATCACCCAAGTGGCAATAAAAACCTTTGGAAGTTACTGGGGTGAAATCCACGACTTTTCTGAAAGAACTGGATCAATTGGAACTGGGTCAATGAATCCGGCAAAGGATGGGAGAGGTGAAAGCCCAGGCTTACCTACTACTGGGAGAGGTGAAAGCCCAGGCTTGCCTACTACTGGGAGAAGTGAAAGCCCAGGCTTGCCTACTACTGGGAGAGGTGAGAGCCCAGGCTTGCCTGCTACTGGAAGAGGTGAGAGCCCAAGCTTACCTACTACTGGGAGAGATGAGAGCCCAGGCTTACCTACTACTGGGAGAGGTGAGAGCCCAGGCTTGCCTACTACTGGGAGAGGTGAAAGCCCAAGCTTGCCTACTACTGGGAGAGGTGAGAGCCCAGGCTAGCCTACTACGTGTCATCCTTAGACCTCCAAATGGATGACCATGTGACTAGGGTGGCTACTGGCTTGGGTTGAGTGTTCCCTTCTGTGAACCCCCACAGTTGTCTGCAATGTGGATCCCTTTGGCACTCTTGGTCTCAACTGTCTGAAGAGTCAAGGTCATTTTTTGAGGCATGAAGCCTATCAATGACATTGTCCATCGATTCTCATCTCACTTAATATTCCCCTCAACTAGAGCCTTCAGGCATTTCTCATTCTGACGGTAACGGTCTGACGTGGCTTCCATCATCCCCTGGAGGAATGGCCATATTCTTGTGGCAGCTACTTGTGTGGACTTCTTAGCACCTTCCTATGCCAGCCTACTATCTGAAGGTCCAGGTGTAGTGGCCAATAGAGCCGAGTCCTTGAAGAGAAAAAAATATGCGAACATTGCTTCTTTTGTTCCCATTGGGATTGTTTGGTCAGAGACATTTTTGTTTTTTCAGGAGTTGGTTGGCCGCTAAAAGGTGAGTGTGATGAACCACAAACTCATCATTTTCTCCTTACGAGAATTTCTGTTGCTGTCCAACGTGGGAACACTGTCGCTGTGCTGGGTTCAAGTCAATCCGCTAGAGATGACTATTTCTTTCTATCATGATTTATTAATTTATTATTTATTTATTGTTTAATTAGTTTGCTGTGTTTGTAAGTTATAATAATTATTATTATTAGTAGTAGTATTACTGCTATAAAATGAGTTCTATTAGAATGTAACGTGCAGTTCTGGAGGTATCCAGTGCAACTGCTACCAAATCCTTGAAGTAGGCTGTAGCTGACCCTTTACCAAGGACAACAACAACATAGTTGTGCCCGCTTGCATATATATAGTGCAAGAAGAAGAAAATCTAGTTGTCTACGTAGCTACCGAGTGCTTAAAAGAGATGGCATTCATACCGAGTCACAGAAACTGGGAGGCACTGATGCTCAGCTGGTATAGCTCTCAATATCGCCAACTGCCGGATGCACTGCATATCAAATGCACTGCATATCAAATTACTTGAGCGTAATATTATATAGAGAAACAACAACAACAACATCAACAGCAACAACAACAACATCAACAGCAACAACAACATCGACAGCAACAACAACAAATACAAGCAGAAACAAACACAGAAGGTTTTGAAGGGTACTAGATTAAGTTACCAAAAAAGGGAAGTCAACTGACACTTGGCCATTTAAAACCAGCACATGTGAAAGACTGTAAGTACATGCACATGTGAAAGACTGTAAGTGCATGTACAGGATTTTAAAACAGTCAATTAGTACATGCACATGTTTTAATTGTACACAAGATTAGTTTAGTGCATGTGTGTACATAATTTTAATTGGACAAGGGTCTTAAAATGCCTGTGGTTTACAAGGGTGCACCCTGTTTCCATTATCCTTTTCACACTCCAATACAGTTTGTAAAACTTTCTCTTGAGTATATCGTGTCATGGGAAATGGGGAAGTTGAATATTGATTGCTTATTCTCAGCAGCCTGTAAACTAGACTAATCCATGCGTGGCAATAGTTTAGCAAGTTGCAAGTTGCAAAGTTAACCTGCCCCTAGCCCAAACTGAGTTTTGTATGTTAGCCAACTTGCTGTTAGCATTTCTGTTATGGTCTGTGCTCGATGCAGCCGTAATGGTCGCTGCCATTAGCTGTGCCCGTTGCTGGTGGAAGAAATCCTGTATTGACTGCCTGGCGTCCCGTACCAGTTATTGTCGGAATGCAGCTCCTCCCTCCACTGGCCTTCAGTCATCCACCGAAAGCAACTCCATTCACACCCCTGTCCTTGCCTCTGCCTGTTAGCTCACCACACGACACCTGGACAATGTTCCCACCCATCCCAACAACCCACCATGCTGTTTGTCTGACTCCCAGAGCCTCCAGTGAGCTTGGATCCAATTCAACTCAGATTGAAGCTTCCAAGGTATCTTCTTTTGCTTCCCACCCTTTACTCCCGTCTCAGGGACCCATCCTGGGGACACGATCTATAATGCTCCACCATGTCCCAAAATCGGCCAGGGGTGCATGGGCCGGCCTTGTGGGTGAAGTCTTCAGTGCCATTATTGTAGACCCACAATATCACTAGTTGCTGTGGAGTTCAGCATGGTGACTTTGGGCTTTTCCTTGGCCCTCAACCCCATTCTTGAATGGATATGAGACCAAGTACCAGACCTCCAAATCAATGCCTGGTATCTTGACAATAGGACAGCCAACAACCTCTGTGCTGCCCTAGCTATCACTGAGGAGGATGGCCCTCCCTGTGGACTTGACCTGAATCGGGCTAAGTCTCTCCCCTACATCCCAGAAGAAGCTGCACCTCTTCCCAACCCTTTACCTGCTGCCATCCTATTATCAAGGGATTTCAATCTCCTGGGATAAGGCCCACCTTCGTATTGCGAGAATATGGTCCTCCGCTGGGTAAGGAAGGTGCAGGAAGTTCTGGCTAGGCTCTCTGACCCCCAAGACTCCCAGTTTGAGTCTACACTCCATTGTTTAGCCCTCCCCAAAGTGACCTTCACCCTCTGTTATCCTCCCAAGCCACATCAGGGGTGCACCTTCGACGATGCCATGAGGGAAGCTGATTCAGACCTCACCAGAGGCTATCAGACTAGACTTGGCTGAAGGCTTCCCTCCCCAGCTCTCTTGGAGGTTTGAACATTAGGAAGGTCTCCCTCCATGCCCCTGTGCATTCATAGATCCCTGGTCCAATCTAGCTACCTCTTAACTATGTAAGGAACTGAGGCAGTTCACTGACGCCTCCCCTTTCTTGGCCACCGCTCTGGAAGACCTGGCTCAGTTTTCTTATAAACCAGACACTTGAGGAATGGATGTCGCCCTCCGGCAGCGAGCCCTCTCTCACATCATTGATCTGGCTTTCTTTGACAACCTCTTGGATAGGGCACAGGACTCGCGATCTAGGGCATTGGCCTCCATCCATTCCATAGACTGGTTAAATGTAGTCCCTTGCCAAACCCTTGGTCTCCATCCCAGTTCCACTTGTGCCTCCTGGCTGGGGTTGCCAATGGTGGAGGAGAATATACTATGCCCCATATGTCGAGCTGTGGCTGATACTCTTGGTGACAACCAAGTTAGGGGTAACGGAGATAGGATCCTCCGGCACGACTCTGTTCAGAATACTTTTTTTTCCCAGCTGCCCAGTCAGTCACCTTGGCACCCTGGAAGGAAATGCCAGTCCTGATTCTAGCCGCCCAGTCAATGTGTATGTCCCTATCTGGAAAAGAGGTTTGGATATTACTGTGATATCTACTCTCCAGAGGTGGACCCTAGAAGGGTCGGCCATCACCCAGGGTCATGCTCTCTCTGTGGGCCATGAGAGGAACCCATGCCGTCTGCCGCTCAGTTGTGGCGTCCTTTACCTCAATGGTAGTCGAATCCCTGGGAGGCTGGGGGGATGAGGCTACCGAAGTCATCAGGACCATTGGATGGGGTCAGAGGCTAGGCATTCCAGCATCTGAAAAAAACTCGGCACCTGTTTTAGAGGTTAGCCCTGTGGCAACTCATCTATCTGGATGAGCCGGCTTGCCACCAGAGCTCCTGATGTTGATGGGATCATTACTTTATACATGCATATTTTTAAACACACACACATACATGAAGAAAGACTAATCTGGATAGTGCTGCTAAGTTAGTGAAGGTCTCCCTAGACATAGCCCAAACCTACATAATGAACTATTAGTGAAGGTCTCCCTAGACATAGCCCAAACTTACATAATGAACTATTAGTGAAGGTCTACCTAGACATAACCCAAACCTACATAATGAACTATTAGTGAAGGTCTCCCTAGACATAGCCCAAACCCCTACATAATGAACTATTAGTGAAGGTCTCCCTAGACATAGCCCAAACCTACATAATGAACTATTAGTGAAGGTCTCCCTAGACATAGCCCAAACCTACATAATGAACTATTAGTGAAGGTCTCCCTAGACATAGCCCAAACCTACATAATGAACTATTAGTGAAGGTCTCCCTAGATATAGCCCAAACCTACATAATGAACTATTAGTGAAGGTCTACCTAGACATAGCCCAAACCTACATAATGAACTATTAGTGAAGGTCTCCCTAGACATAGCCCAAACCTACATAATGAACTATTAGTGAAGGTCTCCCTAGACATAGCCCAAACCTACATAATGAACTATTAGTGAAGGTCTCCCTAGACATAGCCCAAACCTACATAATGAACTATTAGTGAAGGTCTCCCTAGACATAGCCCAAACCTACATAATGAACTATTAGTGAAGGTCTCCCTAGACATAGCCCAAACCCCTACATAATGAACTATTAGTGAAGGTCTACCTAGACATAGCCCAAACCTACATAATGAACTATTAGTGAAGGTCTCCCTAGACATAGCCCAAACCTACATAATGAACTATTAGTAAAGGTCTCCCTAGATATAGCCCAAACCTACATAATGAACTATTAGTGAAGGTCTACCTAGACATAGCCCAAACCTACATAATGAACTATTAGTGAAGGTCTCCCTAGACATAGCCCAAACCTACATAATGAACTATTAGTGAAGGTCTACCTAGACATAGCCCAAACCTACATAATGAACTATTAGTGAAGGTCTCCCTAGACATAGCCCAAACCTACATAATGAACTATTAGTGAAGGTCTCCCTAGATATAGCCCAAACCTACATAATGAACTCTTAGTGAAGGTCTCCCTAGATATAGCCCAAACCTACATAATGAACTATTAGTGAAGGTCTCCCTAGATATAGCCCAAACCTACATAATGAACTATTAGTGAAGGTCTCCCTAGACATAGCCCAAACCCCTACATAATGAACTATTAGTGAAGGTCTCCCTAGACATAGCCCAAACCTACATAATGAACTATTAGTGAAGGTCTCCCTAGACATAGCCCAAACCTACATAATGAACTATTAGTGAAGGTCTACCTAGACATAGCCCAAACCTACATAATGAACTATTAGTGAAGGTCTCCCTAGACATAGCCCAAACCTACATAATGAACTATTAGTGAAGGTCTCCCTAGATATAGCCCAAACCTACATAATGAACTCTTAGTGAAGGTCTCCCTAGATATAGCCCAAACCTACATAATGAACTATTAGTGAAGGTCTCCCTAGATATAGCCCAAACCTACATAATGAACTATTAGTGAAGGTCTCCCTAGATATAGCCCAAACCTACATAATGAACTATTAGTGAAGGTCTCCCTAGACATAGCCCAAACCTACATAATGAACTCTTAGTGAAGGTCTCCCTAGATATAGCCCAAACCTACATAATGAACTCTTAGTGAAGGTCTCCCTAGATATAGCCCAAACCTACATAATGAACTATTAGTGAAGGTCTCCCTAGATATAGCCCAAACCTACATAATGAACTATTAGTGAAGGTCTCCCTAGACATAGCCCAAACCTACATAATGAACTATTAGTGAAGGTCTCCCTAGATATAGCCCAAACCTACATAATGAACTATTAGTGAAGGTCTCCCTAGATATAGCCCAAACCTACATAATGAACTATTAGTGAAGGTCTCCCTAGACATAGCCCAAACCCCTACATAATGAACTATTAGTGAAGGTCTCCCTAGATATAGCCCAAACCTACATAATGAACTATTAGTGAAGGTCTCCCTAGACATAGCCCAAACCTACATAATGAACTATTAGTGAAGGTCTCCCTAGACATAGCCCAAACCTACATAATGAACTATTAGTGAAGGTCTCCCTAGACATAGCCCAAACCTACATAATGAACTATTAGTGAAGGTCTCCCTAGATATAGCCCAAACATACATAATGAACTATTAGTGAAGGTCTCCCTAGACATAGCCCAAACCTACATAATGAACTATTAGTGAAGGTCTCCCTAGACATAGCCCAAACCTACATAATGAACTATTAGTGAAGGTCTCCCTAGACATAGCCCAAACCTACATAATGAACTATTAGTGAAGGTCTCCCTAGACATAGCCCAAACCTACATAATGAACTATTAGTGAAGGTCTCCCTAGATATAGCCCAAACATACATAATGAACTATTAGTGAAGGTCTCCCTAGACATAGCCCAAACCTACATAATGAACTATTAGTGAAGGTCTCCCTAGACATAGCCCAAACCTACATAATGAACTATTAGTGAAGGTCTCCCTAGACATAGCCCAAACCTACATAATGAACTATTAGTGAAGGTCTCCCTAGATATAGCCCAAACATACATAATGAACTATTAGTGAAGGTCTCCCTAGACATAGCCCAAACCTACATAATGAACTATTAGTGAAGGTCTCCCTAGACATAGCCCAAACCTACATAATGAACTATTAGTGAAGGTCTCCCTAGACATAGCCCAAACCTACATAATGAACTATTAGTGAAGGTCTCCCTAGACATAGCCCAAACCTACATAATGAACTATTAGTGAAGGTCTCCCTAGATATAGCCCAAACATACATAATGAACTATTAGTGAAGGTCTCCCTAGACATAGCCCAAACCTACATAATGAACTATTAGTGAAGGTCTCCCTAGATATAGCCCAAACATACATAATGAACTCTTAGTGAAGGTCTCCCTAGACATAGCCCAAACCTACATAATGAACTATTAGTGAAGGTCTCCCTAGATATAGCCCAAACCTACATAATGAACTATTAGTGAAGGTCTCCCTAGACATAGCCCAAACCTACATAATGAACTATTAGTGGTCAATATTTGAATGTACGCTCTGGGCCAAGCTAGGCAATGTAAACACTACTGCTATACTACTACTACTACTACTACTATTACTCTACTACTACTACTACTACTACGCTGCCAGCACTACTACTGCTACTACTACTATGTTGCTTCTGCTACTACTACTACTACTACTCGACTATTACTATGCTGCTGCTGCTACTACTACTACTGCTCGACTGTTACTATGCTGCTACTACTACTACTACTACTGTTACTGCGTTGCTGTTATTACTACTCTACTACTACTACTAGTGATATTACTACTACTACTTACTACTACTCTACTATGTTGCTGCTGCTACTCTACTATTACTCTACTACCGATGCTGCTACTACTACTACTACTACTACTACTACGACAACAACAACTACCGCTGCTGCTACAGTACTACTACTACTACTATGTTGCTGCTACTACTACTACTACTACTACTACTACAACAACAACTACTACCGCTGCTGCTACAGTACTACTACTACTACTATGTTGCTGCTACTACTACTACTACTACTACTACTACAACAACAACTACTACCGCTGCTGCTACAGTACTACTACTACTACTATGTTGCTGCTACTATGCTGCTACTACTACTACTACTACTACTACTACTACTACTACTACCGCTGCTGCTACAGTACTATACTGTATTATTGTGGTGTATTGTAACTATATGTTATGTCTCTACCAAAGGGTCTGCTAGTGACTCCTAGTAGGAGGACTCTATCTTCAGGCTTCAGCCCCTTCAAGATCTTCGGCAGGAACTTCTTCACACGTTTGGGATCCGTCTATAAAACCAACAAAATAAACAGAGCAAAACAAACAAGCAATAAAAACCAACCACATACACGCCCACAACAACAAACAGTGAGACAGAGACAGAGATCGGCTCATTGCACACATGAGATGAAATGGTCTCTGCTCCACGCAAATTCCCTCCAAAGTCTGCACCATCCAAACACGAGAAAGACAACCACACTTCAATGTGTCATGCAGGCTCCAAGTGTGTACATGTGCATGCAGGCTCCAAGTGTGCACATGTGCATGCAGGATTCAAGTGTATACATGTGCATGCAGGCTTCAAGTGTGCACATATGCATGCAGGCTTCAAGTGTGCACATGTGCATGCAGGCTCCAAGTGTGTACATGTGCATGTAGGCTTCAAGTGTGCACATGTGCATGCAGGCTCCAAGTGTGCACATGTGCATGCAGGCTTCAAGTGTGCACATGTGCATGCAGGCTCCAAGTGTGTACATGTGCATGCAGGCTTCAAGTGTGCACATGTGCATGCAGGCTTCAAGTGTGTACATGTGCATGTAGGCTTCAAGTGTGCACATGTGCATGCAGGCTCCAAGTGTGTACATGTGCATGCAGGCTTCAAGTGTGCACATGTGCATGCAGGCTCCAAGTGTGCACATGTACATGCAGGCTCCAAGTGTGCACATGTGCATTCAGGCTCCAAGTGTGCACATGTGCATGCAGGCTTCAAGTGTGCACATGTGATGTAGGCTTCAAATTAGCACATGTGCATGCATGATCCAAGTGTGCGCATGTGATGCAGGCTCCAAGTGTGCACATGTGCATACAGGTTTAAAGTGTGCACATGTGCATGCAGGCTCCAAGTGTGCACATGTGCATGCAGGCTCCAAGTGTGCACATGTACATGCAGGCTCCAAGTGTGCACATGTGCATGCAGGCTTCAAGTGTGCACATGTGCATGCAGGTTCCAAGTGTGCACATGTGCATGCAGGTTCCAAGTGGGAACATGTGCATGCAGGTTCCCAAGTGTGCACATGTGCATGCAGGTTCCAAGTGGGCACATGTGCATACAGGCTTCAAGTGTGCACATGTGCATGCAGGTTCCAAGTGTGCACATGTGCATGCAGGCTTCAAGTGTGCACATGTGCATGCAGGTTCCAAGTGGGCACATGTGCATACAGGCTTCAAGTGTGCACATGTGCATGCAGGTTCCAAGTGTGCACATGTGCATGCAAGCCAAATACCACACATGTGCATGCAAGCCAAATACCAACAACAGGAAACAAGTTCTGTTACAAGTGTACACGTGCCGAGAAACATTGCCACGTACATGCCTACCTTATCAGTCTTCGGTACTTTCTTCATCCAGGTCCTCTCACAGTTCCCTATGAATACCACCGACGGTTGCCAAGCCCTCGCCACCTGACATTCAAGTTATGCATTCAAGACATACAACAGGGCATTAGTGGCCAGCTGAGGCACCTTGCCAAGAGGAACAACCACGTCACACTCTAGCTGGGTTCCTTCACAAGGTAAACACTGCGTCTCCAATTAACCACCTGCGTGAATGGGTCTTCATTCTGTCTACCCTTTCAAGGTAGAAATGTAAGCTGAAATTTAGCCTCTCGCTCATTTCACTTCATTAACAACTGGTCTACAATAGGCTTTTAAGTAAGATAGCATTGGAGGCATCGCGATTAAGATTAAGATGGTGCGTGTACTTGAGCTATTCCTGTGGCTTCCTCCCTGTAGCTCACCTTAAAGACAATATGAAGTAGCATCGTCAGTCCAGCCTTGCCTGCGTATTGCGTGGCTGAAGCAATGGTGGCCGGCGAGAGGTCGAACATGTTAGCTCCTGTCTCCGTGCAGATCGAATGAATGAGCATCTTCTTCCCCACACCTTGGGGCCCCACCAGCATCATAGATTTAATGTGGGACGCCTTCTCATGCACGACCTGTGACCCTATAATCATCAATAATTAGATTATAAAGGTGTGAGAAACTGGAATGCATGGGTGTGGGTGTGTCACAGGAGTGGCTGAGAGGGGTATGGCTAGCAGCACGGCTACGGACATATAGCAAGCTAATACAGAAGGGACGAACTGTTCCAAAATCAATGCAAAACCTTCGTTCGATATATATCAGGGTGTTTAGGAAAAGCTTTTCTCGCTGAAAAATATCTGTGATAATCATGTGATAGTCATGTGATGGTCATCATATTTTCCTGGGGGATTGGGATGCCACGGACGTCCAATGTACAATATTAGCTGCACCATCTCAAACATGCCTCCTCATATGTAGTGGGTTGTGCCTGTGCTACTTGCCTAGTGGCAGGATGCAATGTTCAGTGATAACCCTCTTGACGTCGGCAAGGCCGGGCATAGGTTCCACCCCTGCCTGGCGCAGGCTGCTGCCAAGGAAACTACAACACGACAGCGACACTGGTGTTATGACAACATCGGCGACAAGAAGCAGCAAAAAAGCAACAATATAACAACAATAAACAATGAAGACAACAACAACAGCAACTGACAATGAGGAACAATAGGGCAACACTTAACAAAAGAGCAGCAACATTTACGTTTAATTATACACGGACGGACCTGCATTCTCCTTGGAACTCGGACAGCCAGACCTTGGGGTAGCGTGAGACGATGCCTGCATGGGCCAACTCTTCGTAGAGGGACTCCATGGTCCTGTTGGGAGTCAAGTCCTTCTCTTTCTTTTTCTTGCCCTTCAGATAATAAGGTATAATTGATGAGAGGCACTCAAAAATGATAACTGTATTTACATGTGCTCTCTCTCTCATACACACTGACACACACACACACACACACACTCAAATCTGACATTATTTCAACTAGCATCACATAGCTGGTGTGCTTAACCAAGTTATACAGAGCATTTCTTGTCGTGCATTTATAAAATGTACTGCTATATAGATTTGGTTAAAAAGAGAAGTAACTTATTAACAAATCCACGATATTACTTTTGTTCTCTTGATGGTGCACACCACACAACATTCTCTACTGAATAGTGGATAGCAAGCAGTGAAGGTTAATGGACTACCACTGGTCACCACAAGAACACTACTCACTTTCTTGCCTTTCTTCCCCTTCTTGGCTTTCTTCTTCCCCCTCTTGCCTTTGCCCTTGTCTCTCTCCACTGCCTAGACAGAGAAGCAATACATCCTCACACTACTCTTCCTCCCCTGCCAGGCTCCATAGCTGTCCAGTACTGCCACAACTCTGCCTAAGACATCTTGGTGGAGAACAGAATCTGTGACTCACCAAACATCTGACTTTGATCAGTGCACGCATGCCCAGAGCATTAAATATGCTGTGCGAAAGTCAAATCTTGGGTTAGGGCTAGGGAAGAATGAGCCACATCAGCAATTTTGCAAGCACACATCGCATAGACTTAAAATATGCTATGGGGACCTCAGGCTATCAGGTTATGGGGGGCACAGTCTATGGGGACCTCAGGCTATGGGGACCTCAGGCTGGGGACCTCAGGCTATGGGGACCTCAGGCTATGGGGACCTCAGGCTATGATGACCTCAGGCTATGGGGACCTCAGGCTATGATAACCTCAGGCTATGGGGACCTCAGGCTATGGGGACCTCAGGCTATGGGGACCTCAGGCTATGATGACCTCAGGCTATGATGACCTCAGGCTATGGGGACCTCAGGCTATGGGGACCTCAGGCTATGTGGACCTCAGTCTAGTCCATTTATGTGAAGTGTGCAGAATATATGGATGTTTGGTATCAAGACAGAGAATAGAGAGAGTATACTATCTTAATAGCTATATATCAAGTCTATTCAGTGAAGTGTGGAGAATCTATGAAGCTAACATGTTTAGCCTAAGATAGAGAACATATGGGGACCTCAGGGTATGTGGACCTCAGTCTATGGGGACCTCAGGCTATGTGGACCTCAGTCTATGGGGACCTCAGGGTATGGGGACCTCAGGCTATGGGGACCTCAGGCTATGTGGACCTCAGTCTATGGGGACCTCAGGGTATGGGGACCTCAGGCTATGGGGACCTCAGGCTATGTGGACCTCAGGCTATGTGGACCTCAGGCTATGTGGACCTCAGGCTATGTGGACCTCAGTCTATGGGGTATGGGGCCCTCAGGGTATGGACCTCAGGCTATGGGGACCTCAGGCTATGTGGACCTCAGGCTATGAGGACCTCAGGGTATGGGGAACTCAGGCTATGAGGACCTCAGATCCAAAGTATCCCGGGAATCCCAGTGTGTCCTACGAATCGTAGCAGAACTCGACATCTCTTAGAACACGGCATTGCCTCTAGTTACAAACCATTTTTAGATTCTTCAACTCTTCTCTCATCAACTCGTCCACAGTCAATCGGATTTCTTCCTCGAGCTCCAGTCTGAAATCATCAATGTAATGCATCATGTCTGATCCGCAACATTGAAATGGGAAGAAGAAGAAGAAAGTGGCCAATATTCTACCGCATCGATGCTTCATACATGTAACTTAGTAGAAAGTAATACCACTTTCAGTAAATCTGTTTGAAACGCAAAATGTCAGTCCAACTTTGAGGTTGGAACTTATACACTGAACGCAGAATGGCTAGGCTATAAGTTGTATTAATGGGAGTGGTCTAAGTGGAAATGGAATCTTCATGGATTTGAAAGAAAGATCAAGTACCTCAGTTACAATGCAGCCATTGAGCTGAACATTATCAAGTCAGTTCACAGAGAGAAGAATGACCACACAGTTGGAGACGGTGTCTGAGGTGGACGAAAAGCATCGCCTACTTGTCCTAGCCTTCAGTTCAAACTCGTTTGGAATTTTTTTTTGAAAAAAACTTTTTCAGAAAAAGAAAAAAGATAGTTGACTATCACTTCAGTATAGTCAAATGTTCGCACACACCTGTCTAGATGACCTTCACGGAAATAATCTTCATTTAATGTGTTTCATAATCTCCAGAAAAGTCACAGTTTGAAACACCAAAAAAATGCTCTCTGAAATTGAGCATGCAACCAAAATCCACAATTATGAGATGATTATGGGAGAGGTGTGGTCTAAGGACGAGAGACACCGGTCTGCACGAAGTGAGTCCTTAACTTGGAGCCCACTTTCTCTATTGAGGGGGACTTGTCCAGCTTCTTTGTTTCTGGATCAGTTACAGGAGCAGTCTATAAGCTGAAGGGTAGCATAGAAGATTGATAGCAATGCAAAAGAGAAGTGGTTGACACCAGCGAACAGGTCCTTGGTCTTCACCTCGAACGTCAAAAAGTTGGCCAGATAGAAAGTCCAGATATTTTTTTCTTTTAGTGGACATGCACACCTCTCACGGTTCTTATCGCCACAAACACACACAAGCCACCAACCACAATACCAAGTATGATCACGTGACCATAAAGAGCATTCCGATACGCAATCTTGGAATGGAAAATCAGAAATTGCATTTCAGATTCTGGGGAACTTATGCTTCGAGAGATACCGCAATCATATATCGAAATATGTGCATCATCAACCTTCTAGCACCGCCCGTAATTACAGACCTGCCAACTTTTTGTGACCAAAATGTGGGACACATGGACGTGCGCGCATCTTAGTATGGGGGGTCTAAGGGGGAATTTGAAGTCAAATGCTTATGGTGTTTTTCTGCCACCTTGGACAGCAAATCTATTAATTTCATGGTCAATGAAATGCACCAGCTGTCATGTTTGAGGTGCAGTTTATTTTGGCTTCACAGCAGTGGAAGCAGCAAGCATTGCTTCCAGATGCCAAAACCTTTCCTATAGCTATTTGGGAACTGGAACCAGCAAGCCTTGCTACCAAATGCCCTTAACTATTAGATATATCTGGCAGTGGAAGTAGCAAGCAAATGCCAAAACCTTTCCTAGACATATCTGCTTCCAGATGCCAAAACTTTTCCTATAACTATTAGATATATCTGGCAGTGGAAGCAGCAAGCCTTGCTTCCAGATGCAAAAATCTTTCCTATAACTATTAGATGTATCTGGCAGTGGAAGTATTCCAGATGTCAAAACCCTTCCTACTTTTCAAACACTGGCATTTTCACTGTCTGACCATTTCACAAGACGTGGATATTTCTTCGGTCACAGTGAACTAAACTTGGTTTCCATCCAGTCTTGGCACCTGCAGTTGTTTGTGCTTGTCTTCTAGGTGGAGTTGTGAAATCTGACTTGGACTCACGGTCTGACCTGACCATTTTGTCTGATAAAGAGCATAAACTGATTGGAGGGGGGAGGGGTTCGAGGGGGGAGGGGTTCTAGATTCAGCGGATGTGACTACTATTTGTGCATCTTAATATTTTAAAGTAGACGGAGCTATAATAATGTTAGCAGCTAGAGTGCAAAGGTCACAGAGATTACAGTGGGAGGAGATGGCCTCTACTAGCTAGCTACTAGCCAGGTCGCAGGGTTGAGACTCATCAGCACAGGCTTCTCCAGTCCATAGCTGACCAAAGATATACCAAATTAAAATATCCAAGAATGAACTGGCAGAAGCCGCAACTATCTGCTATTTAAAAGCAGGGGCAGCAATGAAAATTAGGGACATCTGGAAGGTCTGGTGGGATGGGGCGTGGAATGTGAGACTGTTCTGCGAGACACGGGACAGTTGGCAGGTCGTAATTATTATTTGCTTTATAGCACCGGCACTCTACCACTCTTCAGTTCAGGACCACATATGCACACCAAACATCCACTACTCTCCCAACTCCAAGTCAAACGACACTGGTCCCCCAGGAGTTGACCTTTTTTGATCCTTGATGAGCTCGGTGTCGTACTTCTGCAAGGGGTTTCCTGTCTCATCTCTACCCTGCCAAATACCTGGACAACAGAAAAAATCAAATCAAACGTGAGCTTGCTGTTAATCCCTGACCACATTGCCCTGTAACAAACTATTGTGGAGTCTACCCTGTTTGAGAAGAGCAAAACCACAAACCCACGAGGATTAATTCTATCGTATTGTTTCAGTATTTTTTGTTGTTGTCGATGTCAATCATTCCATGCACATCTTCAAGCCCCACAACAGCCTTTGCCACCATGCAGCCACTCAGTTGACTGTTGTTGTCGATGTCAATCATTCCATGCACATCTTCGAAGCCCCACAACAGCCTTTGCCACCATGCAGCCACTCAGTTGACTTACTTACTGTTGTTGTGTATGTCAATCATTCCATGCACATCTTCCAAGCCCCACAACAGCCTTTGCCACCATGCAGCCACTCAGTTGACTTACTTACTGTTGTTGTGTATGTCAATCATTCCATGCACATCTTCCAAGTCCCGCAACAGCCTTTGCCACCATGCAGCCACTCAGTTGACTTACTTACTACAATCATTCCATGCACATCTTCCAAGCCCCACAACAGGTTTGCCACCATGCAGCTACTCAGTTAACTTACTTACTGTTGTTGTCGATATCAATCATTCCATGCACATCATTCATTAGGAATCCCTCCTCTTCTCCCAGCCTTTGCCACCATGCAGCCACTCGGTTAACTTACTTACTGTTGTTGTTGATATCAATCATTCCATGCACATCTTCCAAGCCCCACAACAGGTTTGCCACCATGCAGCTACTCAGTTAACTTACTTACTGTTGTTGTCGATATCAATCATTCCATGCACATCATCCAAGTCCTACAACAGCCTTTGCCACCATGCAGCCACTCAGTTAACTTACTTACTGTTGTTGTCGATATCAATCATTCCATGCACATCTTCCAAGCCCCACAACAGCCTTTGCCACCATGCAGCCACTCAGTTAACTTACTGGCGTACTTCTCAACTCCTTCCGCGATGGTCGGGACAAACTTGGAGGCCATCATTAGGAATCCCTCCTCTTCTACCTGCCAGGCAAGGGAAGGATCTTCACCAGAACCCATCGCTATGTACACACGTACGTACGTACCTCCTCACTCCCTTTTCCTTTCTTGCCCTTCTTCCCTTTCTTCTCCTTTTCTTTCTGCTTGCCTTTCTTCTTGTCTTTGCCCTTCTTCCCTTTCTTGCCCTTTTCTGCCTACACACGTAGGTACACAGTGACAAATGTCACAGCTGTTAGCAAGGAGAGAGAAGCCGCATGTGTACATAACCATTACCTCATCCTCTTCACTCGACTTCTGCAATTTAAAATGTGTAGAATCAATAACAACAAGAATGGCAAAAGAGAACCCACACGATCTAACAATGTGTTAATTGTGCGCATTCTGGCTTCAGGTCAATTTGCTAACACTTTTCAGATGTTTTGTATTTTATCTATCATGTCAACACCCACTGAGTGTAACTCTGTGTACAATCATGAATAACAATCCTGAGTAACATTCCATTCATTATTAACATTCCTAAAGTCTATAATATAACATTGCTAATTAGCATTCCAAAATAACATTCACCACGATTGACATTCCTATTCGGCATTCTTAATGAACATTACCCCAGCAGTTTGCCTAATTAACATTCCCAAGTTTATTCCAAGTAATACCCATCACTTCCAGATCATATAATCTTTCTGGTCCTAATTAACAATGTAATTACAGCTTGGACATTATCATTGTTACAATGACCATACCAGTTCCTCTCTTTTCTTGAAGATAGTCGTTGAGCCCCCTTCCTTCACACTGGGAAACTCGGGGAACTTGCCTGTGGCGTCCCTGATGGGTAAGGAATAGCACACTTCATGCATCTTCTCCAAACTAGCCACATAGTAAGCATAGCAGGAGGACCCCTCAAAAAAAATCCCACTAGTACCGAAGAATTACCTAAAGTCGGCGCCTGGGTGTAGCAGTGCCGCTTCAAGACATTCCACCCTCCACCACCCTCTCCACACACACACACACACACACCACACACACACACACATCATTCCTCAATTTCCACACGAATCCTCCTTTTGCAAGGTCGGAGGTATGAAGAGGCATTTATTCCCTTAAGCTTTGCCTCATAAGCTTTGCCCCATGTTTTCATTGCATTTTTAGGTTGCCTACTACTACTACTGCTACTACTACTACTACTATTACTACTACTACTGAAGAACAGCAATGGAGTATGGAAAGCCTTCTTCTTACTCCCTCCACTAACACACTAACACACTCTGATTTGAAGGGCAGCAAGCCTATTTTGGTATTTCAAGTACTGTAGTTTGTAAGACCTCCTCAGGCAAGCCCCATTAGACCATGTAGTTGGTCTTACCTGGTCTCTATGAACCACTGTCGTATCTGGTCCTGCATCTGCTCCTGCATGTCGGGACCCTCCATCTCGTTCAACTTATCCTTGATAGTATTCAGGGCCTGCATACATGCACAAACTAATTATTAATACCGCCTTGTCCATCCATTAGAGTGTCATGGTTATATGCAAGCGCAGATCTAAAATTATTCCTTTGTCCTTGGCTACGAAATCCTGGAGAAAGTGACTGCAGGATGGCCACTCCACGAGCTATGTAGCTTAGGAGGAGCACTATATATGCAAGGTGTAGCAGAAACATGGAGAGCAGAGAGATGGAGAATGAGCAGAGCTGTAGCAAGTGAAAAACTGCAAGAAAAGTTGATAGGGAAAGACAAAGGAAGCAGAGAGTACTATTAACTGATCCCTATGAAGACAGCATCTATCAGAGAACAAAAGACTCTTCACAGAGCACCAGAAATTTCTGTGAGTGTACGGGATGAGGAGAGAGCAGCAAAGACTGGCAGGAGGAGAGAAATGAGGGCTGCACTGCCAGGAAGTGCAAGGGATGAGGAGAGAGAAGCCAATGCCAGTAGGAGGAGAGAATTGAGACTACACTGCCAGGAGGGATAAGGAGAGAGAAGCCAATGCCAGTAGGTGGAAAGAACTGATGGCTACTTCCAGGAAGTGCAACAGATGAGGAGAGGGAAGCCAATGACAGTAGGAGGAGAGAACTGAGGCTGCACTGCCAGGGAGTGCAAGGGATGAGGAGAGAGAAGCCAATACCAAAAAACTACACTGCCAAAGAGTGCAAGGGATGAGGAGAGAGAAGCCAGTGCCAATAGGAGGAGAGAACTAAGGGCTGCATTCAGCATCAAGAGGTCAGGCAAGCCAAAACTGTCCCCAAAAATATTATCGATCATCAACAACAAATAATTTACCATATGTATCATTAAACTCTATGGTATGCTCCCATTACCATTTCAAGCGTATGTGCTGTGCATTATGCATTATCATTATGCTACTAGCTAGCACAATTGTATATTGATAGATCCTCTTGAAAGAATTGCCACATGTCAACACTTTCTAATCCTAAACACCTAATAAACGATTGAGATAACAAATAAACACCGTTCAACACACCACAAAACACTTATATACCTGCAGACACATCCAATGAATTTCTCCTTAAATTTTCTCACTCTACATTTCGGCTAGATGCTCTAGTAGAAGGCTAGAGCATCTAGCTGAAATGTCGAGTGTGAGAAAATTTAAGTTGATTATCGTCATCATTCATCACATCATATCACATCACATCACATCATCACATCACATCATCATATCACATCACATACACATCACATCATCATACGATTATTTGTTGCTTTTTGGCTATATATTAATTATTTAGGTATTAGAAAGAGGGCCTCCTTTGGGTCATGGTAGAGAAAAGGAGTGGGGAAATAGTTCTCTATGCTCGGTCGCAGGAAAAGCCATAATGTTGATTGATAGTAACAACATTCAAAAGACCTCTGGAACCAAATCTGAGGCTTTCATTGGCTCCAGGGGGGGGCAGCCTCGCTAGCAAACTGCTTGTGTTATGCGAGTTCTAATGTAGCTAGTGGAACTTGTTGGTGATGTTATCATGTGAAATTTATGAGCTATCGTTGGCAACGGGAAAGTCGCATGCACAGGTATAGCCCTAAACAAAATGGCTGACATCGCCAAGTGCCTTGTCATTTCTGGTGATGGTGGCTTCTAGCTGCATTTAAACCATCTCTAAAACCAAAAAACCATTACTGGCTACGTGGAGTCGAATTACCCCTAGTCCCCAAGTGCTGTTGCACTGGAGGCCTTTTTTTGTCATAGTCTCTTTTTATCCTCACAACCATAGAGTAAACTGAGTGGGCAAAAAATGGGAAGGGAATTAATGTCTATTTTTAAACAGGATCACTGCCTTTAAAAGACCTCTGCAAACCTGTTATGCTATCCCTAGCATAGGGAGTAGCTCTCCGCAAGAAGCTAGGAAAAAAAGAGGTCCCCTCTAGGCTGCTCCAAGTCTTTTTTTCTAGCTCCTGCGGAGGGCTAGTCACTTCACTTGAATTTTGCTCCTATGATCACAGTACAAGCCCAAGAGAAGAATGTTGATTTACAATAGCAATGTTTAATGGGCATCCGAGACCAAATCCAAAGCAGTCATTGGCTCCAGAGAATCAACCTTGCTAGCAAACTGCGAGCTTAAACGTAACCAGTGTAGTTCATTGGTAACATCACCATGTTGCATGTGAGCTATCGTTGGCAATGCGAAAGACGCATGTGTAGATTTATCACTAACAAAATGGCCGACAATGCCAAGTGCTGCACGGTGTTTCTAGTGGGTGGCTTATAGCTGTGTTTAAAACCAAAATCCGAAGCAGTTACTGGCTTCGCGGGGTTGAATTACCCCTAGCCCCCCAAGCGCAAGTCCTTGATGTTGAAGTAGGCTTGAGAAAAATGAGAACATGCTGATTAACTCTCAATGAGCTCTCAGTTGCCATGATAGCTTTCTCAATAGAGCTTAGCATCTCATTATTCCTGATGAAGGCTAGGGCATCTATCCAAAACGTCCAGTGAATATATTGCTTACGGAGTAATATACAGATCATTATTATCATCAGAAGAACCACACCCACAGAGAACTGAGGTCCGCCATCTTGGATAACAACCACTAAGCCGTCAAATGGCAAGGGGTATCGTACCAATTTACTAGGGTTACCCATTCAGCTGGTACTGATATCCATCGGACTTGGATAGGAAATTCAGACATTGAACCGTCCCGAGTGTACTTGTACCTATGAATACATTTGTCCTGCCCCACACAAAACCCACTGAAGGATTAAAAATGCATATAGAGGCAGCTCACCTTCCCTTGGAGTCAATCTAACTCTATGAGGAGTGTAATTATAATTATGCTTGCTATATACGTACGTCCTGGAATTCCTTCTCGTGGTGCTCTTGTGCTAGTCTTCGCTTTTCCTTCGGACAGTAAACAACCAACACACACCCCCCCCCATAAATATCAATATGTATGCAGTGGGCACAGACAACAGCATAATTATTGTTAGCATGAATACCACAGTCTTTCTTGATAGCTGCAGAGGTCCATGCTTTGAAGATGGCAATTTTGGAGGGGCCTGCAATGTAGAAACATTCATCACGAAGCAGCATGGTTAAACAACGTGCACCATGCTTGAATGGTTGTCTACCAATAAGGCATCTGATTTCTCAACTTGTACCAATGTCTGTGAGATTCAACCACTTCAGCACACATATACACCACACACATACACCACACACACACGAGGAACTACTATAAAGCCACTGGTGCAACGAGACACACAGAGTGGCTATACTCATGCAATGGTTCATTAGCCTACACAGACAGCTAAGATGACCGGCTATGGGGCTGTATTGTGGTGTTTGTGGTGGCTATACATATACGGCAAGAAACTGATACACACACACACACACACACACAATGCAACTGTGTGATGGTGTCTTTCTCTAGCCAAGACAACTGCAGCTTCTCCTCAAGTATCAACTTTACAGGCATGTGTGTGTGTGTGTGTGTGTGTGTGTGTTGTGTGTGTGTGTGTTGTGTCTGTGCATGCACTGTGTACCATTCCAAGGAAAACAAGTTCTTCTTGCCTCATGGAGGGAATCTTCTTGCGCTCACTGAACCCCCGCCAGACCTGCAGTACAACACCCCAAGCAACCGGATGAACGGCTATTGCTATATATTACACGTGTGATAGAATTAGTCCCACCAGCAACAAATTACATCATCACAACACAAGAGTGGAAGCAACAGCAAAAGTTATTGAAGAGAGCATCAGATAACAATGTGCATTTGTGAATCTGAGCTGGAGAGAGAAGACAACCTTGTGCTTGACTATCCCTATGCATGTGTGTATGCACCCACTTTATGTTCACCCATTGGCTCTTGGCTTTTCCAGGTTTGATCAGTCCTAATGTTAGAATGCCATCTTTGTTACTTATAATGACGTTCTCAACAATCAACTTAAATGAGCTATTCGATGTTTCAGCTATAGATGCTCCAGCCTTCGTCAGGAATGATGACATTAGCTATCCACCACGTGAAGCGAACCACACCCCTGTCACACATTTGATGCACGTGAACAGGATGTGGCGGCAATGAAGGAAGGAAAAGGGGGGGGGGGGGAATGATGTTAAATGAAATAAATAAAATAACGAAGGAAAAAACAAATAGCAAAATTTTATACAAAATATTAATAATACAATATTACCACAAACCATTTAACCAATAGATAGATAGATAAATAAATGCACAATAATTTTTTTTAAATTATAGTGGTTGTGGCTTCAAGTTTAGGCTCTTGAGGTGGATAGCTAGAACCTCGCGCGAGTCTTAGCATCCCCGATGAAGGCTAGAGCATCCACTTGATGAAACGTTGAGGAGCAAATTTAAGTTGATTAGTGAGAAAGTCAATGTATTCTACTATGTCATCTGAGAGCTCTTGAGTTTATCTTAGTTAATATAGCTGTGGTTGTTTTGTTGTTCTTTTGTTGTTGTTATATAAAGACTGAGCACCACTCTATTATATGAGCACCACTCTATTATATGAGCATCACTCTATTATATGAGCATCACTCTATTATATGAGCATCACTCTATTATATGAGCACCACTCTATTATATGAGCATCACTCTATTATATGAGCACCACTCTATTATATGAGTACCACTCTATCATATGAGTACCACTCTATTATATGAGCATCACTCAGCACCACTCTATTATATGAGCATCACTCTATTATATGAGCACCACTCTATTATATGAGCATCATTCTATTATATGAGCACCACTCTATTATATGAATACCACTCTATTATATGAGCATCACTCTATTATATGAGCACCACTCTATTATATGAGTACCACTCTATCATATGAGTACCACTCTATTATATGAGCATCACTCTATTATATGAGCACCACTCTATTATATGAGCATCACTCTATTATATGAGCACCACTCTATTATATGAGCATCACTCTATTATATGAGCACCACTCTATTATATGAGCATCACTCTATTATATGAGCACCACTCTATTATATGAGTACCACTCTATTATATGAGTACCACTCTATTATATGAGCATCACTCAGCACCACTCTATTATATGAGCATCACTCTATTATATGAGCACCACTCTATTATATGAGCATCATTCTATTATATGAGCACCACTCTATTATATGAATACCACTCTATTATATGAGCATCACTCTATTATATGAGCACCACTCTATTATATGAGTACCACTCTATCATATGAGTACCACTCTATTATATGAGCATCACTCTATTATATGAGCACCACTCTATTATATGAGCATCACTCTATTATATGAGCACCACTCTATTATATGAGCATCACTCTATTATATGAGCACCACTCTATTATATGAGCATCACTCTATTATATGAGCACCACTCTATTATATGAGCACCACTCTATTATATGAGCATCACTCTACTATATATGAGCACCACTCTATTATATGAGCATCACTCTATTATATGAGCACCACTCTATTATATGAGTACCACTCTATCATATGAGTACCACTCTATTATATGAGCATCACTCTATTATATGAGCACCACTCTATTATATGAGCATCACTCTATTATATGAGCACCACTCTATTATATGAGCATCATTCTATTATATGAGCACCACTCTATTATATGACTACCACTCTATTATATGAGCATCACTCTATTATATGAGCACCACTCTATTATATGAGTACCACTCTATCATATGAGTACCACTCTATTATATGAGCATCACTCTATTATATGAGCACCACTCTATTATATGAGCATCATTCTATTATATGAGCACCACTCTATTATATGAATACCACTCTATTATATGAGCACCACTCTATTATATGAGCACCACTAGGGTGGTGCTGTGATGGGCATGGTGATTATGGTGACTATCATCATAGCCAGGTGCACAAAAGGAAAGGAATGAGGTTTTAAAAAACAGAGGATTTTATAATTTCCCTTACAGGTTTTTGCAGATCCTTTTAGCTTTTTTAAGCTCAATATATACTTAAGTTCTAGTTGTCTGGGTGTTAGTCTCTGTACTCATTATTGTTACGAACGTCATGCACTTGGTATCTTACTATGAAGTGCTCACTAGTGTTGAGAAGAGCCTTGTGCGTGTGCCATAGCATCACATCACCATCAAGGCCACATCTTCACAGAACAGTGAGGAACCATGAGCATGACCACACTTATTACTAGCTACATGTAAGACTGTCTTTGTCCTTCATTCTTGATGAGCTGCTTCTTGCTGCCCATGCAAATATAGCTGTGGGGCACTTCTGGTCTTTTGCCCAGTTTTTCCAGTACCTGTTGCTTTGCAGGTAACTCATCCTCTATGGCCAAAACACGGTCTACCCCAGCATGCCTGTCGCAAGGATTCTTCTCATGCTTGACTAAATGGAGTGGAGCCGAAGTCAATGGCATGTGTGCTTGTCTTTGGCTTGCAAGACAAGTTCCTTCTTTGCAGAGTTACTGACTAGGGGGGAAAGGAAAGAAAGAAGGTAAAAAACAGAAAAAAATGATGGAAACTATTTTTTTAACAAGTGTTAAGCATCAGTTATCTTGCAGGCCTGGTTAGAAGTGTGAGCTCTACACCAACCAGAGCTTATGAAGCTACATCTGTAAAGGCCACACTTTAAAAAAAAATTCTTAATATTTTTTAAAGAGTAAATTTTCCATACCATAATATTTTTATTATTATATTAAAATTTAATTGACATTTCACCCCAAAAATGCCAGGATTTGTTAGTGGTATTTCCCCAAGCACAGTTCATGAGGTACTGTAGCCCTAGCCCTAGGTTCAAATCAGATCAGTGAGGAGTTGTGACAAGTACATGCTATAGTTACATATTCTGCCCTACCTTCTGGATCAATGTTGCCGCATCATCTCTATCCATCGTGGGAAGTCCAGACTTCAGCCGGGCCTGCCTCATCTTCTTGGCGTCCTCCAGCCTGTCATAGAATAACATTGCTGACATGAAATTTGCTCCACGCAACATGACCAGGTACAGCTTTTGTCTCCCGCACATGTGCCCAGACCTGGTGTTGGAACTGCCTTATGTTCTATGTACGTACGTCATCGCTGGTTGTCTCACACGCACAAACAAATGGGGAGGGGAACCTAAATCACGTTCCTCCGAGGCTGCTGAGCACCAAGAGTCACTCAGCCTGTACCCACGTGCTCACTACACTACCAGCTAGCTAGGAAGCTAGAGGAGATGGGGTCTTATGGCCTTACACAAAACAGCTTGGCTACCAAAAGAAATGTGAGGGGAAAAAAGATTGTGGAGAAAGCCGAGACCAGTGTGAGCAAAGGCTGAGAGAAAACCAACAGCACCGTCTAATATGTTTACACAGGGAGAGGGGAGGGGGGGGGGGGGAGGGGAGGGTGTGTGTGTGTGTGTGGATAGGACAGGACTAGAGAGTAAGAAGTTACTGAGCAGCAATGGTCAGAAAGGGAAGGAGAGGGAAGCATATAAAAATTTATTACAATGATTAGGATGAGTGGGTAGGGATGTGTGGTGATGGTAGTGGATGTCAGAAGAGACTCGGACTTTTTTAAATTAAATTGCGGCTACAGTTGATGCATATCCTCTAACAGGAACTGGGGTCACTAATTACTTACTTTATGGTTTCTCTTTCAATCATCTTTTTAATGCGAACATTTCTTCCGAAATACTTCAGTCTTTCTCAGGGAAAATTAAAACAGTGCAAGGCACCCACACTCGTTGGCAATGTGTTTCACACAACAAATGCATGGTGATTCATGATATCGAATAACAGTGTATGCACACCAACACATCAGACAGGCGAAGATGGGTGTAGGTTCACATGCATAGTCTTGAGAATTGAGACCCAGCAATCGGGTAGCTCCAGCCCTACGTATCGATTGGAACGCTGATCCCTAGGTGTGACATGATGTGCAGTGCCCACAAAAAAACTCTTGAGAGAGAAACCTTAAAAGTATTTAATATCAGCTGAAAGTAATCGTACAAGTTTGAATATTTCAGTCCCATCTGCCTGCCGTTACTGTTGGATGCTGTGGCCACTTTTGGGGAGGCCAGTTACTATCATGGAAGTTCCAGGTGTGGAGGTAACAAAATAATAGTTGCTGCCGACCATAACTGCTACTTTCAACGGTCTCTCTCTGTCCACTCCTGCTGTTTCTGGAAGCTTATCTTGAGGAAGGATGCACAGACATTTGAGCCTGCTAGGAAACACTCACTCACATCCCCTTCGCATTTGGGAGAGGAGGAACTCTGGGATGGATTTCCTTGCTCTAAGTTTTGTTGAACATGTAGATCCAATCCAATGTAGCTTCTTGTTTGCTTACTTCAATAGAGCCAATTCAACTAAATTGCAGCTCATTGTATTTGCATTCTGGAAAAAAAAGGTCTACATGTTGCTATGTAGTTACTGCATACGCGAGGTTGTGATTGGAAGGCTGTTCTTAAAACCAGTTGTGACGGAGCTGCACCATTGCAATTAGAGGGGTGTTTACAATTAGAGGATATAGAGCATCTGCATTTATCCAGAGCCCTTCTGTGTTGGTGTCAACATAACAATGGAGCAGTCGCTATTGTCTTGCATTGTTTATCACTGGTTGGGCCTATATACTGTCCTGGAGTTTAGAGAGTTACTCTCACTGATTCACCTCCCCCCCCCCCCCCCCCCCCCCCCCCCATTCCATATTTCCTCGAATGGTATTCACCCTCCAAGAGTATTGGCCCTCAAATAATGTTTGCATTACAAGGTCTGAACAATAATAATATTTTTAACATGCACTCGTCTCGGACTTGAGCAGATAAATTTTAATTTCAAGCTGAAAGTAGAAAGTTTCAGAAGGATGGCAGGGATATGATGAAGTTCACTGTCTAAAGCAGAGAGAGGTGGCAGCTGGAGCCACACCCAAAGGGTTGAGCTCACTTCCAAGCTGGAAAGTCGAGAACCTCAACAATGATGACAAAGAACTGCAAACTAACTTACTGATGACGGAGGACTAGCAGACTTTGTTTCCAACTTTCTCTCACTTCAAGCTAGTGTTTATTGGCTCGAGCTCAACAATGACTGGGAGGAGGCATTGCATGAGGCTAAATGGGCTTGCACGTGCCTAGTCGAGGCTAGCCTGGGTTCAGTGTTAGTTGTGTATGACCTCAAATTACATTCACTCTCGTTTAGTGTTCGTTCCATTACAATGGTATTAAACCATTCGAGGAAATACGGCATTTTATTTTGTACACTCAGAATTCTGGTGTCAAGAAACAGAAAGAAAATGGCAGGAAGCAGATCCACAAGAAAGGAAAGTATATAAACCTCATGCACTTTTATTTAAACTAGAAGGGCTGAAAACAAAAATTTCTCGCTTAAAATTGATTTTTTTTAGAGTTCTATATCAATTTCGAGCAGATACAGAGAGAAATATACTGCTCCTCTTTTAGACTGTTAGTGTGCAAGCTGTTGGCTGAGTGTCCAGAAATCCAATGCTACATAGTGGAGAGGGAAAAGGTGTTGGTTATCATTTAACCAATTGACCACCGACTAATACTAATTACAACAAGAATAAATACAACAACAACGGGTATGAGAATGTGCCCCATTCAGGTAAGCCAAACACCAACCTACGCAGCACTATGTCATGCCACGTCTACAACAAAACTTCAGCAAAGAAATTTGCCTCCTTTCTCAAGAGTGAAGCGATTCAGAGTGACTTCACATAAGCCTAGGTGCCAGTGCAGCCTTGGATCAGACCACTCTATAAGGCAGTTGCGACCGGAAGTCAACTTAGCCTATTTCATAGCAATGCAGCCGTCTACTGGCACGTGTAGCTAAAATCTGATCTTTAGCTGGAAGAGTTTATGTTTCTATGTATGTACATATTCTTTGCGAACGATGTCCAAGATTGCATCTGTGGGTACTAATGGCAGTTAATTGGTTAAAACCATTGCAACATGGTGCAAGAGCTAAAAATAGAATACAGAATTTAGAGATTACACCGAATCCAAATCACACCCATAGTTCAAAGGTATCTTGACACTATTTTAGCAGTAATGAATAGCATGCCATACATCCGCAATGCCTGCAACACTGCACACACACACACTTGCTATATTACACTTGAATCAGTGCAACAACCATACACACACTGCCATTCCTTGTCCTCACCTCACTTTTACACTGAGGTACCCTCTGTGCCTGCCCTGGCGAGCTCTCTCATGGATCTGAGGCAAAACCATACAACAACCAACAGCAGTAACAAAATTAAATATACCTGATCTCAAACTGAAATCTTGCTATTTCTCTACAATTAAATCTTAACTCATGAAGACTGTGACAAAAATATCATTAATTATCACCTTGTGCTTAAGTGCAGATGTGTCATGATGTGGTAATGAATATTAGCTCATGAACATGTATGAATACCTGGATCAGCTTGACTGCATCCTCTCTGCTCATGGGAGGCTCGCTGCTACCCTGTCAGGTCAGTGGGAATAAAGAAAGGCAACACAATTGCTCTCATAACACCGTACATGCATACGCATGTAATCTACAAATACATTGATAATAGTTCAGTACTATTTGCAGTAGAAACGTTTAGAAAATGCCTTCTCTCTGACACGGACATAAACACCATCTCCTTAGCCTGCTTTGCAGTATGTGTGATATGGATAAATCCATGTTGTCTATCTGTTTTTGACTGTAACGGCTGACTAGAATGACGGAAATCTGGAAATGGCCAAGTCCTCACTACTAGCTGCAAATTGAACCATCATGCTTAAACAATAATAAATTTGGTGAATGAAACACCTTCACTATAAGGAAGATCACAGTATTTTGTATGCATATGCATGGAAAAGGATTGACAGAGAGCCAAGATTCTCTATTGAGGGGTTTGACCTGCATGCCAAGGATAACATGGGTTTTGACCAACAGGCAAGGATGCCATGGGTTCTGACCTACATGCCAAGGATGCCATGGGTTTTTTAACCTACAGGCTAAGGATGCCATGGGTTTTGACCTACAGGCCAAGGATGAGTTTTGACCTACAGGAAGAATGTCGTAAGATAGCACTCAGAGCATCAGGGGAGTGGAAGCTTAAAAAATGGGGGTCATATTATTGCTTGCTCACGAACAAGAAGGGTAAGTCTAGCAAATGGCATTTCTATAGTAATTGTCATCATCCTTATCCTTGGAGGGTGTGCTTGGTTTGAACATCAGGGTTAAAGTTTGTATGCACCAGCGGTTGGAGTTCATAATCAGATTAAAAATTTGTACTCAATTTGCAGTGAATCTGAGCCAACGCTTGTTAACCAGCTAGAAATGATAGGACACCATGCAACAGTCTAGCACTGTGTTGTGAGTTGGTCTTAACTTGGTATACACACAAAAACCACAATAGTGAACAAATTTGAGGGGGGAAAAATCCCAGTTAATACAGACTTACTTCAATGAGGTTAGACGGCCCCTTTTTGTTGATTACGGTGGCCAGCATCTTGTCTCTCTCCTTCAGTGTCTTGGCACACTCACTGACAAAGTAGTGCGGAATGGGAATCTCCACGTCCCTCTGTAAACATGGAGGTACCATGCATGAAGCCGTGTGATCAATATCACAAGCGATACCACCTTCCTCCAACCAGATGCCTCCCTCTAAAAGTCATTGGTTCACTTCAATGCTACTAGTAGCTAATGCGAAATTATAAATATATTTCCATGCTATACATAGTGTAGGTTGAAACACATAGTTCATCTGCTAATCATGGTTCATAGGTCAAGTATGTATGTATGTATGTGTGTGTGTATGTGTATGTATGTATGTATGTATATATGTATGTGTGTATGTATGTGTATGTATGTGTGTACATGTATAGTCAGCACTCTTATGCACAGGCCTTACTGGCGTGAGCTTCATGTCGACCAGGACGTCATCGAAGTAGTGGTACTCAAGCAACTCTAACCCAAACATCTCGTTCTTCATCTCCAGCATCCTGCAATGTGCAAGACATTTTAAATGACAGGAGTAGATCCAGTCCAAGGGAGGTGGGAGGAGCTCCAGCCTGGTGTGTGCACCATGAGCATCCTCGGGGTGTGTGGAGGGACTGGTGGTCTTGTGGTATGGACGATACCGACTTATCTATGAATTCCCGAAATTCAGAGTTGTTTCCCACTAATCAACTGTCTCTAGTCCCCTAAACCTACCCCCCCCCTCTTCCCCCCATACGCTGATCCTGGCCCTAACCTCTCATATCCCCTAGCCCTGGCCCTACCCCTAGCCCTATCTCTCATATCTCCCATGTCCCCTACCTGGCCCTACACCCTAGCTCTATCCCCCACATATCCCCTAGCACTGACCCTAGCCCTACCCCTCATATCCTAGCCCTACCCACTGGCCCTATCCTCTAAATCCTAGCACTACCCACCTAGCCCTGTCACTTAGCCCTGCCACACATGCTAGCCCTATCCCTAGCCCCCTAGGCTCCCCACCCCCCACCCCATCTCGTAGCCCCAGCCTAACCCCCTAACCACACACCCTAGCTCTGGCCTCACTGACACATGTCCCTCCTCTTATTCACAGTTACTGAACATACCTCCCCATGGTGCCATCCAAGATATGTCTGACGAGCCGTCTCTTCTGGGGGTGCACTATCTGGTCATAGCACTCCTCCAGCCGCCTGAAGATCTGGATGTACTTGACATACATCATCGCCACCTTCTGGAATGCCGCTACTCGGTCCTTGCAGTGAAAAGAAACAGTGCATACGTTGTAAATTTTTCCATTTGAAAAAATATCCGTCCCTTCCTCCCAGTGGAATAGTGAGTTATTAGCAGATATAGTGAGCCCTTGCAGGCAGGTGGACTAATGGTGTGGTGTTGCTATACTCTGTCTGAGGCTGCATGTATCTACTAACTCCACGACCACCCGTAATAAACATGAACAGCTCAGCTAAATACAGCTGCTTAAAAATGGAATGTCATCTCACACTGAAAATGAAAACAAGCAGTTTTGGATGCAGACCCTGCCCATCGCTCTTTCGAACTTTATGAACTGTTCCTTGTTACATAGTTAAGCTGCTTGCCAAACACGCTTTTAGCCAGACAATCAACTTTTCTTGGAACACACGCAAGTCTTCAGAGCTGAAAATTAAAATAAAGTGGCGTACGTAAATTCATGTGACACGAGGAACAGAGTCACAGGTGCATTTTCATCATCTGAGAGCTCTATTAGGCGTGCAGGGTTACAGGGATGGGAGGGGAGGGGAGGGAAGGGTGATCTATTTCAATCATGACACTGCTGCACTTATGACCATCATGGGTGTGGCTAGTATGAACATCTCAAAATGACTGCAGAATAAAAGTCATGGATATTAATCATCCAGCCACACTCTGAAGAAGAGATGTCATGGATATAGTCCACTCTACAGTGAGGAAGTATTGTTGCTGCATCCCTCAGCAACCTTCTTCATCTTCTCCCCTCAGTTATCTTCTTCAGCCATCTTCTCTTCTCAGCCATCTTCTTCAGCCATCCTCCTTGACCTCCAGCAATATTTTTAGCTATTCTCTACGAACTTGGCTTTATAGTCCACTCTACAGGGAGGAAGTGTTGTTGCTGCATCCCTCAGCAACCTTCTTCACCTTCTCCCCTCAGTTATCTTCTTCAGCCATCTTCTCTTCTCAGCCATCTTCTTCAGCCATCCTCCTTGACCTCCAGCAATATTTTTAGCTATTCTCTACGAACTTGGCTTTATGCCACTTGCTTGTTGTTTATTAAGTGTGTGTGAATATGTGCCTAAAGGCTAGAACAAAACTTGGCATTAAGTGCCTTCAAAAAAAAAGTATGTGCTATAAAAGCAAACGCTCTAACATCCAATTATTGTGGTACATGCAATATATATATATATTAAAATCACCTTCTCAACAATTTTTATTCACTCGACGTTTCGACTAGATGCTCTAGTCTTCACCAGGAATGATTAAATCGATTGAGAAGGTGATTTTAATGTTATTATCAACTGAGAGTTCATTGAGAATATATATATATCCTGACAGACAGACGTTACCCTGCTTCACATTGGAGGGAGAGGTCCAGACCTAAGCTAAGCCCGTTTACTCATAGCAAATCTGGAGTGCACTGCCTGGAGGAGGGGTCAAATGGACTGTAACTGGGAAGTGGCCAATCTGTGCACTTTTGCAGCTTTGACCACCACCCCAGTGAGCAAGTGAAAGATTCAACTCTCACTTGTTCAGGGCATTGGAGGAGAGAAAGACAAGTCTGGTTCATGAGTTTGTGCTGGAATTCCCATCTGCTTAGCCAAGGGCACTTGCATGCACTACCTCCATGGCTGGATCCAGGATTTTGATAGGTGTCTGTATTCATGCTTAGCTGATAGTTTCTATGGAGTGTCTGTGTCTGGTCGTCTGGTGGAGGCCACTCAGGGAGGGAGGGGGGGGGGGGGGGGGGGGGGGGGGTTCTATCACGGATTTATTCACTAACAGCATGCATCATGAAGGGCAGAGTTTCTATAACCACGTACAGCAAGATCTCACTCACTTCCTCACAATTGTAGATCAAATGAATGGTTTGTGCTACATAGAATGCTGGAGATTAGGCAGGTATTATTGGGTCAGAGGCATGTGAAAGAGTAGCCTTGGTATTTGGCTCTGCAGATATTCATGAACAATAAAAGTTGGGGGGTGACTGACTTATAGGAGGATTGTTAATCAATTAGCTATCGTATACCTGGCGAGTAGTAGGGTGTCTGAGGTGCATATAGAGCTAGTCCAGCACAGCAGGACTGTAAGCTACAAGTGTAAACATCTCCAAGTGCCCCCTGTCCTATATACCTCATTGTATAACAGACTCTATATATGTACACTGTATAACTAATGGAATTCAGGAACCTGGTAGTGCACAGGTTTGTGAATGCTAGTGATGTATACTTCCCTACCTTACTATTGAGTTCGCTTAGAAGAAGAGGATGGCCATGAAGTTCTTCTTGAAGATGAAGATCATTTGCAAACCCGCAGTTCTCTCAGGGAAGCATGCTTGGAATTTCTTATTGGACTCTCAGGTACTTGCCACCTTAGCTTCTTGGTAAATTTCTTCACAGCACAAGGCTACCATTCTCACCTGTATATCTTCCTGCTGCTGTAAATTTTATGTGGTCTTCACAGAGAGCAGTAACAGATCTCTTTTGCTTTGCAGCAGTCTTCATTTCCTTTTCGTACCTGAGCACTGGCACTGGTGAAGGCTGTGTTTTCCTCCAGGGGTTAAGCCATTGGAACAGTTCACAGTTCTCCAGATGCCTTTGCAAAAACAGCTATTTCCTTCCTTAACACATGTGCACGGATTGAAGCTCAACCTCAAAGGTGTGTGAAATAATAAGCTAAGGAATAAATGAACTTGCTATCTTACCACTAACACCTTTGTGTTCTATAGCACTAGACGTATTTATCTGATTATCAATATTAACTTTGAGAAGGATGGGGAGTGGTTCAACCCCCCTCCCCCATCCTGGCAGCCAGCTATCACATGCACACACTGAAGGAGGGAATCCGGTCAAACTTGCATCTTTTGTGCTTCAAGAAAATCATGGCATGTGAAATTCCTATGGGGGGGGGGGGGGGGGGGGGGCAATTTTTAATTTCTTTTTTCCTTCCTGCTAGATGATTTACAGGAGTAATTGTAATCATCTGCTGACTGTGCAAACAAGTGACCATACAAGTTTAACCAGACTCTCTCTTTCTGTGTGTCTGTGCACACATGAGTCTGGCTAACAAGACTACCCATTCCCTGGATCCCGCCCTATATTTGAAAATCTGCCATTTGTTCTGCAACTGGCGGGACAGTCTCACATTCCACGCCCTTGTCCCGCCAGACGTGCCAAATGTTCCTCACTATCCCAAGCTTTTATGGTAGATGATATAAAAACTTACAAAAACTTGTGGTTACGACGTAGGAGCCCATAGATTCTAACTTCAATCTATGAACCTTATATATAGCTCAAAAGATAAGATCTCCCTATGTACTCTCTTTTTTGATACTAAAATGATTTAATCGCCCAAAGCTACATGTTTGGGAGCTCAAAACCTGCATGCCTGAACTCTCTGCAATTGTGGCTCCTCATTGGAAAGTGTTAGACAACTACCAGTGGCAAGAGGGTGCCCTACTCTATAGTACGAGTGTTTTTATTCCACTAAAACGGGAGTACTGGTCAAGCGTGGGTGATGAAATAATTGAGCACCCATGCTTGACCACGTAATACTATTACTCGTCTAGTATTTTCCAATTAGGAGCACATCTGCAGAGAATTCGGTTTTGAAGTCCCCAACTTTGACTTCCTGAACTTTGGCATTGTTATACCTATGCAACATGTTAAGATAGCACACAGAGAGATCTATCTTTTGAGCTATAAACGAGTGAAGTGTGCAGAGTCTATGGAGCTCTAAGGTTGCAAAAGTTTTTGTAAGCATTTGTAATTTAGGTATCATCCCACAGTTTGGTAGTGTTGGTTCCAGCTAGTTTTTTCTTGAATGTAGTATAGCTTTGGTATAACTTTGGACAGGAGAAGCCTGTGCTGATGAGTCTCCCTCCGTAGCTGGTAGAGGAGAGCTCCATCCATTGCAAACTGTGTGACCTTTGCTCGATCTTGAATTATTATGGCTCTGCCCACTTCAAAGTGTCACAAACCAGCAGTGTAGTCATGCAAACTACCAAATCAGTTTATGCCCTTTATCAGACAAGTCAATGTCAGTATGTCCGATTCAGACAGTGAGTCCCAGTTTAGCTCTACAACTCCACCTAGGAAGCATGCATGAACTACTGCAGGTGCCAAGACAGGATGGAGAAATAAGTTTAATTCGCTGTGGCCGAAGAAATATCCACGTCTTGTGAAATGGTCAGATCCTGAAAAATGCCAGATATATGGAATGAAGTCCAAGGGTTTTGGCATCTGGAAGCAGGGCTTGCTGTTCACTGCCAGATATATCAAATAGCTATAGGAAAGGTTTTGGTCTGGAAGCAAGGCATGCTGTCCTTGCCAGATATATCTAATAGTTATAGGAAAGGTTTTGGCATCTGGAAGCAAGGCTTGCTGTCCTTGCCAGATATATCTAATAGTTATAGGAAAGGTTTTGGCATCTGGAAGCAAGGCTTGCTGTCCACTGCCAGATATATCTAATAGCTATAGGAAAGGTTTTGGCATCTGGAAGCAAGGCTTACTTCACTGCCGGATATGTTATAGGAAAGGTTTTGGCATCTGCCCCCTTTATTATCTATGCATCCATGTGTCTCATTTTGGTCACAAAAGTTGGCTCTGAATTTGTGATGTGTACCCAAGGCTGAAACTGACATAAAAATACTGCAGTCACTATTTACCAAAGTCTGACCTTTGAGTTTAACCTGGTGGTGTTGCACCAATGCAACAAACACTAACCTTCTGAGGCTTTTCAGGCACTTTAGGCTGCTCCACCTCCAGAACATGAGTCAGATCTACCTGAGCATCATGCCACTGGGCATTGTATAAGCTAAAACAAGCATACAAGAGACATAAACATTCATCCTCATAGTGACAATCAAGAACTCACTTATGGGACATTCTGCAGAGACCAGCGGATTTTCGTTGCTAAGGGTGATTGCATCTTATCACGTTAATCTCGCGAGCAACAAGATGTATTTGACGCGATTGCGATCGCAAAATGAAAAATTCGCGAAATAACACGTATCCATCTCGTATGTCCTATAAATATCCCCGCCCCGCCTCCGCAGCGGATGCGTCTCGCCCAAGTGTCGACCATTACCTCCAGTTCTGCAGAGTCGAACGTGGTTTCTCATGGCGATTAGAAGAGGAGCGCTGATATGCTTCTACCGTCCAATCAATCTGAGCTCCAAGCCCTTTGTGGGGCACAACCTAAGGAGGCAACTGTTTGGTGGCCATCCTGGGAAACTGAACATATGGGGCAGCCGAGCAAAGGCAGGCAGGTCGTGGAAACTCTTCACTAACGAAGCCAAGTCTGCTGTGAGAGCTATTCCTGTCGAAGCAGTCTCCAGATCAAGATGGTCAGGTACTGTACAGTAAGGTGGATGCATGGCTGTGTAAGCCCTGGCAGCTATTTAGGTGTGTGGTCGGTGGGAATTGGGAAAGAACCTTCTGACAAAAGGAACCTTCTGGCAAAAGGTGCCAATTTCGCGAGCCTGAGCTTGCCGAAAGAAACAGCTCTTGTGGATTAAAAAGATTTAGTTAGGATTATTTCTGATACGTTTTGAGAAATTAATCCACATTGTAAGTCAAGAAGAAGCTTGTCTTGATCAAAGATGGCCAAGAAGGTAAATGTTAGCTAAGCTATACTAGATTCTTCCTAAAATGAAGGTTACAGCACTCAATTATGTGCTCACCTGCATTCAAAGAGTTACTACCAATAGCAGTTGCCATAGTTACACAGGTCTGTGATTTGTAGATATTTTACAAGTCTTGATTAATATCTTCCCTCTGCTTGTGAGACAATAAAAATAGACCAACTCCTCAACGGTTCTGGGATATGGCCCTCGGATAGCCCACTTTTTAACGCTCACCAGGGTTTCATTTAGAAAATTGTCCAAGGTGGGGCAACTGGAGGAATCTGGATTTTATGTTTTAAGGGGGGGGGGGGGCATGATGGTTAAAGATGTGACAAAGTTTCTAATGAATTTTAGTAATACAATTTTCAAGGGGGGGCAGCCACCCCTGCCCCCCCTAAATGAAACCCTGTTCATGGCATTTTGGACTGAACATTGCTTGGGTAATTTGGACCGAAGATTTCAGAATCTGTAATCAGAATTGGACTATCTTTCTCATTTCGGATTTGTTGGTCCCCCAAATATGAGTTGTTGTTTTTTCCCCCATGGGGAAGAAGTCATTTCCAAGGGTTCCCCGTCAGCCCAGGGTCAAGTTGATGACGCTGGATACCTTTTGTTCATGGACATATCTGTCTGCAGTAGGTATAACCAAGTCTTAATTGGTGAGCGAAGCGAGCCCTTAGCGGAGAGTTAGATGGAAAAGTTGGTATAGCTGCACATGGTGTGTCATGTATGTATGCCACCGTATGTCATAAAATATATATATATAAGAATGGGCCACCTCATTAAATAGAACGGGCTATGTAAACCGGAATGGTCATCCAAGTGAAGAGAAAGATTGAGAAAAAGAACAGCAGATTCGAAGCTAGCCCCCACTGGCAAGTGAGAACATGCTTTGTGGTTAGTAGCTGACAGGAAGGGGATGGTGACGGTTTCTGTCTGACTTGCCACTCAATTGATCAACACATTCTAGCTATGTGTTGGATGGTTCTGCTAAACTGGTAATGATTGTCACTGTCACGTTCTATCTTGAGCGTATCCTGAGCTGATTCCAACCTTGCACCAGTTTGGAATGGTATTAAAGTCATGGCTGCTCCATGTCACAATGCAAGCAATACTGTATGATGAGCAATCATTTACAGATCTGTACTGTAGCTGTGCTTGGGGTAGGACAATGGCCAGAGCAATGCATTCTGGGATTTCAAGCTAAAGCAGTTGGTGTTTAACCCTCTTCATGGCATCTTCGCTCGCCACTCAATGCTCAGCATTCATGACTAGTGCAAGAGTTAATAGCCTCTGGAAAGGGTTTCCAGCTGAAAAAAGCTTTTTGCCAATTTTTGTCTGGCAAGTTCACCCTGGCAATGAAACTTTGTATATACTTCCACTAATTTTCCATACACTGCAGGCATCTGGTTTTTCGACATTGCACCAGCTCAGAATCAAGTATTACATTTTGGTGACATCAAATGTCAGATCAGTGTTGTATAGTGCAAGAACCCATAAGCTTCCATTTTTACTTACCTGAATAACTTTTTTTAGCTTCATCCATCCCCACAATATTGTATGTATCTCTTAACTTTATTTCTTCAAAATTTCAACTTGTTTCCCCCCCCCATCTTCTTCACCAGGGCTTCGCTTCATACAGGGGGGGTGGGGGGCTGAATTCCCCCTCCCCCCACAGAAATCAGAAATTATTTTGCACATTGATAGTTTTAGAGTATAATGAAAAGAAAATGTCAGGAATTTCATTGAAGTTAATGGCAGAAAGCTCAGGACCTTCAATTACGATTTTCATCAGACGACCTAGGCTTTCATCAGTAAAAGTTCTCCCCCCCCCTCCCCCAAGTTAAAATCCTGCCTGTTCACTGTTACATGATTTTGTCAAATGTCCCACATCCCCTGAGGCTGTGTTCTGCTGACACCTTGCCGGGACAGGGTTCACAAAGGTGTGACGTACATACTCGCAATTGCCTCACGATTGCTGACGGAACAGATTGTTCTCCCAAGCACGTCTTTGTGGTTGTGATTTCCCGGAATGGCAGCTGCAATTTTGCTTGTTGGTCTTGCTCACAGGCGCACGCACAGTGCATGCCTGAGGGAGTAACTGGAAGGTGTCCTTTGGGTCTCTAGTCACAGACCTTTGAAGAGCGTACTTGATATTTCTCTCCCACACTTGCATGAAGTTTGCAAGCAGAAGCTGTTTTTGGCTTACGCATCTTTTCACCGTTCTGCTTCCCTATTACGGATTCTTTTTTACCTGGGCATATATACGGGAGTCTTCCTCCAACTGGTAAGGTTTCACTCACTACCCTTTCTTTAACATCTCAAGGAAGCGCTCTTCCACCACTCTTCGGATCTGGAGCAGCCAGAATGCTCTGTTCCCTCTTCAACTGCCGAGTTCTACGCATGGTATGATTTGTTACATCAAATATTTCCACCATAAAAAATAAAATAAAATAAAATAAATTCTTGGCATATCCAACTTTCCAGCACCAGAGTCAGTTGACATTTTCCTGCCGCGTCGAGTTTCCCTTTCAGGTGTAATGTCAGCTGGTCAAGACCTTTGCAAGAATCTAAAGTGTCCTCCTCAGTAGAGCTCCACCTGCAAATTTGGTTTTGACGGTCGTTTTAATCTTTCGCTTTCCACATGGCAGTGCTCTCCTAGAAACGGAGGATTTAGCTGGTGCACAGGCCAGGGATCGAGCGACTTGGTTTTGCGATGTTCAATTGGATTAAGTTCTCTGTCAGTGGTGATAGTGACACTTCCGACACAGGCCTCGATGTGCTGCTCATCTCGTGATGCTGTTGGCCGTAAAAGTTGGAACTGAGTTTCTGACCTTGCTTCAATTTGAACTTGGCAGTCGTTTCTTCTTCAGCAGTTGTCAAGGATTCTGAGAGCGAGGTGTGAGATTGTGAGAGAAAGAACTTAAAACTCAGCATTTTTATGCTGTGGCCCCGTTGTTGTTGTTGTTGTTTCATAGTCGCAGCAACAGCCGTTGTTTGTTTATAAAATCGATCCCCTTGGATTTATTAAATTACTTGCTTGTGGATTTATTAAATTACTTTCTTGTAATATGCTTCTTGCGATGGGTAAATGGATAGGCAGTCGACTTTCAAAGCATCCTCTTCATGTCTGGTCTTCATCGTTGAATGAGACACCACACACACACACACACACACACACAACCAAGACTGAAGCCTTCTGCCAGCTGCTTTGTGGTCCTTGAGTCTGCATCGTGTTAGTTTGTTGCAGTCCTCATCCAAAAGAATGCAATTTTGCACAAGTCAGAGGTCATGCTGACGCTGGAATGGAATCCATGATTAGGCCTTCTCTTGTTCTAACCACAAAGATGATGCAATGCCTGGAAGTTGTCGCGATGATGCAATACCTGGAATTCAGAATTGCCGAGGGAACACACCGACAGCTGGTCTCAGAAAATGATGCAACTAATTGAAAATGTTTATGAATCTGAAAGGCAAGGCAAGATATGTACAATTACGTGGAGAAGGTATCACTACCTTCAGGGGTTCATTTAGAAAATTGTCCAAGGGGGGGGGCAACTGGAGGAATCTGGATTTTAGGGTGTGTGTGTGTGTGTGTGTGTGTGTGTGCAGGGTTTCATACAGGATTTTGAGTTTTGGGAGGGGAGGGGGGGAACTCCAAAGTTTGGTGTTGACGTGGAGGGGGGGTGTATAGCACATAACAACTAGGGGGGTCTGGGGGAGTTTAAAAAAAGAAGATGCTCGAGATTGATTCTGAGGCATTCTTGGGGTACTAGTAGTCAGTTCTAAAAGGGAAGTCTACACAGCCAGACTTATTAGTTTTATTTGGGCTGTAAAGGGGGGGGGGGGGGGCGGGCGGAATTTCTTACTACTTTGTATGCACTATATTCCTTTATTAATGTGCGAATTGTTAAGGGGAAAGGGTGGTGGGGTGGGGGGGGGAATAAACTGGTCTTTGGGGGATCCCAGGGCTTCCCCCCCCCTAAGTGATGAAACCCTGGTATATATGTGGACTCCCCTGTTTGTTTGTTTTTGTTTTGTTTTGGGTTGGCTTCTGCCTGGATATACTTGAGTACTATAATGTGGAACTAACAGTTGACACAAAGATTGTAGAAAGGTAAACTGAAATGCTGTCCATGTGATCTATTTATAGAAGAGAACAATTCTAGACACTTACATCATCATATTATTGAGTAGTATATAAATTGAAGCACAGAGAGAAACAAAACATAAAAATGGATATTGGTTTGTATTTCAGGAGTGCATCCAAGTCTTTGGTAGTTTCTAGCTCTAGTCATTCTGAGGATGGTAATGAGTCTGAGATTGATGTACAGCCCAATCCTCCTAAGAAGCATTGCTCAAGTTCTACTTCTAAACCACCTTCCAAGTCAAGATCTGGAATCAGGAGATACAACAAAAAGTGGGAAGAAACTTTTCCATGGTTCGAGTTTGATGAACATTTACAGGGTGCATTCTGCAAATTTTGCAAAAAGGGTGGAAGATCTCTTCAGCGGACTGGTGGGGCTTGGATTACCAAACCATTCATTAACTGGAAGAAGGCGACTCAGAAAATGAAATCGCATTCAAAAAGTAAAGTGCACCTTCAATTGGACGTGGAAGCTGATAGAGCTAGAAGAGAAGGATCCATTATCAGCCAGCTTCAAAATGTTGGAGAGCAGCAAAGATCACAAAATAGGAAGGCGATTAAAGCTCTAATCCAATGTACTCCCTTTCTAGCTCATCAGCACATCGCACATACTAACTTTGACAAAGTACTTCAATTGGTAGAGAGTTGTGGTGGAGAGACTCTTCAAACCTTTCTTGACAGAGCTGGAAGAAATGCAACATACACCTCAAAAATGGCTGTAGTAAAGTTTGTCAATGCTCTTGGAACATGGGTGGAAGAGTCTCTACTCAAGCGGCTTCATAAGGCGCCCTTTTTTAGCATCATGGCTAATGAATGCACTGATGTTACTACCATAGAGGAGCTGACAATTTGTTGTTGTTGGGTGGAGAGCGATATACCAGAAGAACACTTCATTGAAATTTTACCCTTGAAGAAAGCTAATGCTGAAAGTATCTATTCTGCTTTAGTGGAGTATATATATACTGCAAGGAAAAGAACATTCAGTTGGGAAGGCTTATAGGAATGGGATTTGATGGAGCTGCTACTTTCTCTGGTTGACAAAACAGGAGTTCAAAGAAGGTTGAAAGAGCTATCACCTCATGCATTGTTTGTCCACTGTTGCTGTCATGTCCTTCAACTGGCTTCTGTGCAAGCTACACCAGGTATCAAGCATGTCTACACTACTCTGATGACGTTATGGAAGTTCTTTCATTACTCCCCAAAATGTGCAGAGTCATTAAAGGAGATCCAGAAAGTACTAGATCTTCCAGAGCTCAAGATTGTGAAACCGTCAGACACACGCTGGCTTGCACATGAGCGTTGTGTCAAAGCAGTAAAAGCTAGTTACAGCTCAATAGTTCTTGCTCTTGAAAATATATATGAAACATCACATGAACCAGAAGCTCTTGGACTAAGTAAAGCCCTTTCTAGTCACTCCACAATAGCAGCAATGTACCTACTTGACTACATTCTTCCTCAAGTGGCAAAGCTTAGCCGTGCCTTACAGACCAAGCACCTGGACCTCTCCCTTATTTCTAGTCTAGTGGATGCTACTCTTAATTCACTTGATGATTGCTATATTGCCTTCAGCAAATTGGGTTTTACAGCTACAAGATGCAAGAGAAGAGTTAAAAGCAGAAACAGGTATTGAAGTCACTCATTTAGATATATGCTCTTTTCAAGAAAGAGTGGGCAAGCCTTTTATCAGACTCATCAAAGATAACATACCCAGCCGGTTTAGATCCTCCTCAAAAGATGTGTTATCAGCATTCAGTATTTTTGATCCGAAGAAAGTGCCCAGCCTCTCTACTCATGAGCTACCTTTATATGGAGACAGTTCAATTCAAACTCTCATTGGACAGTTTTAGACATTTACCAGCTAAATCATTGGAAGGAACTGAATTTGAGAAGGCAGCCATTGTCTCTTCTGACCTCAGCAGCCAAAAGATGATACATCCATGCAACTGAAGGAATTACTCACCAATGACATGCTTATAGCATTTTTCCTCAATCTACATAAGCTGGCAACCATATGCTTGTCTATTCCCATTTCTACAGCATCAGCGGAACAAAGTTTCTCAAACATGAAATTAATAAAGAATCGCCTTCGTAACCGCTTAACTGAACTTAGCCTGGCCAACTTAATGAAAATTGTCATTGAATCTCCCGAAAAACTCACTGATAGTGATTTGGAAGAAATTGTTGATGTGTGGAAAGGTAGACGGATTGCTGTGTAAGCTCTCATTCAGACTCTTATCTTATTACATAGCATACTCTCACTGCTCATGCACTTTGTCAAGCACTTATCAACATCAATAATAATACAATTTCCAAGGGGGCTAAATGAAACCGTGACCATGGTGAACTAACTGCCCGCATGGTGAACTTGCCAGACAAAAATTGGCCCCCAAAAGTCCCTTTTTTCCCTTTCCTGCTGGAATCCCTTTGCAGAGGCTCTTAACTCCTACATTAAGACATGGTTGACATGGTTATAGTCAATCTTCACCGCATACCTGACCTGAATAAAAAGGAATTCAGCATCGTTAACTCAATCCTGGTGTTGACAGGGGACCCTTGAAAATTGAATTTATATATTTGATTTGGAAGAAATTGTTGATGTGTGGAGTAGAAAAGGTAGACGGATTGCTGTGTAAACTCTCATTCAATTGATGACAGATTCTGAAATCGTGGGTCCAAATTATCCCTGGTAGCAATTTTCGGCCCAAAACTCTATAACTGGACCTAATGTTTGTAAGTGCAAAAAAGGGGCGTTTGAACTATGCGGGGGGGGGGGGGGGGGGGGGGGGGGGGGGGGCGCGGGGGGGGGGGGGGGGGGGGGTTCATTATTCATACAACTAATTAGCACTACACAGTTCTAAGTGTTGGTATTATTATACCTGTGTACGCAACAAGTTGTCCACATGTATGATATCATGATTGCTTTTGTCCACTGCACTTATCAGTATGTACCATATCTTGATTACTGTAGACCCATGCAGGGCCAGTCACCTACAGCCTCCTTCAAGGATTTTGCTAACCAATAGTAGAGGTGTTGTTGTAGCATTGTGAATGCACTAGTGATTGTCTGAATGCTAAGCACGCAACAGATAGTGATGGGCGTGGCTTCACATGCACAGTCTTGATAGTTGAGCTGCAGCAACCGGGTAGAGCTCCAAGCCTACATCTCAGTTGATATGCCGACGTACAACACCATGCCCACCACCAAGCTCACCATGGAGTTGGAGAGAAATGGCCCTTGCCTTCCTTGCCTTCTCACTGTGTAAGAGAGGAGATGTGTGGTGTGCTCCATGGGATACAGAAAAACCCACACACAGATAGAGCTCCACTGTGCACACCGCCCAGTCCAGGTTAGGAGAAGGATTGTCCCTTTTCAAGGGTCTCCATTCAAGGGTCTCCACGACCAGATGGCTGCCGCCCCCACATGAGGAGAACTGGACGAGAGGGTAGACCACCTTTGCCGGGTATTTTCCGCAATGGCTTCCTATCCTTCGTCCGCTCGGCTTCGAAGGAGTACGTATGGAAGCACGCGAGGGGAGAAGACAAGGAAGTGGAATAAGACAAGAGAAAATAGTCCTCCATTAGCACTCATTCCCTTTGAGGCTGGCCTCTGATGTGTGGTGGAATATTCAATATCAGAGTCATTGGCCTAGGAAGATGATTTTTCCTTGCGGGTGCCCCCCCCCCCTTTTTTTGGGGGGGGGGGGGGGGGGGGGTTAGTTGAGGAGGAACTATTTGCAATGGCAACACAAGAGAAGGGATGCCTTAGGGGTGGGGGTTCTGCAGTGAACTAAAAAGAGATTGCTTGATTTTCTTTGGATAATTAGCCAATTATAAATTATTCCATAGCACCCACTGCAGCATTTGGCCTGCATGGGAGCTAGTGAAGTTGACAAACTTCTAAAAATCTGCTCGAGTTTTCCCATTTGCTTTGGCAACAGTTGAAAGATCCTTTTTAGCTCTCCCGCTAAACCTGGCCAACTTAAAACTTCACTTGAGAAACACAACGACATACCGTAGACATAGCAACTTGTTCTTACTCTATTTGTGTCTGATCAAGCAGCAAGAAACTTGATTGATGCAGCATAGCCAAACATTTTGCATCAGTTCAACTCTTGCGGCGTTATTACTTGGCTCGCTGATGGGTGTGGCAAGGTCTTGTTTGTGCTCTATCCTTCCTGAGAACGATTCTGGATTAGCCTGTGCACTATCGCGTACGAGTGGCCCCCTCTTGCTGACTCTGTGAGGTCAAGTGGTGGATGAGGAGTGCTGTCTTCTGCACCAGTATTAATGGAGTTCCATGTGCATGTGTGCTCACTGGAAATGGATGCAGGCATGTTGAATTAATATTTCCATGAGTCCACAGCATGGTTGCATTTAGTCGGGGGGGGGGGGGGAACTGGCTACCCGATTGCTGGGTGTGTGTGTGTGTGTTCATTTTTTATTTTCCCTGAAGAAACCAAAAGTAGTATAACAGGCTCGCGAAAAGAGATATCCTTGTTATAGTCTGACTTGTAGCTGTCAACAGTTGCCCAGGTGTGCTCCATCAACCAAACAGCAGATGCGGATCAGCTATAGCCTCCCCACAAATCCAACACCAGAACTGACGGCAGGTGATTCGTTCGGCTTAAAATGCAGATTTTGCGATAGCTTAATTTCATCATCGACTAACTCACCCACTGGATGATGACCCTTACCAATTAATGGCTTTACTCTGCAATCGAGAAACAGATTAGTCGTGGACATGCATTGCATCATGTGGAGTTGTCTGGTACAAGACTTTCAATAAATGGACCAGTTGTAGACACACGCACACACACACACAAGAAACCAATTAACAGAGATAGATACGTAGATAGATCCTTGATTGTGAGTTTCAAGAGTTTTTTTCATACTTTCTTCGGGGTTTTTCCCTTCTTTTCGTGTCTTCTGGTTTACTATCTTAGCGAAGAGTTCAAGGCACAGTGGATGTGTTTTCGGAGCAAGTGACAGACGAACCACTTATGGGCTGCTCAGAGGTTGCCGGAGTGACTTTTAGCCGAGACACAAGCTGTTGGGGGTTCATCTCTGTATTAAAAAAATATATAAAAATATATATATATATACATACTTAGAAGGTAGTTTGCTGATGAAGGCTACAAATAGTGCTCAATGCTGTGTTAAGGCAGAGCTATTGAATATAGAAAAGTACTGGGATGGCTAGTCCTACTGCAGTTTCATGCGAATGCGATATAGTAGTAATAGAAAAGTACTGGGTTTCATGCGAATGCGATATAGTAGTAATAGAAAAGTACTGGGATGGATAGTCCTACTATAGTTTCATGCGAATGCAATCATCAGGGACAATGAGCAACTGAGGTGGCATGTGCTTGTGCATTGCTGAAAAATTCCACATCTACTCTGACAAGCGATCAGAATTCCTTGCAAAGTGTAGGCACAAGAACAAGTTTCTCCTCAAGAGCATTTGAATTATTACATTCATCAACACCCATTCATTAATGCCCATCCATGGACTTGCATCACCCCACTTGCCTGCCCCACCTCATGTATGCTCACATGCCACCTCAGTTGCTCATTGTCCCTGTTCGCATGAAACTATTGTAGGACTAGCGATCCCAGTACTTTTCTATTACTATTATATTCAATAGCTCTGCTTTAACACAGCATTGAGCACTATTTGTAGCAAACTACCTTCTAAGTATATATATATAAATTGTGCCAAACCCATTGAAAGTGTAGCTACTCCCAGATGGAATTATAAAGTGCAGTGCTAACTGTGAAAGTACTAATTATGTGGCTGGGATTTTCCAAAACCCCTCCCCCTTCACCTCGAGTATCTAGTGTTTTATATGGCCACATGCATGATATTGTCGGGATGGAAATGTTGACGGTAAAAAAAATATACGTGCCGATTCTGACACCGGACATTGGTGTTATTAACACTTGGCGGTGATGGTCGTCTTGCATACGGTCAACTGGTACACTTGCTTCTGTTGGCTGTAGTTCTTGGCTGTAGACTTTGACTGCCAACATGTCTAATTGAATTCTCTGTCAACATTCTCGGCTGCATGGTAGTCAATGGTGACTATTCTAACGTTCCTTTGTACTGCCGTGTGTCGTGTGTTAGTTATACTCACCTGGCTCACCAACAAGCCCCATCACTACTCCTTGCTATGCTACGTAACTTTGGTAACAGACTCTTGATGATTGCTCTTTTCTATCCTCCCAGCTGACAGGATTGGGAAAGCTGTTCTTGCGGGCGGCTCGTTATTTGGAATAGGAAGTCTGTGCTTCTACGGACTCTTCTCCAATGAGTTGGGGGCCATCGACAAAATGGGGTGAGTTGTAGCGTCGCGTTATTAGATCCTCAGCAATCAAGCTGGCCATAATAGTGTTAGTGTGGAGTGTGCTAGTACTGTTAGTGTTAGTGTGGAGTGTGCTAGTGCTGTTAGTGTTAGTGTGGAGTGTGCTAGTACTGTTAGTGTTAGTGTGGAGTGTGCTAGTAGTGTTAGTATGGAGTGTGCTAGTACTGTTAGTGTTAGTGTGGAGTGTGCTAGTAGTGTTAGTGTGGAGTGTGATAGTCCTGTTAGTGTTAGTGTGGAGTGTGCTAGTACTGTTAGTGTTAGTGTGGAGTGTGCTAGTACTGTTAGTGTGGAGTGTGCTAACTGTTAGTGTGGAATGTGCTAGTACTGTTAGTGTTAGCGTGGAGTGTGCTAGTACTGTTAGTGTTAGTGTGGAGTGTGCTAACTGTTAGTGTGGAATGTGCTAGTACTGTTAGTGTGGAGTGTGCTAGTACTGTTAGTGTTAGCGTGGAGTGTGCTAGTACTGTTAGTGTTAGTGTGGAGTGTGCTAGTACTGTTAGTTTTAGTGTGGAGTGTGCTAGTACTGTTAGTGTGGAGTGTGCTAGTACTGTTAGTGTTAGTGTGGAGTGTAGTACTGTTAGTGTGGAGTGTGCTAGTACTGTTAGTGTTAGTGTGGAGTGTGCTAGTACTGTTAGTGTTAGTGTGGAGTGTGCTAGTACTGTTAGTGTGGAGTGTGCTAACTGTTAGTGTGGAATGTGCTAGTACTGTTAGTGTTAGCGTGGAGTGTGCTAGTACTGTTAGTGTTAGTGTGGCGTGTGCTAGTACTGTTAGTGTTGAGTGTGTTAGTGTTAGTGTGGCGTGTGCTAGTACTGTTAGTGTTGAGTGTGTTAGTGTTAGTGTGGAGTGTGCTAGTACTGTTAGTGTGGAGTGTGCTAGTACTGTTAGTGTTAGTGTGGCGTGTGCTAGTACTGTTAGTGTTGAGTGTGTTAGTGTTAGTGTGGCGTGTGCTAGTACTGTTAGTGTTGAGTGTGTTAGTGTTAGTGTGGCGTGTGCTAGTACTGTTAGTGTTGAGTGTGTTAGTGTTAGTGTGGAGTGTGCTAGTACTGTTAGTGTGGAGTGTACTACTACTGTACAGGTAGTTAGCAGTAAAGACCTCTAGTGTTAGTGTGTGGAGTGTGCTAGTACTGTACAGGTAGGTGTCGTGTCATGTTAAAAATGACTCTCTTTTTTTAAAAGATTTTTGTCCCATTAATATCCCATTAATATATTATGCCAGCATAATGATGTACTACATGTTATGCCCTAAATTACGCCGGCTGAATAGCTTCAGGCCTAACGAGGCAGTGGGCCTGGACGTATTGAGGAAGCGCCGAAAAGTGCCCACCTTGTGCAAAATTTAAAAAAAATCAAATTATTGACACGAGGTTGAAGTTGCACATCTATAACTAGGCCAAGGTTAACTGCAGCCAAAGTGTGTACCTCAAAATCTTGAAAGTTGCTCCGAGTTGTAACCACAAGATGATGATTATTTAAAGGTTTAGTCCTCTCCTGCTTAAATTTACTCACTCGACATTTTGGCTCGATGCTCTGGCCACCATTGTTCCTGATGAAGCTAGAGCGTCTAGCCACCATTGTTCCTGATGAAGCTAGAGCATCTAGCCACCATTGTTCCTGATGAAGGCTAGAGCATCTAGCCACCATTGTTCCTGATGAAGGCTAGAGCATCTTGCCTTCATTGTTCCTGATGAAGCTAGAGAATAGCCACCATTGTTCCTGATGAAGCTAGAGCATCTAGCCACCATTGTTCCTGATGAAGGCTAGAGCATCTAGCCACCATTGTTCCTGATGAAGGCTAGCCACCATTGTTCCTGATGAAGGCTAGAGCATCTAGCCTTCATTGTTCCTGGAGCATCTAGCTCCTGATGAAGGCTATCCTGGAGCATCTAGCTCCTGATGAAGGCTGGAGCATCTAGCCACCATTGTTCCTGATGAAGGCTAGAGCATCTAGCCACCATTGTTCCTGATGAAGCTAGAGCATCTAGCCACCATTGTTCCTGATGAAGGCTAGAGCATCTAGCCTTCATTGTTCCTGATGAAGGCTAGAGCATCTAACCACCATTGTTCCTGATGAAGCTAGAGCATCTAGCCACCATTGTTCCTGATGAAGCTAGAGCATCTAGCCACCATTGTTCCTGATGAAGGCTAGAGCATCTAGCCACCATTGTTCCTGATGAAGGCTAGAGCATCTAGCCACCATTGTTCCTGATGAAGCTAGAGCATCTAGCCACCATTGTTCCTGATGAAGGCTAGAGCATCTAGCCACCATTGTTCCTGATGAAGGCTAGAGCATCTAGCCACCATTGTTCCTGATGAAGCTAGCCACCATTGCTCCTGATGAAGGCTAGTGCATTGAGCCGAAATGTCGAGTGAGTAAGTTTCAGTTGATCATCAAGAAAGTCGTTGCATCTACTTCGATGTCAACTGAGAGTTTGTTGAGAGTATTAAATTAAATATGAATTGATGTTCTTGGTTCTTTTCACTGTTTCTGATGCAAATATTGAAATTGGACGTGCTAATGTTTACGCACACATGTATATGCACTATGTGTTTAGGATGTGGTCCTCCGAAGTGAAGGCCAGAGTGAACAAAACCTATGGTTTCTTTGCCTATGGCCTGACGAGCACTGCTGTAGCTGCTTACGTGGCCATGACGAACTCTTCTGTCATGAGGTTCATGACAGCAAGACCTTATGTGGTACGTGAGCCTGCCGAGTGGTGGGAACGCTGAAGTAGTTGAGAGGGGTGTGTTCAAGCACGATAAGCAACTTTGAAATGCAACTTTGAAATGCAGAGCATTTTTTTTGTGTGAGGGGGGAGCTGTAGGCAGTTGTATACGATTGTACTATATAGCACCCTTAAAAAAATTTTTTTTTTTAAATTCACATCCAGTTAACAGGGTATGCATATGACGATACTTTACCAAATGCCCCCATTTTTCTTGATTTTTACCCTCTCAGTCGTTGGCCTTATTCATGGTGGGCTCGATAGGCACAATGGTTCTCACTCAGAGCATCCCTTACGCTCCCGAGAGCCTGCCTCTGAAGATCGGAGCCTTCACACTGTTCAGTTCCGTCATGGGTGTGACCATGGCCCCACTTCTTAGCATAGCAGGTACGTCCTTATCTTCTCGAGCAAGCTAGCATAGTGGTTAACAACAACGGAACCACTTCTCATAATATCCTACGTACAGGTGCTCATCTAGCTACTGTACGTACATGTATGTGATGATCTAATGCATGGTGCAGGTCCGTTAGTGGCCCGTGCTGCAGCATACACCGCTGGTGTGGTGGGAGGACTCACTCTGACGGCTGCCTGTGCCCCCAGTGAGAAATACCTCAGCATGTCGGGACCTCTATCACTGGGCTTGGGCGTAGTGTTGGTAGCTACAGTTGGTAAGTTTATATATGTATAATAATGGTAGGTTCAGTTGCTAGGTTCATCATAAACATGCACTATGGAGAATCGTTGTGGGTGTGGTGCATATATGGTTCTCCATCTCTGGGAGGGTGTTTGTCCATATCTGTGGGAATACTTCTGATTTCTGTCTCTATACAGACACAGTCCTGGAATTATGGAGCCAGTCTTCCAATTCAGCATTTACATGTATCAAGACCTACCATACCATGGCACTTAGCATAATTGCCGAGGGAGGGGATTAATATGTTAAGGGGGGGGGGGGGGGGGGGGGGGTTAATATTAGTGGTTGGAAACAGATCTGTGAATAGGTAGGAAAGGGGGCCATATGTTTCCTCTGCTACCCAGTGTGTAATCCATCACAGAGCCATCAATTTCGTCACCAAACATTGAACCCTTTTCAGAATACCTCACTATACTAATCCACCTGAGCTCTAAAACGTAGAGAGAGGGGTGCATATTCTTTGTGAGCTCACCGGTGTTGCCGTTTCCTCCTCTGTGCAGGTGGCATGTTTGCCGCTCCCGGAGGTGCGGTGTTCTCCGGCCTCCATGCGATCTACATGTACGGAGGCTTGGTCCTCTTTGGTGGCTTCATGCTCTACGACACGCAGAAGGTCATCCATCATGCAGAGAATGACTACGTCTACGATCCCATCAATCGGTTCGTTCATCTAAAAATACACTCCTTGGCAATGTGTGCATGAGCCGTGATTTGGGTATCTTTTTTTCTGGTGTTTGTTTTGGCACCTCTACCAAGTGTGTATGTTGTTGAATGCTGTCATTGGCACAGCCCCACATTGGGGAGAGAGTTGGTTGAAGGGTTTCTGCTGTCGTTGTGTGATACGATGGCGTGCTGTGTGTGTGTGGGTGTACATGTGTCCATTGTTATACTAGTAGGCTTGTAGTCAATAGTAAATGGTAAGTGAAATCTTGATGGGAGCTGAGCTTCATCTCAACCCTTGCAAGATCTATCACTATAAATATATATATGTGACAGGATCTGAGAAAAGGGCCCTTATCTGGCAAAAGCTCGTTTTGTGCTAGGAGTAAAAATAGCTACTAGGTAATTAATCATGAAATTTTACTTTTTAGCGTCAGTGGCATCTTGGGTCTTTCTTCTAACTTCCTACAAACTTTCAAGGCCTGGAGGCGCTTCTTTCTAGGCAAGCGCGCAGTTAGAAAAAGCTTACTAAAAGCTTGTTAATATTGTGTCTATATACCGCCACGGAATAGTATACTAGCGCAGGGGGAATTCCCCCGTGGTTACCATGCAAACCGCAAAGTAAACACTCGTTACAATGACTACTGGCTCCTTTGAAGCTGCTAGAGCTCTTTTGCACCTTGGCTGTGAAGATCAGCAATCTCTCTTGGAGGTCTTAGAGGACTATTTTTGTGCTCCTGGAGGAGATAGCTTGAGTGATGAAGAAGATGACAGTGACAATGAAGAAGGTAATGACAGTAACCTATTTACAGGTTCAAATAAGTATAACAATAACAGTATAATAGGACTAAATGCAAAACAATAGAGTGAATGTGTGTGTATATATGTGTGTGCACTTCCATTATACAGGAGAATTCAACATAGAAGAAATTGGACAGGATGAGCTTGAAGAGGATTCGATCGTGGAGAGTGACAGAGAAGAGGATATCAATCATGATGGCCTTGTGGCTGAAGCTCTTAATCGATTGCCTTCTTCAATGTCCTCAAACATTCAATCTGCCTCTGACTCACAGGAACAGGTGGTGGTTACTTTCGTACAGAAGACCTGTGGGTGTCTTAAGTGGAAGGGTAAGCCATGCTCTTCACAGTTTTCTGCAGAATACTTGGGTGATATTCGATTGTCATGTTTTGAGCTGCAGAAAAATGAACTAGACCTGCTCATTCTTGGGCAACTTTTAGCTTTGTCTAACAGTTGTAGTGGTGTTACCACAGACAATGGGAGTCCCACTCCTAGGGAGAGAACACACACAGGTTATTGCCACCAAGGACAAGTTATTTGTGCAACAACCTTTCGTTTCCTTCATGGCATAGGTGAGAAACGTCTCAACGTCTCAAGAATCTCGCTAAGAGTCTCAAGGAAAATGGAATTGTACCACGTGTGCATGGCAACTACCAAAGGTTGCCTCAACATACTTTGAGTTTGGATTCAGTTAAAAATGTTGTAGCATTTCTGCTTAACTTTGCTGACCAGCATGGCCTCCTTCTCCCAGGTAGAATTCCTGGATACAGCAGATCTGATATCAAGCTCCTACCTTCAAGTATGAGTAAACGCTGTATTTGGAGAAAATATCAGAGTGCTGCTGAGCTCCTGGAATCTGCCATAAAAAGTGTGGCCTACACCACCTTCTGTCGACTTTGGAGGTCATTGCTTCCTTCCGTGGTTGTAATGAAACCCATGACTGATTTGTGTTGGCAGTGCCAGAAAAACAACACTGCCATTTTGAGGACTAGCAATAACACTGATGCAGTCAAATCTAAGGCATATGCAGATGCACTGGAACACCTCCGGATTGTAAAACTGGAGCGATCCATGTACAAGTCTGTGTGCGACCAATGCAGAGATGATGTCGTATCATATTTTACAGTTGGCAGCGTGTTCCGACCCCCTCCTCTCTCCTCTCAATCTCCTCCGAATTCACAACCCATTCGTGTCCATTATTCATTCGATTATGCCCAGCAGATTCACTTCCCATCGGATCCACTACAACCAGGGCCAATCTACTTTCTTACGCCGAGGAAATGCAGTATTTTTGGTGTCCATTGCGAAGCACTTCCTCGGCAAGTCAATTTCTTGACTGATGAGGCTGGAGATTGCGGCAAGGGTGCTAATTCTGTTGTCAGTCAACTCCACTACTTCTTGACTAACCATGGGATGGGAGAGAAGGAAGTTTTTTTGCACTGCGACAACTGCACTGGTCAAAATAAAAACAGTTGCATGATGCAGTACCTCTTATGGCGTGTCCTGACAGGACAGCACACAAAGATTTGTTTATCTTTTCTGGTAGTTGGGCATACCAAATTTGCACCTGACTGGTGCTTTGGCCTTTTTAAGAGGCTATTCAGGCGATCCAAGGTGGGCAACATCAATGACATTGCTAAAGTTGTGAACTCCTCAGCCCAGTGCAATGTTGCACAACTAGTTTGCAATGAAGATGGTTCAACTTTAGTGCCAACTCACAACTGGACAGATTTCTTTGCTCCACATGTGAGGAAGCTTATAGGGATTAAGCGCTTCCATCATTTTATGTTTGACGCAGCTGATCCAGGTGCAGTCACAGTCAAGGTTCAGGCTGATACGGATGAAATCAGGATTGTTCTCTTGAAGGATCACTGGCAACCAGGTTATGACATGCCTAATGTTGTGGTTCCAAAAGGCCTTTCAACAGAACGAGAATGGTATTTGTTTGACCAGATCAGACAATTCTGCCCCGATTAGTCAAAAGACATTACTTGTCCATAACCATTGGTTCCTAGGCCAAGCAGTCGTGGTGCTACACCTGAAGTTGAGGATGAGGCATTATCTGTACCACATACCAAAAGACGCAGGGTATGCAGCAACTGCAAAAAGACGGGACATAACAACAGGTCATGCCCAACCAAGCAATAAACTTGTAGTGTGTGTAGGTATTACTTTTTATCACTTCATACTGTTCTTATAATAGTGCATGCAATGTTTACCCCAATAAGATTGTCGAGTACACATGATTTGTAAAACATTTCAAAACCTATCATCCACTCTCCATTCTTATACCTGGTTAGGGGGGGGAAAAGTTGCTAGTGTATATAGCTACTGCTTAAAAAAACAAAAAAACAATACAGCTTTATAGTTAGCAATAGGTGCATGCAGCTCTAAAAACCAGCTTTAGGTCTGATTCAGCTCCAGCATAATCACGATAGAGTTCAGCTCCAGTGCTATCATAATAGAGCTAGCTATGTGCACAGAGAAATGGACCACACCCTCACATGCACAACAATAGATTTGCAACAAAACAGATACACCGAGTAATACTCTACATTCATGGCTTAGTCCCAACCTAGCGCCAAAGAAAATAACCATAGCTAAAGCTATGTAAAGAAGGAACAAGAAAACTAGTAGTTTAGCTAGCAAAACTTTTTAACACCTTTTAAAAGATAATTTTTAGGCTAACATACCTTCTGTAAAACACTCCAGTGGTTCCTTCTCTTGTTCTTTAGCTGTAAGTCAAGCCAGAATGCCAAAGGGCTGCCTCAGTTAGTTACGTGTGACTGACAGAACTGAGAGCCTGTGCGTATCTGTCTCTTGGCCATGCGGAGAGAAATTGATTAAATTATGACGTCACTGGTGCGTGACACGGAGTTTCACGTGAGAATTCCCCCCAAAATTGCGCATGAACTTTGGAAACGTTTTTTCTCATTTCGGGTGTGGGGGAGGAAATGGAATGAAAAGGTCTATAACATTAAAACGGCTCCAGATCAAGGTATGGTTCAAGTTCCATTCTGCTTAGCTTTTTTGGAACTTTAACCCCATACCAATAATGGGGGAAATGTAATTTTAGGGATAAGGGCCCTTTTCTCAGATCCTGTCACATATATATAATTATACTTATACTACATCACATGATCTGTGGCTAATCTGATTGGTTAATAACTATAGGTTACATAGGCGCGTAACCTACACTTTTAACCGCATGTAGTTTAGCGCGTGCGCAATGTAGTATAAGTAAGATAGCCTATACAAAAGAGTTGGGTATGCGCCAGTGTAACCTACTCGTTTGCTGTTACATTCCTCGGCTTCGCCTCAGGGTAACCGCAAACTCGCAGGTTACATAGGCGCATAACCGACTCTTTTGTATAGGCTATCCTATACATGTATGTATGTATGTGGGCACATATACAACACAGTGTATGTAAAAGTTGGCTGTATAAAAAATAAAATAAAATAATAGAATTTTATTTTATTTTAGCATGGCTGCATGCAATTGAATCACCCCCACCCCCATTTAGTGGGAAGTGGAAAGAGCTATAAGTCTGCCTGAAATGCTAATGCTGATTAAATGATAAACCTTCAAAACATTCTGAAGTTTGCCAACAACTACTGACCTGATCAAGACATGAGGTGTGGCTGCAGCGCTGCTGATGAGGGAGCTACCATTCCAGTATCACAGAGCTGCTGGTGAGGGAGCTACCATTCCAGCATCACAGAGCTGCTGGTGAGGGAGCTACCATTCTAGTATCACAGAGCTGCTGGTGAGGGAGCTACCATTCTAGTATCACAGAGCTGCTGGTGAGGGAGCTATCATTCCAGTATCACAGAGCTGCTGGTGAGGGAGCTACCATTCCAGTATCATAGAGCGGGAGCTACCATTCCAGTATCATAGAGCTGCTGGTGAGGGAGCTACCATTCTAGTATCACAGAGCTGCTGGTGAGGGAGCTGTATCACAGAGCTGCTGGTGAGGGAGCTACCATTCCAGTATCACAGAGCTGCTGGTGAGGGAGCTACCATTCTAGTATCACAGAGCTGCTGGTGAGGGAGCTACCATTCCAGTATCACAGAGCTGCTGGTGAGGGAGCTACCATTCCAGTATCACAGAGCTGCTGGGGAGGGAGCTACCATTCCAGTATCACAGAGCTGCTGGTGATGAGGGAGCTACCATTCCAGTATCACAGAGCTGCTGGTGAGGGAGCTACCATTCCAGTAGTATCACAGAGCTGCTGATGAGGGAGCTACCATTCCAGTATCACAGAGCTGCTGGTGAGGGAGCTACCATTCTAGTATCACAGAGCTGCTGGTGAGGGAGCTACCATTCCAGTATCACAGAGCTACTGGTGAGGGAGCTACCGTTCCAGTATCACAGAGCTGCTGGGGAGGGAGCTACCATTCCAGTATCACAGAGCTGCTGGTGATGAGGGAGCTACCATTCCAGTATCACAGAGCTGCTGGTGAGGGAGCTACCATTCCAGTAGTATCACAGAGCTGCTGATGAGGGAGCTACCATTCCAGTATCACAGAGCTGCTGGTGAGGGAGCTACCATTCCAGTATCACAGAGCTGCTGGTGAGGGAGCTACCATTCCAGTATCACAGAGCTGCTGGTGAGAGAGCTACTATTCCAGTATCACAGAGCTGCTGGTGAGGGAGCTACCATTCCAGTATCACAGAGCTGCTGGTGAGGGAGCTACCATTCCAGTATCACAGAGCTGCTGGTGAGGGAGTTACCATTCTAGTATCACAGAGCTGCTGGTGAGGGAGCTACCATTCCAGTATCACAGAGCTGCTGGTGAGGGAGCTACCATTCCAGTATCACAGAGCTGCTGGTGAGGGAGCTACCATTCCAGTATCACAGAGCTGCTGGTGAGGGAGCTACCATTCTAGTATCACAGAGCTGCATGGTGAGGGAGCTACCATTCCAGTATCACAGAGCTGCTGGTGAGGGAGCTACCATTCTAGTATCACAGAGCTGCTGGTGAGGGAGCTACCATTCCAGCATCACAGAGCTGCTGGTGAGGGAGCTACCATTCCAGTATCACAGAGCTGCTGGTGAGGGAGCTACCATTCCAGTATCACAGAGCTGCTGGTGAGGGAGCTACCATTCTATTATCACAGAGCTGCTGGTGAGGGAGCCACCATTCCATATCACAGAGCTGCTGGTGAGGGAGCTACCATTCCAGTATCACAGAGCTGCTGATGAGGGAGCTACCATTCCAGTAATCACAGAGCTGCTGGTGAGGGAGCTACCATTCCAGTATCACAGAGCTGCTGGTGAGGGAGCTACCATTCTAGTATCACAGAGCTGATGGTGAGAGATGAGAGAGCTACCATTCCAGTAACACAGAGCTGCTGGTGAGGGAGCTACCATTCTAGTATCACAGAGCTGATGGTGAGAGATGAGAGAGCTACCATTCCAGTAACACAGAGCTGCTGGTGAGGGAGCTACCATTCTAGTATCACAGAGCTGCTGGTGAGGGAGCTACCATTCCAGCATCACAGAGCTGCTGGTGAGGGAGCTACCATTCTAGTATCACAGAGCTGATGGTGAGAGATGAGAGAGCTACTATTCCAGTATCACAGAGCTGCTGGTGAGGGAGCTACCATTCCAGTATCACAGAGCTGCTGGTGAGGGAGCTACCATTCTAGTATCACAGAGCTGCTGGTGAGGGAGCTACCATTCCAGCATCACAGAGCTGCTGGTGAGGGAGCTACCATTCTAGTATCACAGAGCTGCTGGTGAGGGAGCTACCATTCCAGCATCACAGAGCTGCTGGTGAGGGAGCTACCATTCCAGTATCACAGAGCTGCTGGTGAGGGAGCTACCATTCTAGTATCACAGAGCTGATGGTGAGAGATGAGAGAGCTACCATTCCAGTAACACAGAGCTGCTGGTGAGGGAGCTACCATTCTAGTATCACAGAGCTGCTGGTGAGGGAGCTACCATTCCAGCATCACAGAACTGCTGGTGAGGGAGCTACCATTCCAGTATCACAGAGCTGCTGGTGAGGGAGCTACCATTCTAGTATCACAGAGCTGCTGGTGAGGGAGCTACCATTCCAGTATCACACAGCTGCTGGTGAGGGAGCTATCATTCCAGTATCACAGAGCTGCTGGTGAGGGAGCTACCATTCCAGTATCATAGAGCTGCTGGTGAGGGAGCTACCATTCCAGTATCACAGAGCTGCTGGCGAGGGAGCTACCATTCCAGTATCACAGAGCTGCTGGTGAGGGAGCTACCATTCCAGTATCACAGAGCTGCTGGTGAGGGAGCTACCATTCCAGTATCACAGAGCTGATGGTGAGAGATGAGAGAGCTACCATTCCAGTAACACAGAGCTGCTGGTGAGGGAGCTACCATTCTAGTATCACAGAGCTGCTGGTGAGGGAGCTACCATTCCAGCATCACAGAACTGCTGGTGAGGGAGCTACCATTCCAGTATCACAGAGCTGCTGGTGAGGGAGCTACCATTCTAGTATCACAGAGCTGCTGGTGAGGGAGCTACCATTCCAGTATCATAGAGCTGCTGGTGAGGGAGCTACCATTCCAGTATCATAGAGCTGCTGGTGAGGGAGCTACCATTCCAGTATCACAGAGCTGCTGGCGAGGGAGCTACCATTCCAGTATCACAGAGCTGCTGGTGAGGGAGCTGCCATTCTAGTATCACAGAGCTGCTGGTGAGGGAGCCACCATTCTAGTATCACAGAGCTGCTGGTGAGGGAGCCACCATTCCAGTATCACAGAGCTGCTGGTGAGGGAGCTGCCATTCTAGTATCACAGAGCTGCTGGTGAGGGAGCCACCATTCTAGTATCACAGAGCTGCTGGTGAGGGAGCCACCATTCTAGTATCACAGAGCTGCTGGTGAGGGAGCTGCCATTCCAGTACCCATGCAAATGCATTTGCAACTGAACAAGGCTGTGCTGCACTTTGACCTCCTGCCTATACTTCACTTTGAGCTCCTGCTGTCCTCTTCCAGCCTCAATAGTGATGGTGTGCACTCTAAAGAAGTGTAAGCATTGCCAATCAACAGCAACCTGCTTGTTAAGCATATCTCCACTAGCCTGAGGCTGTTCTAAATTAAAAACCTTTTTTTTTTTTTGCAATTCTGATTAAGGGGGGACTATGCGTCAAAACCACAAAATAGTTGTACCTATTTCTAATTGTCATAACTTTTTTTCTCTTTCGTCTACACAAGTATTTATGATACAAAGTCTTTATTATTCTGTGTTTGTTTTTATAAAGTGTTAATATCTCTATATACATAATTTTCTCAGAAGATACATGCAGAAACATCGAGGTGACTCCAAGATATTTGTGGCAGACCTAGCTGCCTAACGATTTGAAGTTATTTACTATTTACTCATAATTGGTGTGTGGCTTGCTAAGGAGTGTCTCAGTGATATCCATGGAGCAAAGTTACCATATGTTGTCATGTTGATTAGTTACACACTTACAGAGTCTGAAAAACTGATAAAAACTAGAGGCCACCTCTTCTAACTACCATCTCTTGGCAATCCTTGCAGTAAACAAAAATCTGATTCATGGATATCACAGAGTACTAAAAGAGCTCTAAAATGACATACATAGCCAAAAAATTGAGCAAACGTTTTTAAAGTTATTCTCGCAACAAGAAATATTTCCATTAATTGTGGGAATAAGCATTCCAAGTTTGGAAAACAAAATGTTTGAGTTAGCACTGAAATAACTTGACAAAATATGTTCTTTTACAAGTTTTAGCAATTCCTTGATCTGTTTTTTTTTACTTCCGTGACTCTTGGGTTTTTCTGTGCCTATATCTACATGTAAGAAAGAAAAATATGATGAAAATTGTTATGGAACTTTCCTTTACAGCTGAATGTTTTTGCATGTCAAAGAAATGTATGATGAAGTAGATCCACCATAACTTTGAAAGAAGCATCCTATGTCTCCAAAACTTTGGAAATAGCAGGTAGATAGATGCAACAACAGTTTGAACTGATTTCATGTGTAGTCGCCAGGGGTGTGTGTGGGGGGAACGTAGTATATGCAGGTCATTTTATTCCCTATTTCCTTATGCTTTGTTCCTAATGATATGTTGAATGTCTCTGCAGGCATATTTTCTGGGAAGATACATCAAGATCCCTAAATAAGTTGATCTATCCTGCCTAATGATATGTTGAATGTCTCTGCAGACATATTTTCTCGGAAGATACATCAAGATCCCTAAATAAGTTGATCTATCTTGCAGTACAATTCATAACTGCCCTAATTAACAAGACCAAAGTCCCAGATTTTGTCAACTGATAGAGAAGGCCCTTATCTGCAACATGTGAACAGATTATCAATAAATGTAGTGGTTTTTCACTGGCAGGCCACCGCTTTGGCAACTGGAAAACACCAGGAAAAATCCCAAACCTTACCACTTCAAATCACTATAACTTGCTAATACTTAGAGTACTCAAAATTTTGGCACGTACAAAAGACAGATAATTAGAAGGGCTATCCGGTGATATAAAAATTATCTTTTTTGGGTAAAGTGTAGAAAAGTTATGAGCTTTACGGCAAAAAAAACAAGATTTTTGGGGGGAAATGAGAAACATATAGACCAAATTAGGGCAAATATCATGCAAGATGTGTCCTCTTTGTAGTTTCTTGATCTATTACATGGGGGGGGGAAATGTTTGCCAGAAGAAGGGGGGGGGGGGGAAAGGGGAAAAAAGAAATCTCGAATTTTGGAGGCATAGCCCCCCCTTAAAAAACAATTCTGATAAAAAAAAAAAAAAATTTCTCTCATTATGTTCGTCTAGGTACCTGTTATGTTTGTCTAGGTATATACCTGTTATGCTCATCTGGGTACCAGTTATGCTCGTCTGGGTACCTGTTATGCTCAGTATTGTGAAAGACGATGGATCACGTGGTGAAAGTTTAGTACTGCAGCATATAAAATGATCTTATAGGACGCTGTCTTGTTGCTCATTTAAATATGTCCTCGGAGGCAGCCCAAGGCGGATTTTTTTGAGTAGCTTCAATCCAATGTGGAAGCTCTGGAGCATTTTGCTTCCACCATTTCAACATGCAGTTATCTCCATCTGTGTCAGTATACTTCAATATTGGGGGGGGGGGGGGAGGGGGGGTTGAAATGGACATGTTTGGCATTGCATAATTAGGTGAGATTTTTGTCACTATGCCAGCATAATGGCAGTGCATATTATGCCAGCATAATGGCGGTGCATATTATGCCAGCATAATGGCGGTGCATATTATGCCAGCATAATGGCGGTGCATATTATGCCAGCATAATGGCGGTGCATATTATGCCAGCATAATGGCGGTGCATATTATGCCAGCATAATGGCGATACATATTGTGCCAGCATAATGGCAGTGCATATTATGCCAGCATAATGGCAGTACATATTGTGCCAGCATAATGGCAGTACATATTATACCCCAAAATTATGCATGATAACCTCAGGCCAAGTCTATGCCCAACTACCAGCTACATATTAGAGTTGTATATATAATGTACTCAAGAACAGACAGTGATGCTAATCATTGTTTAGAATTGCTCACAGCTTTCCTATATATTGTCATAAGATGTGATGTCTATATATTTGCACTGATTCTGCAGATCCATTGGGATTTACTTGAACACCATCAACATCTTCATCCGTCTTCTCTCCTTGATGATGGGCTCGGGGAACAAAAAGAAGTAGTTCACAGGCAGAGGCCCTTTCTCTGGACTAACTTCATAAACCAGCTGCATATTATTACGTGTTATATACATAAATACTCTGTCAACATATTTAACCCAACGAGTTTGTGGATGCATCTCATGCTGTCCAGGTGGACTTCACTTGGCTCCCCCAGACCCTGTCATTATAAAAGCTTTGATATTTATCGTGACAATAAGTAACTGACCTTAAGGGGGGAATAAACCCAAAAAATGTGACCGGACAAAAAAAATTATAACTTCACTTCCCTACCACCTATGAACTTGATTTTAGTACCAAAATGCAGCTCATTGAACAAGCTCTTTAATAATATATATATTTTTGGTCATATGTACCTAAAGTTGTCAAACACCTCCTGGCCCAGCTGATTTCAGTGGGGAGAAGGCTTTAAAATCTGTTGATAGTGCTGAATGGCTGTTAAGTAGTCTGTGGCTAGTTCAGTAGTGCTAGCACACCACTAACTATTTATATAGGTTGTACATCTCCAGTGTAAAATCAATTTCAGTCAAAAGAAACAAAAACACTACACATACATACACTCATATAGGCACAATATACAAATATAGATGAAAATGAAATAGACAGTGCTGTAGTGTAGGAAATAGACTTTCTAATGATACATAAAGTTTGGAATTCAGGGTGAAACATTACAGAGAATTTTTTTTTTTACATTAAGAAATACAGATTCTTGTCAAATCGTGGTCAAAGTTGAGGTACTATTTTTGGGGTGAAATTGTGAAATCTCTGTACTGAAACCTGTTTCTACATTGCTGTAGGATAGAGTGCACCAGTCCACACATTTCTCTGAGCAATTCTTGCATGAATTCAAGGTTTAGAACTCGCCAGAACCATACGTATATAGGCCCTTCCTCCGATATAGTGTTTTCCTCTGCAGCTGCCCTATTTCTAGTTTTCTTCTTCCTCCTTCTCTTTTCCACTGCAGCTGACCTCTTTTCACTCTTATAGAGCCGCAATCTATCAGCTTGTTTGTAGTATTCAGTTGAACGCTGTGTGCACTCCATCTCAAGAGCCGTGAACAAGTCCTTCATACCCATCTCCTTACCCTTGTTGTAGACCAGAATTGCAATGTTAACAGCAAGCTCAACAGTTATAGCACTCAACATTTGGGTCTTACTGGCACGTAACCAGATAAGATTATTGAAGCTTTCATTCTGGTTTTGCGTGGCACCTAATGTGCACCTCTCCAGAAGATCCCGATCAGCCAAGCGCTGGTAAACTGGCCTAACATACCTACCTAAGTCACGTGGGATCAATGGTTTGTGTGTAGGCTTTGGTGTACCTTCAAACTCAGCAATTCTATACTTACACCAGCTGTTGTGATCAGGTGGCTTGTGCTCAGGACACTTCATGTGAAGTGGATGGCTATCAGAAGAGATTGAGTGTAAGAATGAAGCGTCTATTGCTTTCACCATTGCATCAACACTACCACCACTATTTCGGATGGCACCTCCATAGTAGACATTAAGTACCTTGATTCCATCATCAGTAAGTCTGCCCTTAAATTTTACCGGGTGACCATCATCATCAACAGCACCTGACTTTTTCAACTTCCTGAGTGCTGTGCCTAATCTCTTTTGAACGTGTCCTATACACTCGTGTTTGACAATTGTAACATCAGGACCATAGGGTTGAAGGTTGGTAAGAGTGGAGAAGGTTTTGACATCTCCATCTCCAATAAAAGTTGTATAGCGTAGCTTCAAGTTCGCCTCGGAACGCAGCCAAATACGCTTAACACCTTCAACTTCCATGGCATTAGAAGATCCCTTGTAATTACACTCACAATTCTCTTCATGATCAGCATACCATTCTTCATACTCTTCTGAACTAAGGCCTTCATTCATTTTACAAGCCCCACAATGTTTAGAGAGGACCTCTACATCTAGCACCTGTCCAGTTACCCAAGCGATAACTATAACTACCCCAAAAAGAGATGTACGTCCACGTTTTTGCCATGTTCCATCAACTGTTACGATTACATCAATAACTTCATTCAGAGGCTTTCCCATCTTTTCATGCAAGTGTTGAGCTGCTTCTACACAACATTGCTTGGCTACCACCGTACTAGTTGCAGAAATCACTTTATTATGTTTTGTCCACATTGGTCGAGACAGAGGGGGGAGCATTCCTACGCATGCAGATAACTCTTGTAATGCATTGTGCCCACAACTGGCCATCCTTGTGCCCAGAATAGCTGCATCATTGAGACAGTTGTCCTCTGAAGAGGACGGATCAGACAAGAGTACTGACTTCTTACAAGAAGAGTTAGAGCATGTAATGCTAACTCTTGATACCAACCCTCTTCTATTACCAAAAGTCTCATCTAGCATGAGGGGGGAGTGGCATGACACACACACACCAATTTCACTCAGGCCTAAATTCAGTTTTTCTAACTTCAAAAGTCGGTACCCAATCTTCACTCTCCCACCAACACACTCATCTGAAGCTAATGATGGTAGGTTGGGTTGGTCAGTAGCGCCTGGGGAGGAGGTAGATCCAGTGGAAGGTAGACTAGTGGAGGGGGATAAAAGGGCGAACTTCTTCCTGGTGGCAGTTTGGGTGGAAATAGTCTGGGCAGAAGTGGAAACAGTCTGGGCAGGAGTGGAAGCAGAATGGGAAGGAGCAGCAACATGTTCCTATATGCATGAAGGGGGAAAGGGCTAGCTATATTTCTCCAAGAGCTAAGGAATTAGCTAGCTAACTATTAGCCAGGATAAACTTACAGTGGAAAGTGTGCTCGAGGTCACCGAGGTCATCGGTTGAGCTCCCTGCTCAGCTGCTTTGTTGAGCATTCCCCTCCAGTATGAAACTCTCCCAAGGCTTCTTCTACTTCTTCTGTAGGGTTGTTTGGTCTTCGGCATTCTTCAGAGGCAACAAAAACAGCAGCGAAGTCAACTCTGCGGACAGATTTTCGAAACAATTCTTATTCATGCGCGACCCCACCCTTTGCTAAAATGACAATGATAGCCGTGTGCACTAGACGCGGTAAGGTACTCCTTTGAATAAGCTACATTTTGGTGTATAAACGAAGTTTCTAACATTGACGATCGTAAATCTACACCTCTGGGAAGGATCTTAGTTCATTCTTCAGGTTTGTTGGCTGAAATCAAGACAATCAACTGGTGTGTGTGTGTATAAAAATTACTGTAACTTTATTATAGAGTTTTCAATTGCTTTGAAACTTGGAATATGACATCTCTATGAATAAATCTATAATATGAACCAAAATAAATAAATATATATTTCAACCATTTTTGGGGTTTATTCCCCCCTTAATTGGAATTGATCATAAACGTGATGTGCAGCTGTAATCCTGACACCAGGGACTGCAGTGAAATGCATAAAGGCATAAAGGCTACCCCATTGTTTTAGTTAAGAATATATATATATTATAATAAGTATATATGTATATATATACAAGAAGAGACGATATGATTACCAATATTATACAGATTTTTCAAATTTGTATTGATGTTCATTTTAAAGGAAAGGAAAAGGTCATTTAATCGTCGTCTACATGCTACATTCTTGTTAATTTTTTTGCAAGTCATTATTATTCCCCCCTCCACTTTTTTTAAATTAATTTATTTATATAAGCAGCAACACACGGCTGTATTTGTTTGCTTAGAAAACTAGTTGACTTGTCTGTTGGTTTGCTGAAAATTTTAAGAGGAGCTGCAGAAGAAAAAACCCTGGTCTGGCAAAGCAGGTGTAGCATGCATGTGGTCTGGAATTATTGTTCCTACACTTGTAACTGAACCTCTTCCAAGGACTCAAGAGCACGTCATAACTTGCGACACCAGAAAGAAAGGTTAGGAACTGTTTAAACAAAAAAAAATCATATTGGAGCCTTGAAACGCGTTCAATACTTCCTGATTGCCAAGATAGTACGAGTGTCTACCATTTGTAATGTGATGGTGTCTTAACTTTCAGCACACTTTTTCTGTAGGATTTGGTACAAGTTATTGTCTTGCGCCGCTGCACCTCGAACCTTCGTTTCTCTGTAGTGCACTCCATGTTGTATAACTTTCTTCTGATCGATTTGTGCTCAATGTGGAGCTTTTTTTTTTGCAGGTTTGGTTTTATTCTGCGATTGCACTCCACAACCTTGCCATCTGCCTCTGCCATGGAGCTGTACTTTCTCGACCCCCCCTCAGAGCTCATTCTGGAGGCTCAGCACTCCTTTCACCTGTTTATCTTCCCTCTCACACAAGTACTTGACTATAGTTCTTCTCATTTGGTTTCGCTGTGGTGCCCAGGGGATTCAGTGCACCGCACAGAAGATCTTTCTGGATGTCGGGCACTTATTGACATCTATGTGGTTGTGCAGGGGCCTGCTGTCCTGTAACTGCCGAGTGCACTCTGAACTGATGGCAAATGCTCCTATGATGTTTAGAGGGGCGATCCTAGTAAGCACATACAAACAGTTAGTGTCGGCAGGTTTCAGGCAGCTGTCAAGTTTTCTTGGCACAACTTCAGTGTTCCCAGACTTGGCAGGTATATTCTGTACAAGTGCCGATGCTGAGGTCCTGTTGGTAGTGGAATCAACTCACCATTTTGTGCTGGCAAGTCTTCAGATGATATTGTTCCCTACATCAGATCTTTGTGCTCCAGTGTTCGGCAAGAGTCGTTATCAGGTACACTCACTGGGTATGGACAGAAGTCCAGCAGGAGTATCATTCCATTGGATGTATCGTCTATTGCATCCTGGTTATTCAAATGGAAGTCACTGACTTGTGCCTTCCCAGGGTTTGGTCGGAGCTGGTTGGATGCGTGTATTCAGTCTAACCAGAAGTGCTGTGGTCAGTTGTGATCTGGCTAAAGTTGTTGGTGTGGGTCTCTATTGCGAGGCCATCTGCATAAACTGTGGGTATTAGGACACATGTGCTGGTTATTCCTGCTGATATTAAACAGTGTAAGGGCGAGGACACTTCCTGGTGGTAGTTACCAGCAGTTACGTTTCGAAACAACAAAAAAGATGATTATCTGAGCAAGGTGGTGGTCGTCTTTGTTCACCTTGCAGACTTTCCAGATCTGTCTACGCTGGTTGGCTAGCTACGTCATATGCTGCACGAGGCCTACAAACAGCAGCAAGTGAAACTCATATGCTTCAGAACAAATTTACAAATGCAAGATGAGTGGTAAAGGGTCTGCACTCTGAGGTGAAGCAGCTTGGATGCAAAACAGTAAACTGGCTGTTATGGACGTACTCAAATGCATCGTGTCCCACAGATCTGGAGGCATCATTGCTGTCTCCGTCTTGCAAAGAAGCTTTCAACCCCAAGAACTCTAGATAAATATCGTTGCATACCCACCTTTTCAAAGTATACGAATGACTATCTTAAATAGACTGACCCTGGTCTCACAGAGAATGGCTAAACATACTGAACTTGGTAACAGAAGAAAAGCTCATCCCAGAACAAGCTGGCTAGCGACCAGGCAAGCCATACACTGATCAACTTGTACACTACCAGTTAAATCCTATGCAAGTGATCAATACAAAATTAGGTAAAGCAATCCCCTTTTTCCCCTTATGCATGCATTTTATCTTTAAAGTAACCACAGCTGTACCCCTATGTATAGACCACAATCTTAAAATTGTGATTATAAAAAGCACTAATATTATACACACAGTCCCCAATACTGTGTGTATGTGTGTCACATTCTTTAGCGTGTCACATTCTTTAGCCAACAACAACAAAAGCACGAGATAGTCGGTCAAACCCAATAAACATCTCAAGTTACTTGCGAGTTTATGAAGACCACAAAAATGATTCAATTCATGATGAAATAAATTAGTCCACTAATGGTAGGAGATGAGGTATAATGAATACAAAACACACTGTCCTATTGCACCCACCATAATACATTCATACAATTGCATGTGTGTGCGTTCATGGTGTTTTAGTTCATGGTGTTTTAGTTCTGCACTGGTCCAGCCTGGCCATAAGACAGTCATTTCTTGAGAGCAGCCTCTGCAATATGCAACAGATGGTACATCAAACATACAGTATTGCCCCTCTATAACACCACACCTATATATGTTGCTTCCTTGGCTCATGGGAAATTTTCAATCCTCCACCTAATTTTCAACTAAAACGAGCCCATAAATCTGCTGTGTATCTAGCAGCCTATATATTACAAACTTGTGCCAAGTGTTACGACTGACCTTGAATTTGACCCGGCTGGCATATATTTCAGGTCAATGTACTTGTATGTCATTTGCACACACGGGGAGGGAGGGGAGGGGGGAGAGGATGCAAACTACTTCTTTCTGAACTCCATAATCCACTTGAATTTTCTCTTCAGTGTTCGGCTAGAACACTGAGAGGAGCAAATTGAAGTTGAGAATTATATTTCTGCTTTCTGCTGCATGCGAGCATCTTGAAACAAAAACTAAATACTGGTAATACAATTAGTAGTAGTAGTAGTACTATTAGTAGTAGTAGTACTATTAGTAGTAGTAGTAGTAGTAGTAGTAGTAGTATACACTAGTTTCCCATTTTCAAACTCATTTCCACAATTAAAGAGAACCTCCAGGAAAAGAAAGGGCACATGTATGCCCTCTTTGTTGACTTCCGGAAAGCTTTCGATCTAGTCAACCGTCCCCTTCTCCTGGAGAAGCTTAAGTCACAGTTCGGGATAAAAGGACGCTCCCTTGGGGTCATCAAAAATATCCTTGCTGGAAATAAAATCAGGATCACTGATGGATTTACGACCTCTGAGCCCATCCTCCAGTTACGAGGGATTTTACAGTGAGACTCCCTATCCCCGAATCTATTCATTATCTATATGGCAGACCTCGCCACCCTCCTTCGTGATACTGGGGTTGAGTTCTCATTTTATGCTGATGATCTAGTGATATACTCCAGAGATAAGGTGTCAGTAGAAGCAGCACTCCACTCTCTGGATGGGTGGTGCACCCAAAACCACCTGGACCTGAATATATCAAAGACAAAGGTGATAAAGTTCAGGAAAGGAGGATGTATATGCAGAAACGATACCTTCTTTTACAGAGGATCAATGATTGAAGTGACCAATTCATATGAATATCTTGGTGTGACTCTCCAACCAACTCTGACTTTTACCAGGCATGTAGAGAAGAAGAAAAAGAAGGCCCTTGCTGTGATAGGAAGTCTTCAGAAGCTTCACCTCGTGAGCATAGTTTGTGCCCACAAGATCTTTTATATGAAACTATTTCCTGCTGTGACCTACTGCATGAATGTGATATCCCCTTTCTTAACCTTCCATCATCTTCTAGAGCTCGACAAAATAAAGGCTGAGAGGGCCCTTGCCGTCCACCAGAATGCTTCCTCAACCCTTGTTCATAAACTCATTAGAACGCCTACACTAACAGAAGATATGAAGACGAGAGGATACATTTTTGCAGGGGATGCCTGGGACCAATACAGATGTCACCGGGAAGGGAGACGCCATAATATATCGTCTAAGTTTGGCACAGATGGCCCCGCTTTTGAAACTTCAAGATGGAGGGAACCAAACCAGAGGGAGAGACATATATTTACTAGAGCCACAGTTCACGGGTTTCATTATCTGATGTGTTGTTTCACAAACTGTTATGATCCTGACCCCAGCTGCATTTGTGTCCTATGCTTAGAGCCTGCAGATATTTATCATGTCGCCTCCTGTGAATCCAGTAGTGGTATGTCCCTTCCCAAATTTGTTGAAAAGATGAAGGAGAATAAGGACTAAGATTCTTGTCTGAAGCTACTATTAGTGCTATTATTATTATTATCCTATTATTATTATTATCTAATTTATTTACACTATATATATTATGCATTATATGTATTGTCCAGCTGGGACGAAATTGAAAAAACAAAAAACCAAAAAAACCCCAAATATCTGATGATAAGGAGAAAGGAAGAAAACAGTTCCTGCTAGAGCTCGTGGAAAGGATTCCTGTGACTCCCCCCAATTATACTTAATTAGTGCAGTCGTAAACTTCAGTGTAGTAAGTGATAAGTTTAGGTTGAATACATTTAGTGCAGTCGTTAACTTAAGAGCTGTTAAAAATTTGATTAACACTTAGACAGTTATGAAACAGGTGCACAATTGAGCTAATTTTGAGTTTGGGTGGGATGACGCCATGCGGCCTTAAGGTTAGAAAATCAGCTACTAAAAGTATGTTATTGAAGTTGTATGAAGTTGTAGGGAATCACCTCCTTTGTCTTCCTCCCCCTGCCTTGAGGAGCTCCTCTTGCATTGCCCATAACAGTGAGCAGACATGGTATATCAGAGAGAAATAAAAGTTTGATCTATAAAGTTTGATCTATTAAAAGTTTGATAAGAAATTATCTTATTTAAATGGGTAAAGGGTCATCTACTGGTTGTGGTATAATTTACCTTTCAAATATATTAATTAAAAAATAATAATTTATATTTGCTTCAGTCGGGTTGATATTGGAGTTGATATTGCAGTCGAGTGGGAGGACTACACCAAGTCCGAGTTCTAAATACCAAGTCCGAGTTCTAAATACCAAGTCCAAGTTCTAAATACCAAGTCCAAGTCTGAGTTCTAAATAACAAGTCCAAGTCCGAGTTCTAAATACCAAGTCCAAGTCTGAGTTCTAAATAACAAGTCCAAGTCCGAGTTCTAAATACCAAGTCCAAGTCCGAGTTCTAAATACCAAGTCCAAGTCTGAGTTCTAAATACCAAGTCCAAGTCCGAGTTCTAAATACCAAGTCCAAGTCTGAGTTCTAAATACCAAGTCCAAGTCCAAGTTCTAAATACCAAGTCCAAGTTCTAAATACCAAGTCCAAGTCCAAGTTCTAAATACCAAGTCCAAGTCCGAGTTCTAAATACCAAGTCCAAGTCCGAGTTATAAATACCAAGTCCAAGTTCTAAATAACAAGTCCAAGTCCGAGTTCTAAATACCAAGTCCAAGTCCGAGTTCTAAATACCAAGTCCAAGTCTGAGTTCTAAATACCAAGTCCAAGTCCGAGTTCTAAATACCAAGTCCAAGTCTGAGTTCTAAATACCAAGTCCAAGTCCGAGTTCTAAATACCAAGTCCAAGTCCAAGTTCTAAATACCAAGTCCAAGTTCTAAATACCAAGTCCAAGTCCGAGTTCTAAATACCAAGTCCAAGTTCTAAATAACAAGTCCAAGTCCGAGTTCTAAATAACAAGTCCAAGTCCGAGTTCTAAATACCAAGTCCAAGTCCGAGTTCTAAATACCAAGTCCAAGTCTGAGTTCTAAATACCAAGTCCAAGTCCGTGTTCTAAATACCAAGTCCAAGTCCGTGTTCTAAATACCAAGTCCAAGTCCGAGTTCTAAATACCAAGTCCAAGTCCGTGTTCTAAATACCAAGTCCGAGTCTGTTCTAAATACCAAGTCCGAGTCCGAGTCCTAAATACCGAGTCCAAGTCCGAGTTCTAAATACCAAGTCCAAGTCCGTGTTCTAAATACCAAGTCCAAGTTCTAAATACCAAGTCCGAGTCCGAGTTCTAAATACCAAGTCCAAGTCTGAGTTCTAAATACCAAGTCCAAGTCTGAGTTCTAAATACCAAGTCCGAGTCTGAGTTCTAAATACCAAGTCCGAGTCCGAGTTCTAAATACCAAGTCCGAGTCCGAGTTCTAAATACCAAGTCCAAGTCCGAGTTCTAAATACCGAGTCCAAGTCCGAGTTCTAAATACCAAGTCCAAGTCCGTGTTCTAAATACCAAGTCCAAGTTCTAAATACCAAGTCCGAGTCCGAGTTCTAAATACCAAGTCCAAGTCTGAGTTCTAAATACCAAGTCCGAGTCCGAGTTCTAAATACCAAGTCCAAGTTCCGATTGTTCTTCTGATGTGAACTGGGAGGCATGGCAACGTAACGAAGTTGAGAATCAAGTGCATCTCACATGCAATGCATTGCCAGCGAGTATGGATGGATTGGGGGCGTGTTCGTTTGGTCTCTCTTCCCTTCACCTGGTTGGTGTGAAGGCTGAAGCATTGAAATATTGACACCCAAAAACAACAACAACAACAACAAATGGTTTAAAAATAAATCTTCAATATTTTGAAGACATATCCACAAGGCATATCAGCACGTGCCATGCCACGCCTTGCTGCTCGTCAACTGTACCCACATGTCGGGCAAGCCACAGCCGCCTTCAAGGACTTGTGAACAGTTGCACAGAGAACTCCAACTAAGCAGCCGATGTTTTGGTAGAGGATCAATTGCTAGGGGCAAGAACTGCATCAACCAAACAGCAGAATTGAGTGCAGGCCATTTGTTCTGCTTATTTGTTCTGCTTATAGAGTACAACGTGCATTAGTTTGATTGCATCGTTTACACGAAATTACTCATCTGGTGACCCCTTACCAAACAATTTATTCGAAAACATGGGGACGTCTTCTGGTGCTCTCAATTTTTTAAAAATTTTAGCATATTATATGTTATATGAGTAGGAAAACAGAGATACACAGAAAGATAGAATTTGAAAATGAATTTAAAGGGGGGTTTCCCCCACACTTTTAACAGTTCAAATACATACTTCGGTGCAGAGTTCAGGGCGGTGGTTACCATCAGTCATTAAAAAAAAGTGGATTGAACCAATACAGGGAGTGCTAGCGTACTCCCTCCGACAGATCCTACATCGTGTAATGGGATTGAGGACACACCACACCTGCCCATCCACACAATACATTTGCTTTGTTACTCGCTAGGTTATGGAAACCAGCGCCTTGCGCATTTGCCGGGATAAATTCTGAAGAGAAGACGCAGAGAGGAGAACTCGAGCAGGAGTCTCTGGATGTGAAGTAAGCCCTTGCATGATGATGAAATGATGAGGACAGACTCCTATGCAAGCTTGTGGGGCTGCTGCTACAGCAGTCCATTGAAATGTAGGCCGAGGTTTTGTGCAACTCGAGGATATGTTTCGGGGAGATGGAATGGTTTTAATGAGGGCAACAGGACTAAGCTAGATCTCGGGGGCTCACTACAACTAGCCCTCTTCACTGTTCCAAAACCTTGTGTCGTTTGTGATGTGGTGTTCTCTGTGCCTCCGTTGGATAACTGATTTGCTGAAGAGAGAGAGAGCTTGAAGGTTAGGTATCAGACATTTATTTCCATCATGTGAGGTGCTAATGACCATGGCCTCGCTCCACGTACATGCTATTAATAAGATCTGAACATGTCTGGCACCTGTGCCTGCTCTAAGGGGAGACAGTTGCATTTTTGGGGGGGCCACATGCTTATTTTTTTGTGTGTGTGGTTACCACTTTATAACTCCATAGATTCCGTAAACTTCATGTTATGGACTTGATATATAGCTCAAAAGATAGGTCTCTATTTGTGCTCTCTGTTGATACTAAAATATTTTTCATAAGTATAACTACAGCCAAGTTAAGGGAGCTACAAGTGGAGGGACCCTAAAAAACCTGAATGCCTGCAACCTCCACATAAATAACTACAGGTTGCTAAGTGCTAAAGATTTAAAATTAGCAGCAGTGGCTAGACGAAGCCCTACTCTATGCAATGAGAGTTTTCATTAGGCATTAAAATCATTAAAATGTAAGTACGTGGTCAAGCGTGCGGGTGGAAAATGAATTTCGTTAAAAATAGGTTCTCTCATCTGTGGTGGCTACCTTAATAACAATTTCTAATCCATGCATGACCGACATTATTATGAGAATATATTTAGAATCTGATTGTCGCCGGCTCCTCCACACACTTGACGTCGTACTACATCACGCCTCACCGCACCAGATCTCTTGAATCCAGCGATGGGACGGTGCAAGATATATACAACAAATAGAACTCCAATTGTTGCACTCCTTGCATGTTGTCGAGGGGCCACATTAGGTCATCCTCTCAGTCATAGCAGGACAAGGGAACATACGCACGAGGTTACCCTGCACTAGGGCAGTACACACGAGGTTACCATGCACTAGGGCAGTACACACGAGGTTACCCTGCACTAGGGCAGTACACACGAGGTTACCCTGCACTAGGGCAGTACACACGAGGTTACCCTGCACTAGGGCAGTACACACGAGGTTACCCTGCACTAGGGCAGTACACACGAGGTTACCCTGCACTAGGGCAGTACGCACGAGGTTACCCTGCACTAGGGCAGTACACACGAGGTTACCCTGCACTAGGGCAGTACACACGAGGTTACCCTGCACTAGGGCAGTACGCACGAGGTTACCCTGCACTAGGGCAGTACACACGAGGCTACCCTGCACTAGGGCAGTACGCACGAGGTTACCCTGCACTAGGGCAGTACACACGAGGCTACCCTGCACTAGGGCAGTACACACGAGGTTACCCTGCACTAGGGCAGTACACACGAGGCTACCCTGCACTAGGGCAGTACACACGAGGTTACCCTGCACTAGGACAGTACACACGAGGTTACCCTGCACTAGGGCAGTACACACGAGGCTACCCTGCACTAGGGCAGTACGCACGAGGTTATCATGCACTAGGGCAGTACGCACGAGGTTACCCTGCACTAGGGCAGTACGCACGAGGTTACCCTGCACTAGGGCAGTACGCACGAGGCTACCCTGCACTAGGGCAGTACGCACGAGGTTACCCTGCACTAGGGCAGTACACACGAGGTTACCCTGCACTAGGGCAGTACACACGAGGCTACCCTGCACTAGGGCAGTACACACGAGGTTACCCTGCACTAGGACAGTACACACGAGGTTACCCTGCACTAGGGCAGTACACACGAGGCTACCCTGCACTAGGGCAGTACGCACGAGGTTATCATGCACTAGGGCAGTACGCACGAGGTTACCCTGCACTAGGGCAGTACGCACGAGGTTACCCTGCACTAGGGCAGTACGCACGAGGCTACCCTGCACTAGGGCAGTACGCACGAGGTTACCCTGCACTAGGGCAGTACGCACGAGGTTACCATGCACTAGGGCAGTACACATGAGGTTACCCTGCACTAGGGCAGTTCCCTGCCTGGCACTGCAGTGTGAAAAATAACTAATCCCATTACATACTCTAAGTATAGAGAAGAGAGAATGAAATGCCCCCCCCCCCCATCCCCCCATCCCACTCGATCTTGCGAGGACACTGCTAGAATATTGCAATCGTGAAGATCGAGTGCGATAGTTGACTATGTGTAAGGTTGGTGTCTTAACCTGTATCCGTTGGATAGCTGTCTTTCTTCTAGTTCGAAGCATCACCTCTGACAAGGGAATATCCTGCAAGGAGAACATCATGTCAAGTATATATCTGTATTTCCACATTGCACCTTAAGGGGGCGGTTCACCTTTAACTGGTAAAAAACGTCTGTTGACTTTGAATGCCCATAACTTTTTTAATAATTGGTTTGTGTAGATAATGTTATGCTCAAATTGTTGCTTGTTCTATGTGCTTTCCAATGATATATAAAATATCTCTAGAGGCATGTTTTGTCAGAAGATGCATGCAGAAACATCCAAGGCAGGACCCTCCTCCTCTTGGCAGACCCCCACTACTACTCATTAAAAAAAATCAAAGGCTGTAAATTGGTTTGTAGCTTGTCAAAGCTAACAGCTGTGATATGGGTGGTTTTATATTGCAATAACTAAAGTGGTTGTTGAATGGCAACGTGAGTCTGCCAAGAGGAGGAGGGTCCTGCCTTGGATGTTTCTGCATGCATCTTCTGACAAAACATGCCTCTAGAGATATTTTATATATCATTGGAAAGCACATAGAACAAGCAACAATTTGAGCATATCATTATCTACACAAACCAATTATTAAAAAAGTTATGGGCATTCAAAGTCAACAGACGTTTTTTTACCAGTTAAAGGTGAACCGCCCCCTTAACTTGATGTGTGTTCGGTCCTAGGAAAGGGGGTGAAAACAAAAAAACAAAATCCAAGTCGATGCGCGTTCCTTGCGTCCACACTAGCAACGAAATAAACCGTTTGAAGAAAAAATAAAATTAATCACGCCTACCAATGTCAGGAGAAAGTCATGTCAAAATCATATGCTATGTCTGTAGTTGAGATGGAGTTTGTTTTTGCGTCCTTTTCTTGCTGATCAGCTACCTACCTACAGATGCGCAGGAAACATTTTCTGCAGAGAAGAAAGAGGAGAGAGCTGAGGGAAAGGCAGAACCAAGGAAGGTTGTGACTGATAGCATCAGTTCTCTAGCTGGTAGCGAGTCGAGTTAGCTAGTTTGGCACAGATGGCATACATCTAGCTCCTCAAAGGTTCAGCCTGCAGCCATCACAAAGATGCAAGTAAATGGAATTCTTTTCAATGCACACTTGCAGTTATTTGAATGCTTGAACTCAAATCACTTATCGATGTGGACAAGATCAATGCGCGCTAAAGTGCATTATTCAAATTCTAATTCAGTGCGGACGCGATCATGCACATTGATTTGTGCAGTGTGGACAGATATTTTGACACAAACTTTGGGGGGTTAGGTTGAGCTGAACATGATCGTCTGATACCTACACCAGGTTAAAGGTTAAAGGTTAAGGTATCAGCTATGGAACCACACCAGTGTGCATATCATTATAGCCTGCTCACTAATACATGTGGCACTACCAGTGTGCATATCATTATAGCCTGCACACTAATACATGTGGCGGCACTACCAGTGTGCATATCATTATAGCCTGCACACTAATACATGTGGCACTACCAGTGTGCATATCATTATAGCCTGCACACTAATACATGTGGCACTACCAGTATGCATATCATTATAGCCTGCACACTAATACATGTGGCACTACCAGTATGCATGTTATTATAGCCTGCACACTAATACATGTGGCACTACCAGTATGCATATCATTATAGCCTGCACACTAATACATGTGGCACTACCAGTATGCATGTTATTATAGCCTGCACACTAATACATGTGACACTGCCAGTATGCATGTTATTATAGCCTGCACACTAATACATGTGGCACTACCAGTATGCATATCATTATAGCCTGCACACTAATACATGTGGCACTACCAGTATGCATATCATTATAGCCACACACTAATACATGTGGCACTACCAGTATGCATATTATTATAGCCTGCACACTAATACATGTGGCCTACCAGTATGCATATCATTATACCCACACACTAATACATGTGGCACTACCAATATGCATATCATTATAGCCACACACTAATACATGTGGCACTACCAGTATGCATATCATTATAGCCTGCACACTAATACATGTGGCACTACCGGTATGCATATCATTATAGCCTGCACACTAATACACGTCAGGGTTTTATCTGGGGGGGGGGGGGAGACCGGGGTATGTTTCCCCCCCAAGAGGACATGTTTCCCCCCCACCCTCCCCTCCCACTGATTAATTTTTTATGAAGTTGCATAATGAAATACATAACTAAACATGTAAAGCTTTTGTCTTAATCGTGCTCCATATAGTCACAATTTTATCTAAGTCTATATCAGATAATTTATCTGCTCCTTCAATGACTATTTTCATCAAATTGCTAAGGCTTGAATCAGCAAGTCTATTTCGTAGCCTTGTTTTGACAGTTTTCATTGCTGAAAAGCTACGCTCTACTGAAGCAGTGCTTACTGGAAGACAAAGTAAGATTGACATTAGCTTCACAATGTTAGGAAACATTTGCCTGTAGATAGGACTTTTAAGGACTTCCTCTATCCCCTCTTGCATGTTTCGGACTCCTTTTTGTGAGTTTAAAAGGCGTCTGTACGTCATCCATTCTTCCATAACCAGCTCAGAGTCAATATCAGGATCAAACTTAACCACTTTGCCGTTGTCGTCTACTTCCGATTGGACCCCATACTGTCGACAAAGTTGAATTAACTTGTCTTTACCATACTCTCTGTATCTTTGATCAGATTCAGGTGGCAAGTGACATGGATCAAAAATTGAAAATGCAACTAATAAATCCTTACCATCAGCAAATCTGTTGTTAATATTCTCAGTTAGATGTGTAATGAAAGGATTTATTACCCGAGTGTGGAAAGTGCTCAAGGTTTCTTCGAAGGACTCCATAGCAATACCAGACAGTTGAAGGTCTGGAATAACTTCCTTTAGACTGGCATACCATGCAGAGTCTGTAGGAGATACTTGAATAGCATGCAATTCCTGAAGAGTCGAAGATACTGCCAACGGAACTTGAACAAGATCAAAGCCCTTTGTCTGTAAGGCTCTACAAAGCCTTGCAATGCTGCCAAGCACCTCAGAAAGCATGTAAATGGATGCTACTGTTTCCAGCTTTCTGAGAAGTAGAGACAGACCATGAGCTTCAGCATCACCAGACTCCTCATAAATTGCTTCAAACGCCACAACTATTGCAATGTATGATCTTTTAACTGACCTGATTGTGTTTTCATGTGACAGCCAGCGGGTGTCAGTAGGTTTAAGCATTTTTAGCTGGGGCATATTGAGAACTGCTTGAATCTCCTTCAGCTGCTCTGCCTTTTGGGGGGAGTAATAGAACAATTTCCATAGAGTTGTGAGGTTATTGTATACCCGTTTGATGCGTGGAACTTGATTTGCTGCTTGTACACATGCTAATTGTAGCAAATGATTCCTGCAGTGAATGAATATGGCATGTGGAGATAGCCTACGAAGCCGTGTCTGGACTCCTGTCTTTCTCCCTGAAAATGTGGCGGCACCATCAAAACCCATTCCTCGCATACACTTCACATTGATTCCCTTGTCTCCTAGGTAGATGGTAATGGCTGAAGTGATGGTTTCAGCATTCGCCCTTTTGACATGTATCACCTCAAGAAAGTGCTCTTCGGGTTTGCCATCTCTTAGCCACCTGAAACACAAGGATAGCTCTTCCATGGACGCCACGTCAGTGCATTCATCCCCCATTAGAGTGAAGTAGGGAGACTCTTTTAAACTCTGTAGGAGCCCTTCTTCTACCCAAAGAGCAATGGCAGTAACAAAATCGGTAGTGGCAGTTGTGGATGTATACATAGCATTCCTACGCACTTCATCATGAACAAACAGCTGAAGATCATTAGCTCCACAAGCAATTACCAGTTCAACTAGATCAGCAAAGTTAGTTGTATGGGCAATTCTATTTTTGGCCAAATAGTAGGTGCACCGTAACAATTTCTTCACAACAGTACGATTTTCATCTCGTTGTCTTCTTGAAACAGACTGTATCTGCTCAATAATCGTACCTTCTCTCTGGGAATGCTCGTGTTCTAAAGCCAGTAAACATGCCTCCTTGTGCCAGTTGGACTTAGCATGCTCTTGCATTTTCTCTCTGGCCTTTTTCCAAGCTCTAAATGGCTCATGTACCCAAGCTCCTCGAACTTGAAGGGGAGGCTTTCCCCACTTCTCACAGATGGTACAGAATGCCCCATCAATTGCTGAATCGTGTCGAACCCAAGGGAAGTCATGTAACAACCTTGAATTGAGACATTCTTTTCTTTGATTGCTTGACTTGTTCCTTTCTGCTAGTTTTTTCCACTTTCTTCCTTTTTGGAGGATTATCCATTTCAGTGTCAGACAAACTTGCATTATTGTCAGATTCATCACCACCAGACTCAAAAGAGTGCAGTCCAGCACTTACATCAGTTTCAGGCTTATTTCTTGGACTAGTGGAGCAATCAGGGTCAAGCACAGGTATTTTCTTAGTAAAATACTTTCTTAGATCCATTTTAAAGCAATCAAAGAGCATGCTATAGCTTCCATGTGCTCTCCAGACAAACCTAGCCCACTGCACTTAGTGTTATTGGCATATTAAGAACCACGTGTGGCAATTAACACATTTGTCCAATGTTTCCCCCCCAAAACAATATCCCCAGATAAAACCCTGCACGTGACACCGTGACACTGCCAGTATGCATATCATTATAGCCTGCACACTAATACACGTGGCACTGCCAGTATGCATATCATTATAGCCTGCACACTAATACATGTGGCACTACCAGTATGCACATCATTATAGCCTGCACATTAATACATGTGGCACTACCAGTATGCATATCATTATAGCCTGCACACTAATACATGTGGCACTACCAGTATGCATATCATTATAGCTTGCACACTAATACATGTGGCACTACCAGTGTGCATATCATTATAGCCTGCACACTAATACATGTGGCACTACCAGTGTGCATATCATTATAGCCTGCACACTAATACATGTGGCACTACCAGTATGCATATCATTATAGCCTGCACACTAATACATGTGGCACTACCAGTATGCATATCATTATAGCCTGCACACTAATACACGTGGCACTACCAATATGCATATCATTATAGCCTACACACTAATACATGTGGCACTACCAGTATGCATATCATTATAGCCTGCACACTAATACATGTGGCACTACCAGTATGCATATCATTATAGCCTGCACACTAATACACGTGGCACTACCAATATGCATATCATTATAGCCTACACACTAATACATGTGGCACTACCAGTATGCATATCATTATAGCCTGCACACTAATACATGTGGCACTACCAGTATGCATATCATTAAAGCCTGCACACTAATACATGTGGCACTACCAGTGTGCAAATCATTAAAGCCTGCACACTAATACACCATATTTCCTCGAATGGTAGTTCGCCTTCCAATAGTATCCTCACTCGAATATATCCACCCTCAAATAGTGTTCACCCTATTACGAGATCTGAACAATAATAGTGTTCATAATGTGCACTTCTCTCGGGCATGCACAGATACATTTTAATTCCAGGCTGAAAGCCGACAACATCAGGAGCGAGGATGGCAAACTTCGCTGCCTAAAGCAGAGAGAGGTGGCAGCTGAAGCCACACCCAAACGGCTGAGCTCACTTCCAAGCTGGAAAGTCAAGAACCTCAGGATCCTTTCTCAGACCTCGACAATTGAAAGAATAAAATGAAAAGAGCTGATGACGTCTAATGCCAGCACTAAATGCAAAGCATTAGAGCCACATCCCATCATATTAATGCAACATTGTTCCAACTTGGCTTGCACCCCGGCCAGTATTGTCTCTCAATTTCTTTGTTCTAGTGTTAATTGGCTCAAGCTCAACAACGACTGGGAGGAGCCTTGCGTGAGGCTAAACGAGCTTGTGTGTGCTTACTCGAGGCTGGCCTAGGTTCAGGATTGATTGCAAATGCCCTAGAATTGTGTTCGCCACGTTTAATGTGAGGACGCTCGAACCATCGGTAACCATTCGAGGAACCATGGTATGGTATGCATTATGGCAGCTCCATAATACCAGAAACTCTGGTTGCTAAGCCGCTTGATGTTTATCGTAGAGTTGCTAGGCGCCCATTTAGTCGTCGTTACAAGCAGTCTTTCTAAAGGCAGGTTCCCAATATGCCACACCCACTTGAGCTGTTAATATGCCACTCCCACTAGAGATGTGACGTGTCAATCTTGTGATAATGAGAACGTGGAGTTGCATCGGATAGCCTCACGTCGAATCAACTCAACTTGTATTCCAGTTCTGGTTGCGACGTGTCGGTCGACACGTGTTGGAGTGCTTTATTTGTGTTTTGGAAGGGGGAAAAAGTTTCTCCGAAGAAGAGATGAATGTGGAAAGGTTGATAGAGGCAGTGAGAAAAGGTTGATAGAGGCAGTAAAAAAAGGTTGACAAGAGGCAGTGAAAAAAGGTTGATAGAGGCAGTGAGAAAAGGTTGATAGAGGCAGTGAAAAAAGGTTGATAGAGGCAGTGAGAAAAGGTTGATAGAGGCAGTGAAAAAAAGGTTGATAGAGGCAGTGAGGAACTTTCTTAGTATAAGGCTATAGCCGACAAGTCACGTAGGTTCATTAATTAATGGGTGGAGTTTTATAATTGGGGGTGAGTCAATAGTTTGAAGCAGTGACATGGGAGATATTGTGAAGGGCTCAAAGTTACGTGACTGCCTCATGACATATTGTAGACCAGCCTCAAGACCTCCTTATGGTATTTACTGTGAGCGCTGATGTCAATGCCGCTGGGCCTATTTGCATGTGCACATTAGCTCCATCGCCCTGGCAACATAAGGTCGAGGCAAGAGTTTTACTATTATGAGCATGTGCATATTAGCTTCATCGCCCTGGCAACATAAGGTCGAGGCAAGAGTTTTACTATTATGAGTACGTGCATTATTAGCTTCAACTCTCCCTGGTTGCATCTCCATGAGTTGCTTGCTGCTTGTTTGAAGGGGACCTCTAAACCTTTTCCCAGTCTTCTAGTAATGCACTCCCACGGTCTATGAAGTTCTTCTGACGTACCCAATGATCGTTAAGGATGCCGATAGCGAGCCTGTCGCAAGTGTTGTTCTCATCATTGGCTAAAAGGAGCTTTTCCCATGCAGGCTGTCCAAATAGTTCTGTAGTGAACCTGTTTAGAGGAAATAAGTCAATCACTTGAATGGCCATCACTAGTTCTTGAAAGGTCATCTGCTACTTCCTTCTTAGCTTGAAAGGCCATCGCTGGTTCCTTCTTAGTTTGCCTCGAGAGACCTTCTCTTCGTAACCTGCTTCGAGAGCCTGGGCCTTTCTTAGTCTGATTCGAAAAATGAGCTCCTTCCTCAGCTAAACTCCCAAGATGTTAGCTCCCTAGTACGCCCGTTAAAAAAAAAAATTAAAAAAATTATGGAAAGTACGGTATGCCACTTGCATTAGCGACATGAATTATGTAATGTTGCGAACACGAGTCGCATGCTTCACTTAAATAGACTGCATTTCTATCTCATTTCCGGTCACGCTGCGTCAGTCGACACGAGTTGGTGTGCTTTATTTGTTTCTGAAGAAAAAAATTCTCCTTAATTAAGAAATAAACGAGTAAAGATTGATAAAGGCAGCGAGGAAAAGTAGATAAGAGGCATCGAGGAAAGGTTGATAGAGGCAACAAGGAAAGGTTGATAGGGAGCGAGGAAAAGTTGATAGAGGCAGTAGAAAAGGTTGATAGAGGCAGCGAGGAAAGGTTGATAGGGAGCAAGGAAAAGTTGATAGAGGCAACGAGGAAAAGTCGATAGAGGCAGCGAGGAAAGGTTGATAGAGGCATCGAGGAAAAGTTGATAGAGGCAGTGAGAAAAGGTTGATAGAGGCAGTGAGGAAAGGTTGATAGGGAGCAAGGAAAAGTTGATAGAGGCAGTGAGGAAAGGTTGATAGAGGAAGCGAGGAAAGGTTGATAGAGGCAGTGAGGAAAAGATAGAGGCAGTGAGAAAAGGTTGATAGAGGCATCGAGGAAAGGTTGATAGAGGCAGTGAGTATGATAGAGGCATCGAGGAACTTTCCTAGTATATGGCTGTATCCCACAAGTCATTTAGAGAAGGAAGGTTAGTTAATTAATGGGTGGAGTTCATAATTCAGAGTGACAGTTTAGTTCAAAGCAAAGCCATGCAACAGCATTGTGACATATACATATATCGTGAACTGCCCTTCATTCTAACTGAAGGGCTGAGTGCAAGAAGTGGCATAAGTCCAATTACATCATAGCCGTGCTTTTATACTTACCCCTGAGGCACTTTCCCCAGACTTGTATATATACCACTTTTGCGTTTGCTGATAGAGATGATAAAGTATGTACATATGTAGCTTGGATATAGTCCACCAGCAATCTGTGAGCAATTTGTGAGCAAGAGTTAGTATAGTAGTATAAGTTGGGAGATTTTCCTAGCTATCTAGGGGTAACACTCGACCTTCTTCCAGCCAAACCTACAAGGGTGATATTGAATTATCACTTACTATGTAGTAGACCCTTTACCTACTAGGGGGGAAAAAGGAGCCTACATAGAAAAATGAATGAGGAATGTTAGAGGAAAAAAAGAAGAGAGCATTAAGTTTGGAACTGGAACTGGCCCTAGAAAGCGAGGGAACATTTGTCTTTGCATGGAGAGCTACTTTTCTATACGAGAGTACCATCTCCCATTAGGCCAGAAGGATAATGACCACAAATGATTGACTTATGTCATATTGTGAACCAGCCTTAATACACTTCTTGCACTCAGCCCATCAATTGTCACACCTCATAATTAATTAACACATCAATTTCTAGTAATGAGTCATTTCTTTTTCTGTGTGGGTGCTTAACCCTTTCACTGGTGACTTTATTTCAAGAATTAAATAAACACAACCTATGTGAAGATATGCCTTGCTATCTCAGCTCCCTAGCAACCATACCACATTGTGGTTAGTGTTTGTTGCCATAGAAACATACCACACAACCCCCATTGAGGTTAATCTCATTTGAACTTTTGATGTGTGTTTCAAGTAAAAATAATCAGCTACCTTCATGTAAGCTACCTTCCATGTATAAGGTATAAATGATATATTTATCATATAGTTATTTTTTATCATTATAATAAGTTACAAGGAAAAGAAAAATACAAGATGTGCCAAGAATACTCTAATACTGTAGGCAACAATGTTGAAATAGTGTTCAGGAGACTATAAAACATAGTGCCTTATCACAGGAATGAGTGTTTTGAATGTGTCTTCATAATAATGAAAGCATATTACTTTACGTCTACAGTGTACCACAATTTGATATTTTGATCTGAAATTCCAGCACAATAAATCACGTGAATATGAACACAATATAACAGAGAGAAAATACCACGCAGAAACCAATAAATGCAACAAACAACAACAGATTGAAGTAAAACACAAAGACACTACTGGTGGGTGAAGTCTACCATTGTTTGATGTTTGGGGGGGGAAAGTCCTTCTTTGTGACACACAGTGGTACTGATTTTAAAAAAATGCTCAAATTAACATATTTTTTCGTGGACTACCCACGAACAAGGAAGCTAAAACAGCCTTTGCAGTTCATGCTATGCTTACTCACTGCACAGCTAACTAGAGCTAAACTCACAGTGAATGCCTTCTTTATCGCTAGAACTCTCACCTTCATCCAAAACGTCAGCTTGAATGAGAACGCTAGGCTTGCTTGAAGGTAAGTCAGGCCCGACTACTTTGCCGAGTGATAGCAGAGCTTCAGGGCCAACACTGGTCGGTAAGAAAAGATGCCATCGTCTTCTTCATCACTGTTTTCCCCCTCAGACAGTCCAAAATCATCCTCCAGAACCCGAAAAAGCATATCCTAGTATCATCGACCAGACATCTTGATCACAGTGAAACAGCTGCTCGAATTCTGAACAGTCGGTGTTTTTCCATATTTCCCCCTTAGTTACGAACGTATATATATAGCATTTATATTCGGTAGGCAAGTAGAGAAAGAATGTAACTATTTTTTTAATACCTTTATTGAACCCTACGATCGATTTTTAAAAATTGATTTTTAAATAGCTTTTGGTGTATATATAATATATATATATACGCTTACACCAGTGAATGGGTTAACTAGTGACCCTTTCCATTCTAAGCATGGCAGCTGCCAGCCTCCTTCTCCTTCCCATCAGTTGTTGGAGGCGACCTTGTCAGTTGGAATACACGGACTCCATGAAGAGCAGGGTTGTATACAGAAATTTTGCCAAGGGGGGGGCGAACTTGAGATATGGAAAAATAAGGGGGGGCGAGAATGATACAATGATGGTGTATGTAATGTATAAGGGTGGTGTCTAATTTCAAGGGGGGGGGGGGCGAGAATGATACAAGGGGGGGCGAATGCCCCCCCCCGCCCCCCCCTAAATACACCCCTGAAGAGGTAACGTTGCCCCGACTCATTTGGAGTACAACAGTCCCCTCCACGGGTCTAGTCAGCTTATTCTGGCTAGCTCCTTTTGGGGAGAGCACAGGGAAGTAGTTCTACAGACTCATCCAGACAGACAAGCAGTGAGAAAGAAGGCGTATTGCTAACATGCGCCACCCTGAACTCTAGGTCAAGGATTCGGCATAACAATATTCTATTTATGGGCCACACACAAATGAAAAAATCTTTTCCCCTTTGACGCAAAAAAAAAAGGGGGAAAAAAAAAGGGAACCTCTCCGGTCATTACAACACACCCACGTCAATTAATAAGGTCAATGTTGAATCAGAGGTCAAAGTGTTAGCTGGCTCTAATCGTAAGGACTCACTATCGCATCATGCTGTTCCATTTTCTGTACGAGCAGTTCACTGTGATTGACACACCTCTTGCGTAGACCTTGACACGCCTTTTCTACCAACTCTCGCTGCAGAAAGCCCTTGTATACAAAACAACAACAACAACAACACAGCACGGAAGAAATAGTCTCATAAAAATGCGCAAAGTCAAAAGTTAGATCGCCAAAATAATTTTTTGAGAGGAAAAGATGAAGCCATTGCTATTCTCTACCCAAAATGTTACCCGGTCATGCATGCCTACAGTAGCACTATCGTGGCACCTTCTCTATTCCATCCAGTTCCTGTTCCACTGCCACCATCTTGCTCTCCAGGGCATCCACAGCTCTCACTATTCTGTCAATTTCCTTCGAACTCGACTCCACTGAACCATCATCCTGCAACAAGAAGAGGCACAGGAAATCATGTTGAATGCTTAGACTTCAGCGACTATCTCTTGAGCAATGGCCTCTTGAGCAATGGTGGCTGGTCTGCTCTCCTCCCCCTTACTTAGCCATGCTCAATCCGTGCATCATTCACAGAACATTTGCAGCCGGACAAGGTGCCTCCCACACCACACTCCCACACTTCACTTCCATACAACACTCCCACACCACACTCCCACACCACACTCCCACACTTCACTTCCATACCACACTCCCACACCACACTACCACACTTCACTTCCATACCACACTCCCACACTTCACTTCCATACAACACTCCCACATCACACTCCACTTCCATACCACATTCCCACACCTCACTTCCATACAACACTCCCACATCTCACTTCCACACCACACTCCCACACCACACCCCCACACTTCACTCCCACACTTCACTTCCATACAACACTCCCACACCACACTCCCACACTTCACTTCCATACCACACTCCCACACTACACTTCCATACCACACTCCCACACCACACACTGGCCATGGTAGCCAGCCATTTTTGGGGCAGAGTAGAATTTAGAGAAGGAAGGTTTCAGAGATCCATTAGAATGCCAAGAAGATTTGCGCCATCTTTTTTCGCACGACACAGCTATTCCAACTCGCTCACCACGCCAGGTCGACAACCATTTATCACAATCATGCTAGACTCCCATTAGCTGCTAGTCTCCGCGTCATCGGTCTTCTAATTGATGCCAGAAAAGCTGGCCATTAAACTGGGCGGTTACATCATCAGTCCACAAATACTGAGCAGCAGCTTAACAAGCAGTAGGCACGTGCAGACCTAATCAAATTATTGTGGGTAAGGATCGTCACCTGCATGTGTTTGTGTAGCCAGAAGGTGAAGGGTCGAAGTGTTGCAGAGTAGAGCTTGGAGAGGATCATTATGTAGACATCCCATGCAAGTATATATATGTCTTGTCACCAGAAATGGAAGGCACGCTGACATTTGAGCAGGAGTAGACATAGTCACGATCGATGCTTAACCAGATAGAAGCAAGAACCAACTACAAAGTTGTAATAATAGTTGGCATAAGTGTAATAGTTGGCATAAGTGCATAATTAAATATATATTTTAATAAAATAAAAAATAAAAAATTTTTTTTTTTAACAGCTAATTACATGTGGAAAGGTTCAACCATCTGGTACAGGGCTCAATAAAGAACTAACTACCCACCACCGCATGTGCTGCTCCTCCCCTTCACTACTTCTCAAAATGATAGAGCCCTTGGAACACTGCGTAGACATTACTGCCCCTGCCAGGAGGGAGGAAAGCTCACACTTGTTCTATCTTTCAACACTGCGTAGACACTTCTCATGCTATTATTAAAATTATTAATCCTGTAGTGCCAAAAAAAAAGTGGATTGGCTTGTTGATACTATGTAGCCGTTTGTGTCCTGCACACTAGCTTTCCCTGGACAGGCTGGCTGTACACTAGCTTTCCCACCCGGACAGGCTGGCTGTACACTAGCTTTCCCACCTGAGCAGGCTGGCTGGACACTAGCTTTCCCACCTGAGCAGGCTGGCTGGACACTAGCTTTCCCACCTGAGCAGGCTAGCTGTACGCTAGCTTTCCCCCCACCTGAGCAGGCTGGCTGTACACTAGCTTTCCCACCTGAGCAGGCTGGCTGGACACTAGCTTTCCCACCTGAGCAGGCTGGCTGTACACTAGCTTTCCCACCTGAGCAGGCTGGCTGTACACTAGCTTTCCCACCTGAGCAGGCTGGCTGTACACTAGCTTTCCCACCTGAGCAGGCTGGCTGTACACTAGCTTTCCCACCTGAGCAGGCTGGCTGTACACTAGCTTTCCCACCTGGACAGGCTGGCTGCACACTAGCTTTCCCACCTGAGCAGGCTGGCTGTACACTAGCTTTCCCACCTGAGCAGGCTGGCTGTACACTAGCTTTCCCACCTGAGCAGGCTGGCTGTACCACTAGCTTTCCCACCTGAGCAGGCTGGCTGTACACTAGCTTTCCCACCTGAGCAGGCTGGCTGGACACTAGCTTTCCCACCTGAGCAGGCTGGCTGGACACTAGCTTTCCCACCTGAGCAGGCTGGCTGTACACTAGCTTTCCCACCTGAGCAGGCTGGCTGTACACTAGCTTTCCCACCAATGGGCAGGATAGACATGGAAAGAATGCTTCTCTGCATTTCATTGGATTTGAGTGCATTGTGACAGAGGTGTGTGGGTTGTGTCCTGGTGGAAGGGGGTGGGGGAAGGGAGTGAAATGTGCCAAGATGAATGGCTTACACTTCTGGAAGGGGGAAGATTCATGACCGACTAATGACTATTGTTGCTTAAGATGGTGAACAACTGTTTCAAGTTGTCAGAACAAATTACAATAAATAGATACGTAATACGTAATAAATAAATAAATAAATAATAAATATATATATAAATAAACAAACAATAAAATTTAAAAAAATAATAACTTGAGACTTTTCAGGTTCTAAAGATGCCAAACGTGGATGACGCTATTGGTTGATCCAACTAGAAGCCTCTTCCATGTCTGGTCAGGATTTATGAAGCGCGAGTCACCCGTCAGCCCCACAAGAAAGAAGTACACAGAGAGCCATCTGGGGGAAGAGGAAAAAGCTCACAAGTAGATCACAGATGCAAGGAAGAGAAGACAAGACATCAGCAGACAGTGAGCATTAGGAAGGAAGATGGTGAGCAGCAGGAAGGAAGACAGTGAGCAGCAGAAGGAAGATGGTGAGCAGCAGAAGGAAGATGGTGAGCAGCAGGAAGGAAGATGGTGAGCAGCAGGAAGGAAGATGGTGAGCAGCAGGAAGGAAGATGGTGAGCAGCAGGAAGGAAGATGGTGAGCAGCAGGAAGGAAGATGGTGAGCAGAGGAAGGAAGACAGTGAGTAGCAGGAAGGAAGATGGTGAGCAGCAGGAAGGAAGATGGTGAGCAGCAGGAAGGAAGATGGTGAGCAGCAGGAAGGAAGATGGTGAGCAACAGGAAGGAAGATGGTGAGCAGCAGGAAGGAAGATGGTGAGTAGCAGGAAGGAAGATGGTGAGCAGCAGTAAGGAAGATGGTGAGCAGCAGGAAGGAAGATGGTGAGCAGCAGTAAGGAAGATGGTGAGCAGAGGAAGGAAGATGGTGAGCAGCAGGAAGGAAGGCAGTGAGCAGCAGGAAGGAAGATAGTGAGCAGAGGAAGGAAGATGGTGAGCAGCAGGAAGGAAGATGGTGAGCAGCAGGAAGGAAGGCAGTGAGCAGCAGGAAGGAAGATGGTGAGCATCAGGAAGATGGTGAGCAGCAGAAGGAAGATGGTGAGCAGCAGGAAGATGGTGAGCAGCAGGAAGGAATATGGTGAGCAGCAGGAAGATGGCGAGCAGCAGGAAGGAAGATGGTGAGCAGCAGGAAGGAAGATGGTGAGCAGCAGGAAGGAAGATGGTGAGCAGCAGGAAGGAAGATGGTGAGCAGCAGGAAGGAAGATGGTGAGTAGCAGGAAGGAAGATGGTGAGCAGCAGGAAGGAAGATGGTGAGCAGCAGAAGGAAGATGGTGAGCAGCAGGAAGGAAGATGGTGAGCAGCAGAAGGAAGATGGTGAGCAGCAGGAAGGAAGATGGTGAGCAACAGGAAGGAAGATGGTGAGCAGCAGGAAGGAAGATGGTGAGCAGCAGGAAGGAAGATGGTGAGTAGCAGGAAGGAAGATGGTGAGCAGCAGGAAGGAAGATGGTGAGCAGCAGGAAGGAAGACAGTGAGCATCAGGAAGGAAGATGGTGAGCAACAGGAAGGAAGATGGTGAGCAGCAGGAAGGAAGATGGTGAGCAGCAGGAAGGAAGATGGTGAGCAGCAGGAAGGAAGATGGTGAGCAGCAGGAAGGAAGATGGTGAGCAGCAGGAAGGAAGATGGTGAGCAGCAGAAGGAAGATGGTGAGCAGCAGGAAGGAAGACAGTGAGCATCAGGAAGGAAGATGGTGAGCATCAGGAAGGAAGATGGTGAGTAGCAGGAAGGAAGATGGTGAGCAGCAGGAAGGAAGACAGTGAGCATCAGGAAGGAAGATGGTGAGCAGCAGGAAGGAAGATGGTGAGTAGCAGGAAGGAAGACAGTGAGCAGCAGGAAGGAAGATGGTGAGTAGCAGGAAGGAAGATGGTGAGCATCAGGAAGGAAGATGGTGAGCAGCAGGAAGAAAGACAGTGAGCAGCAGGAAGAAAGACAGTGAGCAGCAGGAAGGAAGATGGTGAGTAGCAGGAAGGAAGATGGTGAGTAGCAGGAAGGAAGATGGTGAGCAGCAGGAAGGAAGATGGTGAGCAGCAGAAGGAAGATGGTGAGCAGCAGAAGGAAGATGGTGAGTAGCAGGAAGGAAGACGGTGAGCAGCAGGAAGGAAGATGGTGAGCAGCAGGAAGGAAGATGGTGAGCAGCAGGAAGGAAGATGGTGAGCAGCAGGAAGGAAGATGGTGAGCAGCAGGAAGGAAGATGGTGAGCAGAGGAAGGAAGACAGTGAGCAGCAGGAAGGAAGATGGTGAGCAGCAGGAAGGAAGATGGTGAGTAGCAGGAAGGAAGATGGTGAGCAGCAGGAAGGAAGATGGTGAGCAGCAGGAAGGAAGATGGTGAGTAGCAGGAAGGAAGATGGTGAGCAGCAGGAAGGAAGATGGTGAGCAGCAGGAAGGAAGATGGTGAGCAGCAGGGAAGGAAGATGGTGAGTAGCAGGAAGGAAGATGGTGAGCAGCAGGAAGGAAGATGGTGAGCAGCAGGAAGGAAGATGGTGAGCAGCAGGAAGGAAGATGGTGAGCAGCAGGAAGGAAGATGGTGAGCAGCAGGAAGGAAGATGGTGAGCAGCAGAAGGAAGATGGTGAGCAGCAGGAAGGAAGACAGTGAGCATCAGGAAGGAAGATGGTGAGCATCAGGAAGGAAGATGGTGAGTAGCAGGAAGGAAGATGGTGAGCAGCAGGAAGGAAGACAGTGAGCAGCAGGAAGGAAGATGGTGAGTAGCAGGAAGGAAGATGGTGAGCATCAGGAAGGAAGATGGTGAGCAGCAGGAAGAAAGACAGTGAGCAGCAGGAAGAAAGACAGTGAGCAGCAGGAAGGAAGATGGTGAGTAGCAGGAAGGAAGATGGTGAGTAGCAGGAAGGAAGATGGTGAGCAGCAGGAAGGAAGATGGTGAGCAGCAGAAGGAAGATGGTGAGCAGCAGAAGGAAGATGGTGAGTAGCAGGAAGGAAGACGGTGAGCAGCAGGAAGGAAGATGGTGAGCAGCAGGAAGGAAGATGGTGAGCAGAGGAAGGAAGACAGTGAGCAGCAGGAAGGAAGATGGTGAGCAGCAGGAAGGAAGATGGTGAGTAGCAGGAAGGAAGATGGTGAGCAGCAGGAAGGAAGATGGTGAGCAGCAGGAAGGAAGATGGTGAGTAGCAGGAAGGAAGATGGTGAGCAGCAGGAAGGAAGATGGTGAGCAGCAGGAAGGAAGATGGTGAGCAGCAGGGAAGGAAGATGGTGAGTAGCAGGAAGGAAGATGGTGAGCAGCAGGAAGGAAGATGGTGAGCAGCAGGAAGGAAGATGGTGAGCAGCAGGAAGGAAGATGGTGAGCAGCAGGAAGGAAGACAGTGAACAGCAGGAAGGAAGCCAGTGAGCAGCAAGGAAGATGAGAGGTGGTGAAATAGAGCAGCTAGTTTGGGAGGAGAGGACAAGATGAATTATTAAGAGAGAGCACAGCTTGGAACTTCTGAGAGCGGAGAAGGGAATGTGTTTGGGAGTGGATGGAAAACTTGTTAGGGGAAGAACATTTTAAGTCTTTAGAGCTGGAGAGAACAGCATCTGCAAGTGGAGTAGCTAATCTGAGCCCAGAATAAAGAACCCAAGAAAAACAACAAAGAACTTTTATTTTGGAGTGTATAAGAGAGATGTCCTGCAACTAGAGTTCACACTGGTCTTGAGGAGTACATCTCTTCCTTTCTCCATTTGCAGCCTCTTCAAGTGCTACCTGTCTCCCAAAGACGAACTAATTTTGATACTCTTAAGATCATGACTGGCATTGTTTATGGAAGATCTTGCACGCCAATTCAACGTCTCCCCTTGATTCCTAATGGCATAGTTCAGTGGTGATCAGAATGGGCCAGGAGTTTTCCAGCGTATCTAAACTGCAGACGTAAGATTGACCACTCATAGATTTCCATTGGAACTCTCTCACTCCAAGAAGTCTGCAACGAGACTTACTGAAACTCCAGGCAGCACAACAAGACTGCGGAGATTTATTGATTGGCATCACACCATGAGGAACTGAAGAAGAGCATAAAGAGAGAAACAAGTTATGCAGACACTAGAGTTCACAGGTCCAAATCCCGCCGCGGTTGTCTTTTCTTTCTTCCTCCATTTTCTGTCACGTGGTTGAGGTGCCAGAATATAAGCTTGGCCCACGAGCATCTCACATAACTACTCCAGACAGCAGATGGTTACTGTCCCAGCTACTAGTGGGTCTACTCTGATCACATGACAAATCCCTTGACGAGATTACACTTAAAATCTCTATTTTCACCCGTGGAACGTCTCGGCTGTCACTGAGAGATGTTGAATTCTCAAAGGGGTGGTCAAAAGTCAGAATTCAACTTGAAAGAGAAACAGATCTCCTTTAGAAGACCAGACAGAACTAAAAGGACCTCTATCCTGATTTGGGAGCATTGAAAATAGTTTTATACTTGGATGGAGAGAGATGACCTGTGTGGTGACAGAGCCACAGGAGAGATGCAACTCGAGGCAGAGTGAGCTTAGTATGTCAACTCATCAACTTCACTGAGTCTCTTTGAAAGCAAGCTCACACAAGAAGCTCATGTAGAAAGGCTCTGCATCCAAGGTGATAGAGCGACACAGTGGGGGCACGTGGAAGGCACGAGTTGAAGTGGAGTCATGTCTACTCAGGTGAGGGAAGGTGCTAGAAACATCTGCAGCAGTGGGCCAGAGGTTCTGTTCACCAGATCTTCTCCAGAAACGTTGGGATATGTATAATGGACGACTTTGAATAACTAGGATCATTCTCCTTATGCTTTTGGAAGACTTGCTGTAACTGATCATAGCTGGTCCATGGTGCAAAATGATAATGAATATAATAATAATAATGAATATAATAATATAATAATAATGAATATAATAATAATGAATATATGAAACGACAACAAATTAATTAATTAAGACTTTTACTGTTCAGGTGTTGGAGCTTAATTTTTACTGGCATATTTAAGCCACTTAAATTGTACATAACTCATTGTGCTCCAGGGCGTACACTTTTATATTCATGATTGCCACAGTGTCGCTCTTCAACGCTGAAATCCACTTTGTCATACCACTGTCTCCAGTCAGCAGAGGAACCTCAAAGCTTATTTCAGGGATAGCCACGAACACGGATGCAACAACTCTCTCTCTGTTAGTTGGTCAAGCAGCTGCATACATACCAGAGGAACTCCAGAACTAACCAAATCATAGAGGACATCCTTGTTCCATGTTAATTATTAAATATATATATATATATACACAAGTGCCTTTGTATTCATATGCACACACACAGATACAGCAGACACCTGGTGTTCTTGTTGAAGGGCTGCGCTGCTAACTATTATCACAAAAGTAAGCTTCTGAAGAAGCCAACCGATCACTTCTTGGTAGCAGAAACATGCAACTGCTCGTAAGCCTCAGCTCGGCAAGACGCTCGACGTTGCATGCACGCAATTTGTATGTATGGACCAGTTTTTTTGCCTTGAGGGCATTTCACTGATTCGAGAAACAATATATATTCGCTGCAATGTGTTGGAGAATTTGGAGTCATTTGTTATAGAGGTGTTGGACAATTTGGAGTCATCTGTTATAGAGAAGGGACTTATTGCATGCAAGTTATGTGTGTGTGTGGGGGGGGGGGGGGGGGGGGGGGGTAGATAGATAGATACATACATATATCTTAAGATTTTTAGCATTTATGGCTGCTGGTTCATATCATTGAGAAGGATTCCTAAAATCAGCCGAAACCACCGTGCTTGGAATAGAGGCGAAAGTGAGTTTAGCCGAGATAGACGACTTTTTATGCCACCATTTTGAAGGAAGTCAAACCAAAATATAGGTAGTGGTACTGCACCCCCCAATATATGTAATATATAAGTATACATTCCTCCTCCTCCCCTATCTCAAAATTATAACTCGACACGATTTATTCGGATCATAACACCAGACATCTTTCCCCACTGACTTTACCATCGAATATTTTGCTCGCAAGACGTAACTTCTCAGTAACCCTTTCAAGCTTACCTTTTTCCCCAACAAGAGCATCTTGCTGTTTGGACCAACTTTAAGCTCTGCCAAACTCTTTCCATAGTCTTTGAGTGTTTTTCCTATTAAAAACGAGTGTGGTTAACCCTTACCAATCTAGCTTGATTACACACAGGACATTGTTTGCCCAGCCTTTTAAAATCCAATTTCAATGCAGAATACGTGGCCCACAGCATTTTCTAGGAGAAAAAGCAACTCCAGATGGGAAACACTCTTAGCATAGTTCTTACATTACCACACAAAACAGTTACCCAGGCATCTCATTGCTTGGGCTAGCATGCAATCAAGAAAGTAACCTTTGAAGATAATCTTCTGAGAGTTCCTTGGTATACCAGTCACCTCAAAAATCTTGCTCCCAAGCTCCTCTAGTGTCGAATCAGGGTTAGGTATCTCCAGTTTGTATTTCTCTTTTCCTAAAAGGTGATCGGATTTAAATTTGTCACTGACAACATCTACCTACCATAACTGATCTGGATAACGAATGTCATCCTTTCTGCTTTCAACTTTGATAGTGTTTCAGGCAACAAAAAAGAAATCTACCCTTTACCCATCTCGTGGAGGCGCGGTGAAAGGAAAGGGTCGTCAACGGGACACATTAATTTATTGTTGTACAAAAGTTAATTAACTGACTGTTGAGGCTCGGTAAAAAGAAAGGGTCGTCAATGGGACAAATTGTACAAAAGTTAGTTAACTGACTGTTCTGTTCCTTGAATTTTGGTTGAAATTCCAATGGGAAGTGAAGTATTTTACACACAGAAACAAACAAACTATAATAAGTGGAGTCAAACAGCCAACACTGATACAGACGGTCAATACTGATAAAGAGCACATAACAAAATAAAATTCATGAATTCCATGTGATGGTCTTGGAAGGAGGGGATGAGAGCGGTATGAAATGGCTCGCTATGCCTCCTCTGTGATCACACCGCCATCCCCTATGGTCATGCCCCCATCCTCTATGGTCGCATCCTCATTCTCTGTGGTCACAATCGCATTTTCACAATCATTCAAATGATCGTCCTCATAAGAAGAAGGCGTGGCCATAAAGCACCGAGTGAGGTCCCCATTGGCTGTAGATTCCGTGGAGAAGATGTCGTTCTCGTCGGCGGTGACTAGCACTCCACTGTCCCCGTCCGAGCCCGTGCGATTCGGGTTCACGGCACACTCCAGTTGGTTGATCTCCTGCTCCTTCTACAATAACCAAACACATTCCTATGAAACACTGGCAAGTACTGTTTGCTGCAGTCATTCGTTTCTCACCCAAGACAGTGTGGCACACCACATACAGTAACTTGTATATATATATATATATAAATATATATATAATTATATAGCAAACAGTGTGGCATATACAGTAACTTATAAATAATTATATAGCAAGGAATACTAGACAGTGTGACATATACAGCAACTGCTATATATATATATATATAAATAATTATATAGCAAGAAATACTAGACAGTGTGGCATATACAGCAACTGCTATATATATATTTATATATATATATATCAAGGAATACAGTAACACTTCCTATATTTGGTTTGAATCCTATTTCAAAATGGCAGATACCAAAAAAAACAAAAAACTACAGCCAGAAAAAACCCTCACTTTGTCTTAATATCCTAAACAGCCAATTTTATATCCTAAAGAGCCAATTTTATATCCTAAAATCACTTCCAGCATGTTGTCTTGAATCCTTTGCAAAGCTAGCAAACAGGCAGTCCCATGGCTATTAAAAACTGTGAGGTTTGTCTTCCCTAACTTTCATTTGTTGTGTCTTAGAACTGTATCTGTTTTATTTCCCCACAGCAGAATAGGCAGGTCCCTCCCCCTTCATCTCTATTTTACAACAAGAACTGACACACAATTATTTAATGCATTAGCAACTAATCTGCTTCTCAATTCTGTAAAACACCAAAATCTGTAAAAGATAGCCAACACGATAGATACACACATGTGTGCAATATTGAGCTGAGCTGACCCAGCTTGTCTCTGATAGACACACACATGTGTGCAATATTGAGCTGAGCTGACCCAGCAGTGGCTGCTTGTCTCTGATAGACACACACGTGTGCAATATTGAGCTGAGCTGACCCAGCAGTGGCTGCTTGTCTCTGATGGACACACACATGTGTGCAATATTGAGCTGAGCTGACCCAGCAGTGGCTGCTTGTCTCTGATAGACACACACATGTGTGCAATATTGAGCTGAGCTGACCCAGCAGTGGCTGCTTGTCTCTGATAGACACACACATGTGTGCAATATTGAGCTGAGCTGACCCAGCAGTGGCTGCTTGTCTCTGATAGACACACATGTGTGCAATATTGAGCTGAGCTGACCCAGCAGTGGCTGCTTGTCTCTGATAGACGCACACATGTGTGCAATATTGAGCTGAGCTGATCCAGCAGTGGATGCTTGTCTCTGATAGACGCACACATGTGTGCAATATTGAGCTGAGCTGACCCAGCAGTGGCTGCTTGTCTCTGATAGACACACACATGTGTGCAATATTGAGCTGAGCTGACCCAGCAGTGGATGCTTGTCTCTGATAGATACACACATGTGTGCAATATTGAGCTGAGCTGACCCAACAGTGGATGCTTGTCTCTGATGGACACACACGTGTGCAATATTGAGCTGAGCTGAGCTGACCCAGCAGTGGATGCTTGTCTCTGATAGACACACACATGTGTGCAATATTTAGCTGAGCTGACCCAGCAGTAGCTTCTTCTGCAAGGACGTGATTAGTTGTTTTACTGAGAAGTTTACTCTTGCGGCAATAATTAACTGCACATATCCTAGGTAGTGCATGCTTTAGCAGTAAGCATGGTAAAGAACAACATCTACTATGGTTGACTAGGTCTGGAGCAACCCTGGTAACTTATTGTAGGAGTCTGCAAAAATGAATTGAATTTAATATATATATTTAATATATATACAAGACAAAGAATGGATGACTTATCAAGAATGAAAATTCACCATGGTGATCATAAACATTTTTATGACCCTTTACCTATTAAAAAAATTAAGACAAATAAATATTAAACTGCCTTTTAAAATTTTTAAAATCTATTATTATTTTAGAGTTCATTACTTTTTATGGGTAAAGAAAGCAATGTTTGTGGTCTACACTGGTAAAGTCTTGTTCCATTTTTTTCTTTCTTTTGCAATCAACTTCAATTTACTCACTCGACGTGTGTATATATTTAATATATATATAATCTTATGTGTATATGCTGCATCTCCAACCAGAGCAACAGGGAAGCATTTTTCATTGATCAATAAGTCCCTGTCAATTTAGATAATAATAAGCCACTCTCGCTCTCACTATCATTCAGAGGTAATAATGGCTGACACACTACCACGTGCTAAGTGGTTCATTAGTTCCAAGCACACTGTTAATGCACATGATCATGCACTAATGCTTGAGGTCACATGATGGGTGGATGGGGTGGACAGCATGTCGTGAATAAGCTTAAGGCAAGTGTTGTATCATGCAAGAGAGAGAGGGAGCACCTCTTGCATCCTTCAAACACACCGCAGCACAATAAAATAAATATAAAATTAAAATTTAAAAAACGAGGACTAGCCTATCGAGTATAAACGAGGACCAGCCTAGCAGGTATAAACGAGGACTAGCCTAGCAGGTATAAACGAGGACTAGCCTAGCGGGTATTAACGATGACTAGCCTAGCAGGCATAAACGAGGAATAGCCTAGCAGGTATAAACGAGGACTAGCCTAGCAGGTATAAACGACGACTGGCCTAGCAGGTATAAACGACTCGGGTATAAACGAGGACTAGCCTAGAGCAGGTATAAACGAGGACCAGCCTAGCGGGTATAAACGAGGACTAGCCTAGCGGGTATAAACGAGGACTAGCTTAGCGGGTATAAACGAGGACTAGCCTAGCAGGTATAAACGAGGACTAGCCTAGCAGGTATAAACGAGGACTAGCCTAGCGGGTATAAACGAGGACTAGCCTAGCAGGTATAAACGAGGACTAGCCTAGCAGATATAAACGAGGACTAGCCTAGCAGATATAAACGAGGACTAGCCTAGCAGGTATAAACGAGGACTAGCCTAGCAGGTATAAACGAGGACTAGCCTAGCAGGTATAAACGAGGACTAGCCTAGCGGGTATTAACGATGACTAGCCTAGCAGGTATAAACGAGGACTAGCCTAGCAGGTATAAACGAGGACTAGCCTAGCGGGTATTAACGATGACTAGCCTAGCAGGTATAAACGAGGACTAGCCTAGCAGGTATAAACGAGGACTAGCCTAGCAGGTATAAACGAGGACTAGCCTAGCAGATATAAACGAGGACTAGCCTAGCAGATATAAACGAGGACTAGCCTAGCAGGTATAAACGAGGACTAGCCTAGCGGGTATAAACGAGGACTAGCCTAGCAGGTATAAACGAGGACTAGCCTAGCAGGTATAAACGAGGACTAGCCTAGCAGGTATAAACGAGGACTAGCCTAGCAGGTATAAACGAGGACTAGCCTAGCAGATATAAACGAGGACTAGCCTAGCAGGTATAAATGAGGACTAGCCTAGCAGGTATAAACGAGGACTAGCCTAGCAGGTATTAACGAGGACTAGCCTAGCAGGTATAAACGAGGACTAGCCTAGCGGGTATTAACGATGACTAGCCTAGCAGGTATAAACGAGGACTAGCCTAGCAGGTATAAACGAGGACTAGCCTAGCAGGTATAAACGAGGACTAGCCTAGCAGGTATAAACGAGGACCAGCCTAGCGGGTATTAACGAGGACTAGCCTAGCAGGTATAAACGAGGACTAGCCTAGCAGGTATAAACGAGGACTAGCCTAGCAGGTATAAATGAGGACTAGCCTAGCGGGTATTAACGATGACTAGCCTAGCAGGTATAAACGAGGACCAGCCTAGCAGGTATAAACGAGGACTAGCCAAGCAGGAATAAACGAGGACTAGCCTAGCGGGTATTAACGAGGACTAGCCTAGCAGGTATAAACGAGGACTAGCCTAGCAGGAATAAACGAGGACTAGCCTAGCGGGTATTAACGAGGACTAGCCTAGCAGGTATAAACAAGGACTAGCCTAGCAGGTATAAACGAGGACTAGCCTAGCGGGTATTAACGAGGACTAGCCTAGCAGGTATAAACGAGGACTAGCCTAGCAGGTATAAACGAGGACTAGCCTAGCAGGTATAAACGAGGACCAGCCTAGCGGGTATTAACAAGGACTAGCCTAGCAGGTATAAACGAGAACTAGCCTAGCGGGTATAAACGAGGACCAGCCTAGCAGATATAAACGAGGACTAGCCTAGCAGGTATAAACGAGGACTAGCCTAGCAGATATAAACGAGGACCAGCCTAGCAGGTATAAACGAGGACTAGCCTAGCAGGTATAAACGAGGACTAGCCTAGCAGGTATAAACGAGGACTAGCCTAGCAGGTATAAACGAGGACTAGCCTAGCAGGTATAAACGAGGACTAGCCTAGCGGGTATAACTGTTTTCTTGCTGCCATCTGACCTGTCCACTCTTGCACTTGCCCAGGCTAGCCAGCAACCACCTGTGCTTCAGTTGTCAGTCAGCACTAGTCTGATAAGTTTCTTTACAGTGCACACCTAACATGCAATGACATCACACTAACCTTGGTGTTTTCCTGCTTGAGCTGGCTGACTTCTTCCTCGGCAATTCGCATCTCCGTCTGGTCTATGGTAGTGTGCCCCAACTGGAGCCCATCAGAGACGGTGATCTCTTCCTTTGCATTCTCACGCACCATCGTCTCCTTGCCGCGCGCCATGAACACAAACTGTCAGGACAGGACATGCAGAAGTTGCTTTTGTTAGGCATGTGCAGTACAAGTATAGAGTACTAGTTAACACCGCATACATTATCTTTGTGTGTTTGTGTGTGTGTGTGTGTGTAAATTATCCCCAAATGTAATTAGAGGGGAAGGCATTTTCAAAATGAACAAAGTGTTATCTATTTAAGCATGTTAAATGCTGTGAATTAGGTCGGATATTCATGAAGCAGTCTCAATTGTTAATTACTATGCATAGGAAGGGGAAAGGAGGAGGATGTTCATTGCCTAGGGGACTGTCGGGAGTTGTTTTTGAAATGAAGTTGAAATGGAAGCCATCCACCTCCTCCCCCTAAGCCATCCACCTCCTCCCCCTAAGCCATCCACCCCCTCCCCCTAAGCCATCCACCCCTCCCCCTAAGCCATCCACCTCCTCCCCCTAAGCCATCCACCCCGCCATCCACCCCCTCCCCCTAAGCCATACACCTCCTCCCCCTAAGCCATCCACCCCTCCCCCTAAGCCATCCACCCCCTCCCCCTAAGCCATCCACCCCGCCATCCACCCCCTCCCCCTAAGCCATACACCTCCTCCCCCTAAGCCATCCACCCCTCCCCCTAAGCCATCCACCCCCTCCCCCTAAGCCATCCACCCCCTCCCCCTAAGCCATACACCTCCTCCCCCTAAGCCATCCACCCCCTCCCCCTAAGCCATCCACCCCCTCCCCCTAAGCCATCCACACCCTCCCCCTATAAGTCATCTACACCCTCCCCCTAAGCCAGGGATTCTCAACCAGGGGTAAATTAGGGGGGTAAAAAATTACATGGCATGGGGTAAATAATTGCCGTACCTGAATTGATAATTGAATAAAGAAAGAGGGAATATAAGGCTTCTAGACCTCTAAGCATGTTGGTATATATATATAACTTACCTGAGGTCACTATTTCTTATTATAATTATTCACACTATTGCCTTTGGTCTGTGATTGTTTTCATTGTTTTACTACTATGCAATGGACTATATAATTTATTTCTTTATCAAAGTATATTACTATATTATGCCTTATGTTATGCAATACCTAGATAATATTCTTATCTTCTTACTTTTCTGTGCCTTTATGATGGCTATGCATTTTTTGCATGGGAGTAAGGGGGTAAATATCGAAATACATCATGCTGAGGGGGTAACTGATGGAGGAACGGTTGAGAATCCCTGGTCTAAGATCATCCACCCCCTCCCCCTAAGCCACCCCCCGTGTAACAACCTGCACTTACCTTGGGAATAAAGATGATGAAGAGGCAAGAGAGTGTGGAGGCGATTATCATGAAGACGGTTAAACCGTACGCAGCGTCGATGAAGTTGTGCACAGCCAGCACCAGGCTGAGTGGAGCACCGATGCCCACCAGGATGATGACTATGTACATGGCTATGCTCACAAAGCGAGAGTCGTTGATGTAGTGGTACTTCACGTTGCGGCTCTCGTAGGCCAGGAAGAGACCGAACACCACCAGCAAGCCTTTGTAGACGTACAGGGCGCCAATCAGGTAAGGGAAGTTGTCGCACAGGCACATCTCGTAGATGTTCTCCACGTCCTCATTATCCACCTGCATCAGGTGTGCAATAAATAGAAGCAGACAAGATGATTGTTAGGAGAAAGAGAGATATTTCTTATGCAACGTCAACTTTGTTGCCTGCGACAAAGTTTCTGTGATTCCATTTCCTGCAAACATGTTGCTTAATGCTCTACCTCATCTACAAGTCTGTCTACGTAATTAGGCCCATTCCTTGTGTTGCCGGCAGCTGGTGACAACAAGCAACATCAACACAATGCGACTTCCCACCACATAGAGTGGGTGTGCAGCATTTAGGGGGAGGTGCACATGTTGCAAGCAGCGTGACACCATGTTGCTGGTGAGCCAGGCCCAGACTTCATGCCGCCGTGCTCCCGGGACTGTGTTATCTAGCAGTTATCTATAATTAGAACGAGGTCGTTATCTATAATTAGAGCGAGGGCTTTACATAGAAGCTGTGATCAGCACGCTTGGATTACAGGATTTTTTTGTTCGGCACATGTGACAGAGAAGAAGAATGACGCCCCTCTCTCTCCATGTTACAGTGAAGGATGGGTGTGGTCCACAAACCACCGCCCTTCGTAAAATATTTCCCTAGCATTAAACTTTCTTTTTAGGAAATATGAAAGTGACGTTTGGGATGAATCACTCGCCAGCCATAACGAGCTCTTCTCCCGTGCAGCTTTGCTTGTGCGTGAATGAGTGCCCAGAAGTTGGCATACAAAGCCCAGCCATGTCACTGCTGCTAGAAATATCTCTCTGTTGTAAGCAACAAGACTTGCAGAGAGTTGCCTTGTCTAGTACATACTGTAGAGAGGATAATATCCGATGGGAAATATTTTCGTGGATATCAATAACCAAACAACTTTATCAAGGGGAAAAATTGTGTTTATTAAAAATGAACATGCTAATTACACATGCGTGTTTGGTAACTGCACCTTTTCAATTTGGGCTAGAAAAAAATCTGGCAATGCAAATTGTTTCGAAGTATCGATGCTAGCCTACGAGGACATTTTGGATGTTGTCTTAGGAGAGAGACTGCAGTGCTCGCGTCAGACTGACAATCAGCACTGTCTTCCTTCCATGGTGGTTTCTGGACATATAATTGGTACACGTTCTCAGAAAGATATCTTCACTCCGTTCCCTTTCTTTAAGATGAGGTGGAGTGATTCTTGAGGTAGTAGAACAGTCATAGGAAAAGAAATCGCTGGCTAGCTAACGGTCCAGCACAATTCAGGGCATAATGTCCCTGGAGCCACGCTGAGTGGGTGTGTTCATATGTGGGCATTCTTCTCAACAAACGCTATCTATATAAGTCTCTTGCGCTAGACTCTTTACCGACTCTAAAGGTTTAGTTCGTAATACTCTAGTAATCAATGAGTAAAAAAAAAATTAAAAAAGTGGTTTTCTTTCAGCCGTGAAATCCACAGCAATATTGCCTCAAGGCAATTGCCCACTATATATGGTATACACAAGGAGACTAATAGTGTGTAGTGTTTATATCTCACATCTGTAATGACGATGCCTCTCTTGAAGCGGTAGACAGAAGTCCAGAAGGTGAGGTAAGCAATGTCCACAGCAAGGAAGATCGCCATGATGATCAGGAAGTTCCACATCTTCAGGGGCTAAACAACAACAACAACAACAACAACAACAGACAAACAAAATACCTTTTGAAATATTGTGATGTTGCTATTAACTGATTGTAAGGAGGGGAGGAGCGCCTACAGCCAAGGAAAATGGGCCGATTGGGCTACTGATTAAGGAGCATTCCCCATGCACACAGACAGCATCTATTTCTTATATATATGTATGGATCTATGAGTGTGTATATATCAGGCTGGAATGAGTATGTGTATATATCAGGCTAGAATGAGTATGTGTATATATCAGGCTAGAATGAGTATGTGTATATATCAGGCTAGAATGAGTATGTGTATATATCAGGCTAGAATGAGTATGTATATATCAGGCTAGAATGAGTATGTGTATATATCAGGCTAGAATGAGTATGTGTATATATCAGGCTAGAATGAGTATGTATATATCAGGCTAGAATGAGTATGTGTATATCAGGCTAGAATGAGTATGTATATATCAGGCTAGAATGAGTATGTATATATCAGGCTAGAATGAGTATGTGTATATATCAGCTAGAATGAGTATGTGTATATCAGCTAGAATGAGTATGTATATATCAGCTAGAATGAGTATGTGTATATATCAGGCCAGCTAGTAGGGATGGTGAATGATTGTACTGTTGCAGGACAGAAGTGTTGGCACATGACATATACAAATTTGTCTCGTCTCCAGCAATGGAAGCAACACTGACTGTTGAGCAGAAGGACACAGTCCATGATCGACACTCAACAACAACAAAGAAAGGGATGGGACTAGAACCAACCGAGAGGTCCTTACCAAAGAGGAGGTGCATCACAACATGCACCTGCCAACTTAACAATAGCATTCACAGGATTTTCACGGGTCTTAATCCTAGGGGCGACCCAATCAGGATGTGGACTTTTCCATCACAGTCATGTATGCCCTCAACCTAGATCAATACCTTACCATATTCCCAGTCTTAATCCTAGGGGCAACCCAATCAGGATGTCGACTTTTCCATGTGACACGCACACTCATGTATGCCCCAACCTAGAACAATACCTTACCATATGAACTCTGACTCTGTTTGCAGTGTTAGTTAATTAGCTAGTTTGGCGGGCAATTAAGGCGTGGCCTGGCATAATGAAGAATTGGTTGAGGAAGTCAGTGCTTATTGAACAAGCCATAGGGAGTGTTCAAAGGGCAGAGTTAAGTAGATATGGGGAAGTCTAGCAGGTTGTCATACATAACCATGAGCCTAGCCATTGCCCTAGTTACTGCCCTAGTTACTGCCCTAGCCTTAACCCTAGCCAGTGTCTTTGGCTGCTGAAGCCACACTGATCTGTTCATTATAATGTGCCACCATGATGTTGAACTGTCAACTTAATTTTCTCTTGCATAGAAAGTGGTAGTGTTCTAATTATGTGTGACACGGTGGTTAATGCATCCCAGCTAGATGTATCAATTGGTTAGTGTGTAGTGGATTAATTAACTATCCCAGCCTGTGAACACATGATGTGCTTATCACTGCAGCATGGGCTGGCACATACCTAGCTAATCACTGCCCGAGTACAAGTTAGTACGTACCTCTTTCTGAAGCTTGGGGTTGGTATAGACACGGTAGACCTGCCAAGTCTTGGCAAACAGAGCTCCAAAGGAGAGGGTGAAACCAATCGTCAAGAACCACAGACGGAGCTGCAGTAGGTACATACAGTATGAATCAAGTGCATGATGTACAGAGCTGTAGTAGGCACATAGAGTATGAATCAAGTACATGATGTACAGAGCTGTAGTAGGCACATAGAGTATGAATCAAGTGCATGATGTACAGAGCTGTAGTAGGTACATACAGTATGAATCAAGTGCATGATGTACAGAGTTGTAGTAGGCACATAGAGTATGAATCAAGTACATGATGTACAGATCTGTAGTAGGCACATAGAGTATGAATCAAGTGCATGATGTACAGAGCTGTAGTAGGCACATAGAGTATGAATCAAGTGCATGATGTACAGAGCTGTAGTAGGCACATACAGTATGAATCAAGTGCATGATGTACAGAGCTGTAGTAGGCACATAGAGTATGAATCAAGTACATGATGTACAGAGCTGTAGTAGGCACATACAGTATGAATCAAGTGCATGATGTACAGAGCTGTAGTAGGCACAATCAAGTGCATGATGTACAGAGCTGTAGTAGGCACATAGAGTATGAATCAAGTGCATGATGTACAGAGCTGTAGTAGGCACATACAGTATGAATCAAGTGCATGATGTACAGAGCTGTAGTAGGCGCATACAGTATGAATCAAGTGCATGATGTACAGAGCTGTAGTAGGCACATACAGTATGAATCAAGTGCATGATGTACAGAGCTGTAGTAGGCACATACAGTATGAATCAAGTGCATGATGTACAGAGCTGTAGTAGGCACATACAGTATGAATCAAGTGCATGATGTAGAGAGCTGTAGTAGGCACATACAGTATGAATCAAGTGCATGATGTACAGAGCTGTAGTAGGCACATAGAGTATGAATCAAGTGCATGATGTAGAGAGCTGTAGTAGGCACATAGAGTATGAATCAAGTGCATGATGTACAGAGCTGTAGTAGGCACATAGAGTATGAATCAAGTGCATGATGTACAGAGCTGTAGTAGGCACATACAGTATGAATCAAGTGCATGATGTAGAGAGCTGTAGTAGGCACATAGAGTATGAATCAAGTGCTTGATGTACAGAGCTGTAGTAGGCACATACAGTATGAATCAAGTGCATGATGTACAGAGCTGTAGTAGGCACATACAGTATGAATCAAGTGCATGATGTACAGAGCTGTAGTAGGCACATACAGTATGAATCAAGTGCATGATGTACAGAGCTGTAGTAGGCACATAGAGTATGAATCAAGTGCATGATGTACAGAGCTGTAGTAGGCACATACAGTATGAATCAAGTGCATGATGTACAGAGCTGTAGTAGGCACATAGAGTATGAATCAAGTGCATGATGTACAGAGCTGTAGTAGGCACATAGGGTATGAATCAAGTGCATGATGTACAGAGCTGTAGTAGGCACATAGAGTATGAATCAAGTGCATGATGTACAGAGCTGTAGTAGGTACATACAGTATGAATCAAGTGCATGATGTACAGAGCTGTAGTAGGCACATACAGTATGAATCAAGTGCATGATGTACAGAGCTGTAGTAGGCACATAGAGTATGAATCAAGTGCATGATGTACAGAGCTGTAGTAGGCACATACAGTATGAATCAAGTGCATGATGTACAGAGCTGTAGTAGGCACATACAGTATGAATCAAGTGCATGATGTACAGAGCTGTAGTAGGCACATAGAGTATGAATCAAGTGCATGATGTACAGAGCTGTAGTAGGCACATAGAGTATGAATCAAGTGCATGATGTACAGAGCTGTAGTAGGCACATACAGTATGAATCAAGTGCATGATGTACAGAGCTGTAGTAGGCACATAGAGTATGAATCAAGTGCATGATGTACAGAGCTGTAGTAGGCACATACAGTATGAATCAAGTGCATGATGTACAGAGCTGTAGTAGGCACATAGAGTATGAATCAAGTGCATGATGTACAGAGCTGTAGTAGGCACATACAGTATGAATCAAGTGCATGATGTACAGAGCTGTAGTAGGCACATAGAGTATGAATCAAGTGCATGATGTACAGAGCTGTAGTAGGCACATACAGTATGAATCAAGAGCATGATGTACAGAGCTGTAGTAGGCACATAGAGTATGAATCAAGTGCATGATGTACAGAGCTGTAGTAGGCACATACAGTATGAATCAAGTGCATGATGTACAGAGCTGTAGTAGGCACATACAGTATGAATCAAGTGCATGATGTACAGAGCTGTAGTAGGCACATACAGTATGAATCAAGTGCATGATGTACAGAGCTGTAGTAGGCACATACAGTATGAATCAAGTGCATGATGTACAGAGCTGTAGTAGGCGCATACAGTATGAATCAAGTGCATGATGTACAGAGCTGTAGTAGGCACATAGAGTATGAATCAAGTGCATGATGTACAGAGCTGTAGTAGGCACATACAGTATGAATCAAGTGCATGATGTACAGAGCTGTAGTAGGCACATAGAGTATGAATCAAGTGCATGATGTACAGAGCTGTAGTAGGCACATAGAGTATGAATCAAGTGCATGATGTACAGAGCTGTAGTAGGTACATACAGTATGAATCAAGTGCATGATGTACAGAGCTGTAGTAGGCACATACAGTATGAATCAAGTGCATGATGTACAGAGCTGTAGTAGGCACATAGAGTATGAATCAAGTGCATGATGTACAGAGCTGTAGTAGGCACATAGAGTATGAATCAAGTGCATGATGTACAGAGCTGTAGTAGGCACATACAGTATGAATCAAGTGCATGATGTACAGAGCTGTAGTAGGCACATAGAGTATGAATCAAGTGCATGATGTACAGAGCTGTTGTAGGCACATACAGTATGAATCAAGTGCATGATGTACAGAGCTGTAGTAGGCACATAGAGTATGAATCAAGTGCATGATGTACAGAGCTGTAGTAGGCACATACAGTATGAATCAAGTGCATGATGTACAGAGCTGTAGTAGGCACATACAGTATGAATCAAGTGCATGATGTACAGAGCTGTAGTAGGCACATAGAGTATGAATCAAGTGCATGATGTACAGAGCTGTAGTAGGCGCATACAGTATGAATCAAGTGCATGATGTACAGAGATGTAGTAGGCACATACAGTATGAATCAAGTGCATGATGTACAGAGCTGTAGTAGGCACATACAGTATGAATCAAGTGCATGATGTACAGAGCTGTAGTAGGCACATACAGTATGAATCAAGTGCATGATGTACAGAGCTGTAGTAGGCACATACAGTATGAATCAAGTGCATGATGTACAGAGCTGTAGTAGGCACATACAATATGAATCAAGTGCATGATTTACAGAGCTGTAGTAGGCACATAGAGTATGAATCAAGTGCATGATGTACAGAGCTGTAGTAGGCACATACAGTATGAATCAAGTGCATGATGTACAGAGCTGTAGTAGGCACACACAGTATGAATCAAGTGCATGATGTACAGAGCTGTAGTAGGCACATACAGTATGAATCAAGTGCATGATGTACAGAGCTGTAGTAGGCACATAGAGTATGAATCAAGTGCATGATGTAGAGAGCTGTAGTAGGCACATACAGTATGAATCAAGTGCATGATGTACAGAGCTGTAGTAGGCACATACAGTATGAATCAAGTGCATGATGTACAGAGCTATAGTAGGCACATACAGTATGAATCAAGTACATGATGTACAGAGCTGTAGTAGGCACATACAGTATGAATCAAGTGCATGATGTAGAGAGCTGTAGTAGGCACATACAGTATGAATCAAGTACATGATGTACAGAGCTGTAGTAGGCACATACAGTATGAATCAAGTGCATGATGTACAGAGCTGTAGTAGGCACATACAGTATGAATCAAGTGCATGATGTACAGAGCTGTAGTAGGCACATAGAGTATGAATCAAGAGCATGATGTACAGAGCTGTAGTAGGCACATACAGTATGAATCAAGTGCATGATGTACAGAGCTGTAGTAGGCACAAGTACATGATGTACAGAGCTGTAGTAGGCACATACAGTATGAATCAAGTGCATGATGTACAGAGCTGTAGTAGGCACATAGAGTATGAATCAAGAGCATGATGTACAGAGCTGTAGTAGGCACATACAGTATGAATCAAGAGCATGATGTACAGAGCTGTAGTAGGCACATACAGTATGAATCAAGTGCATGATGTACAGAGCTGTAGTAGGCACATACAGTATGAATCAAGTGCATGATGTACAGAGCTGTAGTAGGCACATACAGTATGAATCAAGTACATGATGTACAGAGCTGTAGTAGGCACATACAGTATGAATCAAGTGCATGATGTAGAGAGCTGTAGTAGGCACATACAGTATGAATCAAGTGCATGATGTACAGAGCTGTAGTAGGCACATACAATATGAATCAAGTGCATGATGTACAGAGCTGTAGTAGGCACATAGAGTATGAATCAAGTGCATGATGTACAGAGCTGTAGTAGGCACATACAGTATGAATCAAGTGCATGATGTACAGAGCTGTAGTAGGCACATACAGTATGAATCAAGTGCATGATGTACAGAGCTGTAGTAGGCACATAGAGTATGAATCAAGTGCATGATGTAGAGAGCTGTAGTAGGCACATACAGTATGAATCAAGTGCATGATGTACAGAGCTGTAGTAGGCACATAGAGTATGAATCAAGTGCATGATGTAGAGAGCTGTAGTAGGCACATACAGTATGAATCAAGTGCATGATGTACAGAGCTGTAGTAGGCACATAGAGTATGAATCAAGTGCATGATGTACAGAGCTGTAGTAGGCACATACAGTATGAATCAAGTGCATGATGTACAGAGCTGTAGTAGGCACATAGAGTATGAATCAAGTGCATGATGTACAGAGCTGTAGTAGGCACATACAGTATGAATCAAGTACATGATGTACAGAGCTGTAGTAGGCACATACAGTATGAATCAAGTGCATGATGTACAGATCTGTAGTAGGCACATAGAGTATGAATCAAGTGCATGATGTACAGAGCTGTAGTAGGCACATAGAGTATGAATCAAGTGCATGATGTACAGAGCTGTAGTAGGTACATACAGTATGAATCAAGTGCATGATGTACAGAGCTGTAGTAGGCACATAGAGTATGAATCAAGTGCATGATGTACAGAGCTGTAGTAGGCACATAGGGAGTGCATGATGTACGGCCAATCAAGAGGATATGGAAGAGGAGAACAAAATATACCGAGGAAAAGGAGGAGGAGCTAACACACTGCCCGCCATAAAAGGCTACAGCTGCAAACTTGGACATCATTCACGAAAGATATATACGAATGCACTAAACATTAATTTTTTTTTTTTAATTTTAATCTGCACATGCCCAATACATTGTCTGCACATGCTCAGTACATTGCTGTGTTGATATCTAAACTGGTCTTTACTGGTGCTGGTGTCTGTTAAGGTTCACAACACGACGCTGGACGAGCGTTGCGTTGCGTGTAATCAAAATGACCTTTGACCCTCTCAACAAAGATGGACACTGATTGGTCCGACGCTGCATTTCAAACACGGGATTAGCAATCCAGCATCTGAAATGCAGCATTGGACCAATCAGAACATCGCATGTCCACCTTTGTTGAGCGGCGGTTCAGGTCAAAGGTCAATTGAAAACACGCAATGCGATGCAGCACTCGGCCAGCATTGTGTTGCGAACCACACCTTTAGCCTTATGCAGAGGAACGCTGAATAGATAGATACCTATGCTATACCTGGGAGCACTCTGAATCCCTTTTTCGTATGCTATCTCATAGATACAGCAAAACATAGCAATGCATTGGTTTTGTTTATTTCTCTCCATGGAGCTGATTATGACACCAAACTGCAGCTTATTGTAATTGCAACAACATTTTAAATTGTTCACACTTGAAAACAACAACAACAACAGAAGAGATAAATAAAAACCACAAACAGTTAAAGAGCACATGTCAGTCGTTAAAATCTAACGAGAAGGAGCTCACGTTGCAAATGATGCCGTATCTGTAGTCCCTCCGCTCAAGAATCTCATCCGCCAGCTCATCATCGGGTGTCGCAGTGGTTTTAGCGTCCACGTGGGGGTTGGCCGTATCGATGCTTAGCAGGAAACAGGTGGTCAGCATGACGATGCAGCCGATGATGATGACGTTGTTGATGTGGGGTGCAGAATCTCGCACAAGCCTGTACCCACGGTGTAAATAGTTGTTAATGTTAATTGTTTTTTAAAAATTTGTCAGCTATTGACAGCTTACGGTTTGAACATGGTGACAATGTTGAAGGTAAGAAGAAAGAGGGCGATGAGGATGGAGATGCATATGAACAGGTAGCAGGCGACCACGAGACTCCTTCTCATGTAGACATTGTTGGGCGTGCGCTGGTCCTTGGGAGGGAGATCTACAAGCAGAGGAAGACTCGGAGCATCACGCAAAGACACACATACATACATACATCAGAGTATTGCATCGTTGAGTATATTTCTGGAGTAACCCCTTCTGTTGCATCAACACCTCTTCTCTAACTCTTTATAAGACAGATAGAGGATATATCGGCACAGCAAGTTTCATGATCCCAGAACTAGCGGATGCATCAACAGTGGTGCAGTTCAACTTACCAGTCTTAAAAATGGGATCCTGAGAGTAGTTAAATTCCAAGTTGAACTTTTTACTTCCGAGGGCGATATTCCTGGTGGGATCATGGATGGCCAGCAGATCCAACCCCTGTTGTACATTGCTATTGTTTATCACTAAGCAACAAAAACAACAACAACAATATGAAATAATGACCACACCCAGTGAGAAGACAAAACGATGCTCCATCTGTCACAAATGAAGTCGGCTTATGATTGAGCATAAATGGGTGTGGTTTTATGCATAGACGAGGAAATGTGTCAATGGACCAATCAATGGACCAATGATATAGAATATCTCTCTTTGTGTGTGCATGTGTGTAAGTGTGTGTGTGTGTGTGTGCACATGTATGTGTGTGGTGTGTGTGTGTGCATGTACGTATTGGTGTGGTGTGCACAAGCATGCATGCACATCAACACAAATGTATACACATATACACACATGCATACATTGCTCACACACATGCATACATATATTATATACACACAGCATACATGCATACATATATTATATACACACAGTATACATGCATACATATATTATATACACACAGTATACATGCATACATATATTATATACACACAGTATACATGCATACATATATTATATACACACAGTATACATGCATACATATATTATATACACACAGTATACATGCATACATATATTATATACACACAGCATACATGCATACATATATTATATACATGCAGTATACATGCATACATATATTATATACATGCAGTATACATGCATACATATATTATATACACGCAGCATACATGCATACATATGCACAGTATACATACATAGCTGGTATATGGCATTGAGTCCTACGCGAGTCCCATTCTCATCAAACCTCACTCGACCCTGCCGCAAGAAAACAACAACGAATATTATAACAACAACAATAACACAATGCAAGTAATGGCACGCGCTTAATTACATGCACACATATTCACATACCTACACACATGACCTTACATGACCTACCTACACACATGACCTACCTACATGCATGACCTACCTACATGCATGACCTACCTACATGCATGACCTACCTACATACATGACCTACCTACATGCATGACCTACCTACATGCATGACCTACCTACACACATGACCTACCTACATGCATGACCTACCTACATACATGACCTATCTACATACATGACCTACCTACATACATGACCTACCTACATACATGACCTACCTACATACATGACCTACCTACATACATGACCTACCTACATGCATGACCTACCTACATGCATGACCTACCTACATGCATGACCTACCTACATGCATGACCTACCTACATGCATGACCTACCTACATACATGACCTACCTACATACATGACCTACCTACACGCATGACCTACCTACACACATGACATACCTACACACATGACCTACCTACATGCATGACCTACCTACATGCATGACCTACCTACATGCATGACCTACCTACATACATGACCTACCTACATACATGACCTACCTACATACATGACCTACCTACATGCATGACCTACCTACATACATGACCTACCTACATGCATGACCTACCTACATACATGACCTACACACATGACCTACCTACATGCATGACCTACCTACATGCATGACCTACCTACATACATGACCACCTACCTACATACATGACCTACCTACATGCATGACCTACCTACATGCATGACCTACCTACATACATGACCTATCTACATACATGACCTACCTACATACATGACCTACCTACATGCATGACCTACCTACATACATGACCTACCTACATACATGACCTACCTACATACATGACCTACCTACATGCATGACCTACCTACATGCATGACCTACCTACATGCATGACCTACCTACATGCATGACCTACCTACATGCATGACCTACCTACATGCATGACCTACCTACATACATGACCTACCTACATGCATGACCTACCTACATGCATGACCTACCTACATGCATGACCTACCTACATGCATGACCTACCTACATACATGACCTACCTTCATACATGACCTACCTACATGACCTACCTACATGCATGACCTACCTACATGCATGACCTACCTACATGCATGACCTACCTACATGCATGACCTACCTCATACATGACCTACCTACATATATGACCTACCTACATACATGACCTGCCTACATGCATGACCTACCTACATGCATGACCTATCTACATGCATGACCTACATGCATGACCTACCTACATGCATGACCTACCTACATGCATGACCTACCTACATGCATGACCTACCTACATGCATGACCTACCTCATACATGACCTACCTACATACATGACCTACCTACATACATGACCTACCTACATGCATGACCTACCTACATGCATGACCTACCTACATGCATGACCTACCTTCATACATGACCTACATACATGACCTACCTACATGACCTACCTACATGCATGACCTACCTACATGCATGACCTACCTACATGCATGACCTACCTACATGCATGACCTACCTCATACATGACCTACCTACATATATGACCTACCTACATACATGACCTGCCTACATGCATGACCTACCTACATGCATGACCTACCTACATGCATGACCTACCTACATGCATGACCTACATGCATGACCTACCTACATGCATGACCTACCTACATGCATGACCTACCTCATACATGACCTACCTACATACATGACCTACCTACATACATGACCTACCTACATGCATGACCTACCTACATGCATGACCTACCTACATGCATGACCTACCTACATACATGACCTACCTACATGCATGACCTACATGCATGACCTACCTACATGCATGACCTACCTACATGCATGACCTACCTACATGCATGACCTACCTACATGCATGACCTACCTCATACATGACCTACCTACATACATGACCTACCTACATACATGACCTACCTACATGCATGACCTACCTACATGCATGATCTACCTACATGCATGACCTACCTACATACATGACCTACCTACATACATGACCTACATACATGACCTACCTACATGCATGACTTACCTACATGCATGACCTACCTACATACATGACCTACCTACATGCATGACCTACCTACATGCATGACCTACCTACATACATGACCTACCTACATACATGACCTACCTACATGCATGACCTACCTACATGCATGACCTACCTACATGCATGACCTACCTACATGCATGACCTACCTACATGCATGACCTACCTACATGCATGACCTACCTACATGCATGACCTACCTACATGCATGACCTACCTACATACATGACCTACCTACATACATGACCTATCTACATACATGACCTACCTACATACATGACCTACCTACATGCATGACCTACCTACATGCATGACCTACCTACATGCATGACCTACCTACATGCATGACCTACCTACATGCATGACCTACCTACATGCATGACCTACCTACACACATGACCTACCTACATGCATGACCTACCTACATACATGACCTACCTACATACATGACCTACCTACATACATGACCTACCTACATACATGACCTACCTACATGCATGACCTACCTACATGCATGACCTACCTACATGCATGACCTACCTTCATACATGACCTACATACATGACCTACCTACATGACCTACCTACATGCATGACCTACCTACATGCATGACCTACCTACATGCATGACCTACCTACATGCATGACCTACCTCATACATGACCTACCTACATATATGACCTACCTACATACATGACCTGCCTACATGCATGACCTACCTACATGCATGACCTACCTACATGCATGACCTACCTACATGCATGACCTACATGCATGACCTACCTACATGCATGACCTACCTACATGCATGACCTACCTCATACATGACCTACCTACATACATGACCTACCTACATACATGACCTACCTACATGCATGACCTACCTACATGCATGACCTACCTACATACATGACCTACCTACATACATGACCTACCTACATACATGACCTACCTACATGCATGACCTACCTACATGCATGACCTACCTACACACATGACCTACCTACACACATGGATGGCATGCTCATTAAAAACAAAGGGGAACTCTGCAATGTCCATGTACATCTACATTGCAAAAACAATGGAGACCTCACAACTTCTCAACTAAAGATAGAGAATAAATCATTTCTCCATTGGAAAAAGAAGGATTTAAAAAAAGTGAGCATTTCCACCTCCACAATTGACACACACACACACACACATGCGCGCACACACACGCACACACACACACATGCTTGCATGCATGCACACACACACACACAGTCTCAACCAGGCAATTGAACTACAGTTCAAGTATTTATATACTCCCACTCATTAGTGAAGGCATTCTCTAGACTCATCACCTAATTAACCTTCACACATCAGCTACACATTTCTGCAAAAGATAAAATATCGTCAACACCTATGGGTTCTTTAACCTTTCACCTCTAAAACCAGATGGGTGGGCACTTTCTTCCAAGTATTACATCTACTCTAAATAATGCACACCTTCATACCATCCTTTTTGCAATGATGTCAGTCGGCTCCGCCCCGCCTTTTCCTGTTCCGATTCTTAAAGCTACATATTTCCAAGTCAATGACTTTAGCTCCGTCCTAGTCTGCGAATGAATCGTCACTGCTTATCCCCTTCCTATCGGCTTCATGCACAATCCTAATCTAGACTACTGATAAGAGCAGAGTGGGTACTTGCTACGTGGAGGACACTGGCTATGTACTTTTACAACATGTTATTACATTGCTGTTTGTAACTCACAGTAATGCCATCGAAGTTCACTGCCATCATATTATCAGTGATCATCTTAGAGACAATGTTGAGGTCGAAATACGTGTAGTCATTCAGAGAGAGTGTAAAACTCGAATTCTCTTCCCTCATCATCGCAAGTTCCCTTGTGTTGCCATGGTAAAAAAATAATAAACACATATAACCAAATGCTAATAGCATAAACAACAACAAAACAACGATAATTGCAATGATTGTGTGAAACTAAAGCGCACTAGAGTTTGGCGACCCATAGAGTTGTTTGCAGGGAATGCATTTCAGTGCGCCAAAATGTAATTATCGCACAAAAAAAATTCCAATGCTGCAATTTCACTCTTGTTTCACTCTTGTGCTGAAGCCGAAAAGTTTGAAAGGAGATGTTCTAATTCACAGCTAGCATGCCTATGGAATCAGAGCAAAGCTACAAGCAGGTCGAGAGAGGTGCACTCGGAAATAGTCCGCCACTCACTGCTTGGCCTTATCTTTAAGAAACTCTTCCACAAATTAAGCTAAGTGCTGCTCTAGCCTGTAAGGGAAGGGATGACGAGAGCTGGCCTTTGGAAGCAGGCCGGCCATGTTGTAGTTTTGTTCTTGTTTCCCCACTTGAAGGAGTGCTTTCAGTGTTCCATGGCAAATTCAGACAGAGAGGAGAATTTATGAAGCAGTGCAGCTTGCTAACTACATACAAACATGTGACATGCCACTCAGCATTCACTTGAGTATCACTTTTATACTCCCACTCTCTCACATAGTTCACGAGACATACATTCATGGTGAACTACGCCTATGTATGAAATGAATTAACCATGGAAGATAACCACATATCTTTTGGTCTCTAGGAGCATGGGAGGCCAAGGAAATGTCCAACAAGGTACACGCCTGCACTGGCACAGTCCTGGTTGCTAAGGAAGTCCTTTTTTGCTTGTAAAGCTTCTTAATGTCTGGGCAAGAAGACATGAATTGACAATCTTATGACTCTGTATGTATGTTATGTATTCACCACTCTCTATCCATCACTCCATGTCTTTTGTTCTCTTCCCCATACACTCCAGCATGCCATATTTACACCTGTTTACAGTTATGTCCTGCAGCACCTTTGCAATCCCTACCAGGGAGCCTCTCCCTTCTTCAGACAACCACAAGTAAAAGGTTCAAGCAAGAATTTTCCTGCACCACACTTCAAACAAATCCACTACCCACTTGTAGATTGATTGTGATTGACTTGGTGTTAATTGTTTCCACACTGCACTTTTCCTATGTCTCCTTTTTTGGTAATCTCTCACTCTTCTCTTCATGTGTTGCAATCTGATTGGTTCACTTGTATGCTCCACCTCCTATTCCACTCCCCCTTTGTGTGCTATAAAGGCTTGAATCCTATTCATTTCATTCACTTCTGTATCTCCACCAACTTCCAGTTACTTCATACCACTACCAACTTCCTCCATTCCTCATCCTATTACCCTGTGGACATTGTCACAATCTACCCTAAGATATCCTGCGTGTTCTGTTGTATGTTTAAGATTAAGTTTGTTGACTCTAACTCATACAGTGGGACCGCGTTCTATCTAGCTGAGTATCTGAGCTCCTGACTCTTTGTTTCTCACACCCATCTGGATTTACGCCCCAGGTCTAGTCAGACCGTCTCAGTGCTCACCGGCAAGGCAGTTTCACCAGTTGGAAGCACACCTTGACCACACATAAAACTGGTCCTTCGAGCCGGATAGGAGAGACAACCGCTCTCCATTTCCGAACCATCCGAATCATTCAACCAACCAACTCTACGAAACTTCGTAAGCCTAATTCAGCTTTCTGAATTTCACCCTTGTATTCTATCACAGATTCAAGCATGTCAGACGAACCTGTAGATGTGGAGACGCTCAAGAGTAGCAGGTCTTCCTTTACTGGTGTTGTCACCCGATCTCTACGACGCTTCCAGCGTATGGAAGACGACGATCCATCCAAGTTTGATCTAGAATCACTCACTGACCGTCTTGCCTCATTGGAGACAACCGAACGGCGATACTTTCAAGTCCATGATGCTATCTGCACCGAGGAATCCGATTCCCACCGAAGGGAAAAGGAAGAGGAACTGGGAGACACCTTCACCGAGAACGTGGAGACGACCAGAAACATTCTTAGACGGCTCATGGCCTTGAAGAAGATTCACGAACTCGTGACCGAGTTGGAATCCACTCTGAACGAGATGGAGACATGCGTGGGGCGCGATCCAGATAAAGACTACTCAGTCGCCTGGGGAAGCTACACGGCTAGGTTCGACGTTTTCATAGCCATCCTCCAGAAGTCAACCATCAGAACCGATCATCCTGCACGACAAGCTGCAATGGATTTCAAGGCACGTTACATCAGCCTCACCACGAAGGAGACACCACGATCTCCTATGCTCACCACCACATCGTCCTCCTCTCGCTCCAAGACTATTCAGCTCCCGAAGATAGCTTTACCACGGTTTGAAGGAGACCTGATGCAATGGGGGACTTTTTGGAGCCAGTTCTCCGCTGCAGTCCATACTAACCCAGATCTGACCAGCACCAACAAGTTGGCCTACCTCAGGGACTCAATCCGAGATCCAGACACCAAACCTCTCCTTTACAGTGGAATTGAACACGACGGCCACTATGATGAAGTGGTCGAATTACTACATCAACGATTTGACAAGAAAAGGATCATTCACTCCACTTATTGCAAGGCTCTCTCCTGTGATGAGCCGGTCAAGACTACCAAGGCCGATTTCAACGGCCTAGCTGACTCCATTAGCCACAACCTGGCAGGTCTAAAGCACACTGGCCAGTATGAGCTTGATGCTGTACTCACCTCACTCAACGTTACCAGACTCTCCAAGGCTATGCAAACTGAATGGGAGCTCCACACCAAGGACACCAAGTCAGTGCCACCGATTGATAAGCTCGTAAAATTCCTCCGTTTCAGGGCAGACGCCCTCACCACGCTCCAACGGTCTGAGCCCAAGTACAAGCCCATCGAACCAAAGCAAGAACCACACCCCAGAAGGCATAAGGCAGCAATTCACTCTTCAACACCTCAACACTCCACACATGGATGCAGGTATGAATGTCAATTATGCCCAGGTAGCAAACACCCCCTGTACCAATGTACTATCTTTAATGGTATGAGTATACAGCAGAGGGGAGATCATATCAGAGCCTTAAAGTTATGTTATAACTGTCTGGCCCCCGGCCACCACACTGGGGAATGCAGGAGCACAGCTCGCTGTAGGTCGTGCAGGGGCAAACACCATACCCTGGTCCATCGGGACCGTAGTTCTGCCCCCGTCACAGGGGAGGTTGCATCAAGCAACGCAACCCCAATCACTAGTGCTATCTCACCAATGGTGAACGTAGTGGCATGCGACGCTAGCTCCGTGTCCACTACTGAACCCACAGCTTTGCCTAGTTGCCTAATGATGACCACCCAAGTGCTAGTCAAGGGCCCGGGTGGAAGGAAGACCATAGCCAGGGCACTCCTGGACTCAGGGGCATCTATGTCCCTTATCTCAAACAGGGTGGCACACTCTCTTAACCTTCCTAGGCAAGCCACCACTGTGAATTTCACTGGAGCCCAAGCTACACCTCTCCAAGTATCTCAAGCCATCTCTCAAGTTTCACTGTGCCCTGTAGCCAGTAACACCCCCTCTCTCACAGTGACAGCAGCCATTGTGCACAAAGTCACGTGTGACCTACCTCTACAAGGAGCCTCCCATGTGCGGGACATGCCCCACATTAAGCCCTTAGCTCTTGCCGACCCAGCATTCCATCTGCCAGGCAGAGTAGACCTCCTCTTAGGTTGCGATTTGATTCCCGACATCATGCTCAAGGGACAGATAGCAGGTCCCAAGAACGCCCCCATGGCTATGGAGACAGTATTTGGCTGGGCAATCTTAGGAAAGTACCTCCCCCAAAGTGTCAACCAGACCGTTAACGTCATCTCTCCAACCGAGGTCAACCCCACTGATAGCATCCTTACCAGGTTCTGGGAGGTGGAAGAGCCACCAGATAGCACCTCTATGTTTACTCCTGATGAGGAGTTAGTCCAACAGCACTACGCTGAAACTCATGTGTACAAACCCGATCCGGGTCACTATCAAGTCTCATTACCCAGGGTCAAACATCACACGACCCTTGGCCTGAGCAGGCCTCAAGCACTCCATCGGTATTTATCTAATGAAAAAGCCCTCGTCAAAAGGGGCAACCATGAAGCCTTTCAGGCGGTCATACAGGAATACCTTGACCTCGGCCATGCCGAGAAAATCCCATCTTCAGATCTCACATCAGCCAAAGAGCATTATTACCTGCCTATGCATGGAGTGATCAAGGAGAGTAGCACCAGTACCAAGTTACGGGTCGTCTTTGATGCTAGCGCCAAGACATCAAACCACTCCTCCCTCAATGACACTCTGCATACTGGCCCGACCTTGCATCCAACCCTGGACACTATACTTCTGAGATTTAGAATGCATTCAGTGGCACTCAGTGCCGACATTAGCAAAATGTATAGGGCTGTGCATCTAGATCCCGAAGACAGAGACCTCCATCGATTCATCTGGAGAGAGCAGCCCACAGACCCGCTCAGTGACTTTCGCATGACGAGAGTCACCTTTGGTGTCTCTGCCTCGCCATACCTGGCCATCAAAACTCTCCAACAGACCTCCACGATTTGCTCACCAGTACCCAATTGCCTCTCCTCTCGTCTCAAACTCTTTTTACGTTGACGACCTTCTCACTGGTGCAGAGACCCCAGAGCAAGCGATGCTCCTACACACCGAACTCAGATCATTACTCCTCAAGGGAGGCTTCGACCTCCGAAAATGGAGAAGCAGTTCTCCATTAGTACTCAACTCAATCTCTCCTTCTCTCCTCGAAACCATGCCTGTGCAAGACCTCACTGGCAATGAACAATCAAAGTACCCCAAGGCACTCGGGGTGGAATGGGATTCGGCTCAAGACACCATATCTACCTCCCTGAGTCTGCCCACTGAAGTCAAATCAACCAAACGAGGAATCATTTCCGACGTCGCCAGAACATTCGACGTTCTTGGATGGCTGGCCCCAACCGTGGTGACTATGAAGATACTTTACCAACGGGTTTGGGAGGAGAAGCTAGCCTGGGACGACCCCTTACCTCAACCATACGTCGACGAACACTCTCAGTGGAGGCAGCAACTCCACTTCCTATCCAGCAGAAAGCAACCCCGTTGCTATTTTGCAAAGTCTACAACCAGACTAACCCTTCAACTACATGGCTTCAGTGACGCCTCCACTCACGCCTATGCGGCTGTCATCTACGTCAGGGCAACGTACGCTGACCACTCTCCTACCTGTGCTCTGGTAACGGCCAAGACTCGCGTCGCTCCTCTCAAACAACTGTCAATCCCCAGATTGGAGTTGTGCGGTGCTGCACTATTGGCAAAACTATTGTCCTCAGTGAGAAGGGCTCTCAATGTACCGATAGAAGACATCCACGCATGGTGCGACAGCACCATAGTTCTCTCCTGGTTGGACGGTAACCCTAAACGGTTTAAAACCTTTGTGGGCAATCGACTGTCTACAATCCTTACAGAGCTGCCACCGTCTACGTGGCACCATGTACCGACCTCACAAAATCCAGCAGACTGTGCCTCGCGTGGCCTATCACCCGGTGAACTCTTACAACACTCATTATGGTGGGAAGGCCCCTCTTGGCTCACATCCGAACCGTTCGCTATGCCTGTTCAACCTCTCCTGGGGTCTGATAGCACGCTGGAGCTGAAGGCCGTCTGCCTCTCAGCTGTCACAGTCTCTCCTGTCTGGATCGAGGACCGATACAACAGCTATCATACTCTCATACGTGTGACTGCTTGGTGCAGACGATTCGTTGCTAACCTGCAAGCTTCAATCCGTCGACAACCGCTCAATCGTAACAACCATCTCACCACAACTGAGATTGAATTCTCTGAGCAACTTCTCTTCCGAATGGCTCAGTCGCAAACCTTCTCAAACGAGCTTCAGCGCCTCTCTCACGATCGACCTATCAAGACCTCCAGTGCTCTCCTCCCATTGACACCGTTCATCGACAAACATGGGATCATCAGGGTGGGTGGTAGACTATCATTCTCACATCTCAGCCATTCCCAGGTCCATCCTGTCATTTTGTCCCACAAAAGCAGAATCTCTCATTTGATGTTTGTCACTAAACATGTGTCGCTGGGCCATTGCGGCCCAAGCCTTATTCTTTCCGCTACAGGCAATCGTGTCCATGTAGTTGGCGCCAGACGACTCTCCCGAGCCGTCCACCGGAGCTGTGTCACCTGTCGACGGACCACAGCCCGGACGCAATCCCAGATGATGGGACAACTCCCAGCGTCCAGAACATCTCTCAACCCTCCATTCTCTATCTGTGGCGTAGACTACGCTGGCCCTTTCACATTGAAGAAGGGACACACCCGCAAGCCGGTACTGGTAAAATGTTACCTCGCTGTGTTTGTGTGTTTTTCTACCAAGGCTGCCCACTTGGAGGTAGTCTCTGATGCTTCCACTGAAGCTTTCCTCGCCTGCCTGAAACGCTTCATTGCACGCAGAGGATGTCCGACAGAGATCCACTCGGATAATGGTGGGAACTTTGTTGGAGCAAAAAGGGATCTCCAGGAATTGTACCGCTTGCTCAAGGATACGAACACCATCTCCGCCATCTCCTCCTATCTTCTCACAGAACGTATCCAGTGGCATTCTACTCCCGAAAGGGCACCCCACTTCGGGGGACTTTGGGAGGCTGCTGTGAAATCGGCAAAGAAACACCTCAGGAAGATCATCGGCATCCAAAGAATGACGTACGAGGAGTTCGCGACTATCGCCGCTCAAGTTGAGGCCTGCTTAAACAGTCGCATCTTGACATCGATCACCAGTCATTCCACCGACGGAATCACCACTCTCACTCCCTCTCATTTTCTCATCTTACGTACCCCACGAGCATATCCAGAAATCCCCATCACCAGCAGTCCATCTCTCCATCGACGATGGAATATGTGTCAGGCTGTGGTGAGCCACTTTTGGAGACGTTGGTCTGCAGAGTATCTGCAGCAACTACAAAAGCTCCAGAAGTGGCGCCGACCATCCGCTAACCTCAAGGTGGGAGACATCGTGATCCTTCGGGACGATCACACCTTTACACAGCAATGGCCCATGGCCAAGGTCTTGGAAACACACCCCGGCCAGGATGGATTGGTTCGCGTTGTCACCATTAAGACCGCCACTTCCACGCTGAAACGCCCGGTGACCAAGCTGGCTCTACTCCTGAGTGACTCGGAAGACACAGCGTCCGACACTCCAGCAACGACCGGTGACCAAGCTGGCTCTACTCCTGAGTGACTCGGAAGACACAGCGTCCGACACTCCAGCAACGACCGACAGCTCAACGTCGACTAAAAGCAAGCAACAATTTACATCTCTCTCTCTCATCTCGCCCCCCCCAGTATGTCTGGGCAAGAAGACATGAATTGACAATCTTATGACTCTGTATGTATGTTATGTATTCACCACTCTCTATCCATCACTCCATGTCTTTTGTTCTCTTCCCCATACACTCCAGCATGCCATATTTACACCTGTTTACAGTTATGTCCTGCAGCACCTTTGCAATCCCTACCAGGGAGCCTCTCCCTTCTTCAGACAACCACAAGTAAAAGGTTCAAGCAAGAATTTTCCTGCACCACACTTCAAACAAATCCACTACCCACTTGTAGATTGATTGTGATTGACTTGGTGTTAATTGTTTCCACACTGCACTTTTCCTATGTCTCCTTTTTTGGTAATCTCTCACTCTTCTCTTCATGTGTTGCAATCTGATTGGTTCACTTGTATGCTCCACCTCCTATTCCACTCCCCCTTTGTGTGCTATAAAGGCTTGAATCCTATTCATTTCATTCACTTCTGTATCTCCACCAACTTCCAGTTACTTCATACCACTACCAACTTCCTCCATTCCTCATCCTATTACCCTGTGGACATTGTCACAATCTACCCTAAGATATCCTGCGTGTTCTGTTGTATGTTTAAGATTAAGTTTGTTGGCTCTAACTCATACAGTGGGACCGCGTTCTATCTAGCTGAGTATCTGAGCTCCTGACTCTTTGTTTCTCACACCCATCTGGATTTACGCCCCAGGTCTAGTCAGACCGTCTCAGTGCTCACCGGCAAGGCAGTTTCACCAGTTGGAAGCACACCTTGACCACACATAAAACTGGTCCTTCGAGCCAGATAGGAGAGACAACCGCTCTCCATTTCCGAACCATCCGAATCATTCAACCAACCAACTCTACGAAACTTCGTAAGCCTAATTCAGCTTTCTGAATTTCACCCTTGTATTCTATCACAGATTCAAGCATGTCAGACGAACCTGTAGATGTGGAGACGCTCAAGAGTAGCAGGTCTTCCTTTACTGGTGTTGTCACCCGATCTCTACGACGCTTCCAGCGTATGGAAGACGACGATCCATCCAAGTTTGATCTAGAATCACTCACTGACCGTCTTGCCTCATTGGAGACAACCGAACGGCGATACTTTCAAGTCCATGATGCTATCTGCACCGAGGAATCCGATTCCCACCGAAGGGAAAAGGAAGAGGAACTGGGAGACACCTTCACCGAGAACGTGGAGACGACCAGAAACATTCTTAGACGGCTCATGGCCTTGAAGAAGATTCACGAACTCGTGACCGAGTTGGAATCCACTCTGAACGAGATGGAGACATGCGTGGGGCGCGATCCAGATAAAGACTACTCAGTCGCCTGGGGAAGCTACACGGCTAGGTTCGACGTTTTCATAGCCATCCTCCAGAAGTCAACCATCAGAACCGATCATCCTGCACGACAAGCTGCAATGGATTTCAAGGCACGTTACATCAGCCTCACCACGAAGGAGACACCACGATCTCCTATGCTCACCACCACATCGTCCTCCTCTCGCTCCAAGACTATTCAGCTCCCGAAGATAGCTTTACCACGGTTTGAAGGAGACCTGATGCAATGGGGGACTTTTTGGAGCCAGTTCTCCGCTGCAGTCCATACTAACCCAGATCTGACCAGCACCAACAAGTTGGCCTACCTCAGGGACTCAATCCGAGATCCAGACACCAAACCTCTCCTTTACAGTGGAATTGAACACGACGGCCACTATGATGAAGTGGTCGAATTACTACATCAACGATTTGACAAGAAAAGGATCATTCACTCCACTTATTGCAAGGCTCTCTCCTGTGATGAGCCGGTCAAGACTACCAAGGCCGATTTCAACGGCCTAGCTGACTCCATTAGCCACAACCTGGCAGGTCTAAAGCACACTGGCCAGTATGAGCTTGATGCTGTACTCACCTCACTCAACGTTACCAGACTCTCCAAGGCTATGCAAACTGAATGGGAGCTCCACACCAAGGACACCAAGTCAGTGCCACCGATTGATAAGCTCGTAAAATTCCTCCGTTTCAGGGCAGACGCCCTCACCACGCTCCAACGGTCTGAGCCCAAGTACAAGCCCATCGAACCAAAGCAAGAACCACACCCCAGAAGGCATAAGGCAGCAATTCACTCTTCAACACCTCAACACTCCACACATGGATGCAGGTATGAATGTCAATTATGCCCAGGTAGCAAACACCCCCTGTACCAATGTACTATCTTTAATGGTATGAGTATACAGCAGAGGGGAGATCATATCAGAGCCTTAAAGTTATGTTATAACTGTCTGGCCCCCGGCCACCACACTGGGGAATGCAGGAGCACAGCTCGCTGTAGGTCGTGCAGGGGCAAACACCATACCCTGGTCCATCGGGACCGTAGTTCTGCCCCCGTCACAGGGGAGGTTGCATCAAGCAACGCAACCCCAATCACTAGTGCTATCTCACCAATGGTGAACGTAGTGGCATGCGACGCTAGCTCCGTGTCCACTACTGAACCCACAGCTTTGCCTAGTTGCCTAATGATGACCACCCAAGTGCTAGTCAAGGGCCCGGGTGGAAGGAAGACCATAGCCAGGGCACTCCTGGACTCAGGGGCATCTATGTCCCTTATCTCAAACAGGGTGGCACACTCTCTTAACCTTCCTAGGCAAGCCACCACTGTGAATTTCACTGGAGCCCAAGCTACACCTCTCCAAGTATCTCAAGCCATCTCTCAAGTTTCACTGTGCCCTGTAGCCAGTAACACCCCCTCTCTCACAGTGACAGCAGCCATTGTGCACAAAGTCACGTGTGACCTACCTCTACAAGGAGCCTCCCATGTGCGGGACATGCCCCACATTAAGCCCTTAGCTCTTGCCGACCCAGCATTCCATCTGCCAGGCAGAGTAGACCTCCTCTTAGGTTGCGATTTGATTCCCGACATCATGCTCAAGGGACAGATAGCAGGTCCCAAGAACGCCCCCATGGCTATGGAGACAGTATTTGGCTGGGCAATCTTAGGAAAGTACCTCCCCCAAAGTGTCAACCAGACCGTTAACGTCATCTCTCCAACCGAGGTCAACCCCACTGATAGCATCCTTACCAGGTTCTGGGAGGTGGAAGAGCCACCAGATAGCACCTCTATGTTTACTCCTGATGAGGAGTTAGTCCAACAGCACTACGCTGAAACTCATGTGTACAAACCCGATCCGGGTCACTATCAAGTCTCATTACCCAGGGTCAAACATCACACGACCCTTGGCCTGAGCAGGCCTCAAGCACTCCATCGGTATTTATCTAATGAAAAAGCCCTCGTCAAAAGGGGCAACCATGAAGCCTTTCAGGCGGTCATACAGGAATACCTTGACCTCGGCCATGCCGAGAAAATCCCATCTTCAGATCTCACATCAGCCAAAGAGCATTATTACCTGCCTATGCATGGAGTGATCAAGGAGAGTAGCACCAGTACCAAGTTACGGGTCGTCTTTGATGCTAGCGCCAAGACATCAAACCACTCCTCCCTCAATGACACTCTGCATACTGGCCCGACCTTGCATCCAACCCTGGACACTATACTTCTGAGATTTAGAATGCATTCAGTGGCACTCAGTGCCGACATTAGCAAAATGTATAGGGCTGTGCATCTAGATCCCGAAGACAGAGACCTCCATCGATTCATCTGGAGAGAGCAGCCCACAGACCCGCTCAGTGACTTTCGCATGACGAGAGTCACCTTTGGTGTCTCTGCCTCGCCATACCTGGCCATCAAAACTCTCCAACAGACCTCCACGATTTGCTCACCAGTACCCAATTGCCTCTCCTCTCGTCTCAAACTCTTTTTACGTTGACGACCTTCTCACTGGTGCAGAGACCCCAGAGCAAGCGATGCTCCTACACACCGAACTCAGATCATTACTCCTCAAGGGAGGCTTCGACCTCCGAAAATGGAGAAGCAGTTCTCCATTAGTACTCAACTCAATCTCTCCTTCTCTCCTCGAAACCATGCCTGTGCAAGACCTCACTGGCAATGAACAATCAAAGTACCCCAAGGCACTCGGGGTGGAATGGGATTCGGCTCAAGACACCATATCTACCTCCCTGAGTCTGCCCACTGAAGTCAAATCAACCAAACGAGGAATCATTTCCGACGTCGCCAGAACATTCGACGTTCTTGGATGGCTGGCCCCAACCGTGGTGACTATGAAGATACTTTACCAACGGGTTTGGGAGGAGAAGCTAGCCTGGGACGACCCCTTACCTCAACCATACGTCGACGAACACTCTCAGTGGAGGCAGCAACTCCACTTCCTATCCAGCAGAAAGCAACCCCGTTGCTATTTTGCAAAGTCTACAACCAGACTAACCCTTCAACTACATGGCTTCAGTGACGCCTCCACTCACGCCTATGCGGCTGTCATCTACGTCAGGGCAACGTACGCTGACCACTCTCCTACCTGTGCTCTGGTAACGGCCAAGACTCGCGTCGCTCCTCTCAAACAACTGTCAATCCCCAGATTGGAGTTGTGCGGTGCTGCACTATTGGCAAAACTATTGTCCTCAGTGAGAAGGGCTCTCAATGTACCGATAGAAGACATCCACGCATGGTGCGACAGCACCATAGTTCTCTCCTGGTTGGACGGTAACCCTAAACGGTTTAAAACCTTTGTGGGCAATCGACTGTCTACAATCCTTACAGAGCTGCCACCGTCTACGTGGCACCATGTACCGACCTCACAAAATCCAGCAGACTGTGCCTCGCGTGGCCTATCACCCGGTGAACTCTTACAACACTCATTATGGTGGGAAGGCCCCTCTTGGCTCACATCCGAACCGTTCGCTATGCCTGTTCAACCTCTCCTGGGGTCTGATAGCACGCTGGAGCTGAAGGCCGTCTGCCTCTCAGCTGTCACAGTCTCTCCTGTCTGGATCGAGGACCGATACAACAGCTATCATACTCTCATACGTGTGACTGCTTGGTGCAGACGATTCGTTGCTAACCTGCAAGCTTCAATCCGTCGACAACCGCTCAATCGTAACAACCATCTCACCACAACTGAGATTGAATTCTCTGAGCAACTTCTCTTCCGAATGGCTCAGTCGCAAACCTTCTCAAACGAGCTTCAGCGCCTCTCTCACGATCGACCTATCAAGACCTCCAGTGCTCTCCTCCCATTGACACCGTTCATCGACAAACATGGGATCATCAGGGTGGGTGGTAGACTATCATTCTCACATCTCAGCCATTCCCAGGTCCATCCTGTCATTTTGTCCCACAAAAGCAGAATCTCTCATTTGATGTTTGTCACTAAACATGTGTCGCTGGGCCATTGCGGCCCAAGCCTTATTCTTTCCGCTACAGGCAATCGTGTCCATGTAGTTGGCGCCAGACGACTCTCCCGAGCCGTCCACCGGAGCTGTGTCACCTGTCGACGGACCACAGCCCGGACGCAATCCCAGATGATGGGACAACTCCCAGCGTCCAGAACATCTCTCAACCCTCCATTCTCTATCTGTGGCGTAGACTACGCTGGCCCTTTCACATTGAAGAAGGGACACACCCGCAAGCCGGTACTGGTAAAATGTTACCTCGCTGTGTTTGTGTGTTTTTCTACCAAGGCTGCCCACTTGGAGGTAGTCTCTGATGCTTCCACTGAAGCTTTCCTCGCCTGCCTGAAACGCTTCATTGCACGCAGAGGATGTCCGACAGAGATCCACTCGGATAATGGTGGGAACTTTGTTGGAGCAAAAAGGGATCTCCAGGAATTGTACCGCTTGCTCAAGGATACGAACACCATCTCCGCCATCTCCTCCTATCTTCTCACAGAACGTATCCAGTGGCATTCTACTCCCGAAAGGGCACCCCACTTCGGGGGACTTTGGGAGGCTGCTGTGAAATCGGCAAAGAAACACCTCAGGAAGATCATCGGCATCCAAAGAATGACGTACGAGGAGTTCGCGACTATCGCCGCTCAAGTTGAGGCCTGCTTAAACAGTCGCATCTTGACATCGATCACCAGTCATTCCACCGACGGAATCACCACTCTCACTCCCTCTCATTTTCTCATCTTACGTACCCCACGAGCATATCCAGAAATCCCCATCACCAGCAGTCCATCTCTCCATCGACGATGGAATATGTGTCAGGCTGTGGTGAGCCACTTTTGGAGACGTTGGTCTGCAGAGTATCTGCAGCAACTACAAAAGCTCCAGAAGTGGCGCCGACCATCCGCTAACCTCAAGGTGGGAGACATCGTGATCCTTCGGGACGATCACACCTTTACACAGCAATGGCCCATGGCCAAGGTCTTGGAAACACACCCCGGCCAGGATGGATTGGTTCGCGTTGTCACCATTAAGACCGCCACTTCCACGCTGAAACGCCCGGTGACCAAGCTGGCTCTACTCCTGAGTGACTCGGAAGACACAGCGTCCGACACTCCAGCAACGACCGGTGACCAAGCTGGCTCTACTCCTGAGTGACTCGGAAGACACAGCGTCCGACACTCCAGCAACGACCGACAGCTCAACGTCGACTAAAAGCAAGCAACAATTTACATCTCTCTCTCTCATCTCGCCCCCCCCAGTATGTCTGGGCAAGAAGACATGAATTGACAATCTTATGACTCTGTATGTATGTTATGTATTCACCACTCTCTATCCATCACTCCATGTCTTTTGTTCTCTTCCCCATACACTCCAGCATGCCATATTTACACCTGTTTACAGTTATGTCCTGCAGCACCTTTGCAATCCCTACCAGGGAGCCTCTCCCTTCTTCAGACAACCACAAGTAAAAGGTTCAAGCAAGAATTTTCCTGCACCACACTTCAAACAAATCCACTACCCACTTGTAGATTGATTGTGATTGACTTGGTGTTAATTGTTTCCACACTGCACTTTTCCTATGTCTCCTTTTTTGGTAATCTCTCACTCTTCTCTTCATGTGTTGCAATCTGATTGGTTCACTTGTATGCTCCACCTCCTATTCCACTCCCCCTTTGTGTGCTATAAAGGCTTGAATCCTATTCATTTCATTCACTTCTGTATCTCCACCAACTTCCAGTTACTTCATACCACTACCAACTTCCTCCATTCCTCATCCTATTACCCTGTGGACATTGTCACAATCTACCCTAAGATATCCTGCGTGTTCTGTTGTATGTTTAAGATTAAGTTTGTTGACTCTAACTCATACAGTGGGACCGCGTTCTATCTAGCTGAGTATCTGAGCTCCTGACTCTTTGTTTCTCACACCCATCTGGATTTACGCCCCAGGTCTAGTCAGACCGCCTCAGTGCTCACCGGCAAGGCAGTTTCACCAGTTGGAAGCACACCTTGACCACACACTTAAGCCCCTGTCAGTTTTCGGGTTCTGGACTTCCTTGTGAGGCACACACTCGACGATGCTCTCTACATTGAGCTCGTAAACCATCGAGCTCAAGTAATCTTGCTGACACAACTATGAGCGAGGAACTTTGAAGAACAACTGCTGGTACCTTCTCAATAACCAACTTGAATTTTTACTCTCTCAATATCTCTCAATGTTTTGACTAAATGCCCTAGCCTTCATCAGGAATAATGACTAGATGCTCTAGCCTTCATCAGGAATAATGACTAGATGCTCTAGCCTTCATCAGGAATAATGACTAGATGCTCTAGCCTTCATCAGGAATAATGACTAGATGCTCTAGCCTTCATCAGGAATAATGACTAGATGCTCTAGCCTTCATCAGGAATAATGACTAGATGCTCTAGCCTTCATCAGGAATAATGACTAGATGCTCTAGCCTTCATCAGGAATAATGACTAGATGCTCTAGCCTTCATCAGGAATAATGACTAGATGCTCTAGCCTTCATCAGGAATAATGACTAGATGCTCTAGCCTTCATCAGGAATAATGACTAGATGCTCTAGCCTTCATCAGGAATAATGACTAGATGCTCTAGCCTTCATCAGGAATAATGACTAGATGCTCTAGCCTTCATCAGGAATAATGACTAGATGCTCTAGCCTTCATCAGGAATAATGACTAGATGCTCTAGCCTTCATCAGGAATAATGACTAGATGCTCTAGCCTTCATCAGGAATAATGACTAGATGCTCTAGCCTTCATCAGGAATAATGACTAGATGCGCTAGCCCTCATCAGTAATGACTAGATGCTCTAGCCTTCATCAGGAATAATGACTAGATGCTCTAGCCTTCATCAGGAATAATGACAGGGTTTGGCTGCAAGGAGTACAGCTGTTCAGGAAGCAACACAGCCAATGCCAACTGAACTGCCTCACTTCCTCTCTCACTCACTCACTCCCGTCACACTCCCTTCCCCTCCGCTCACACTCACCTCTCCTCACTCACTCCCCCTCCGCTCACACTCACCTCTTCTCACTCACTCCCCCTCCACTCACACTCACCTCTCCTCACTCACTCCCCCTCCGCTCACACTCACTCCCCCTCCCCTCACACTCACCTCTCCTCACTCCCCCTACCCTCACACTCATCTCTCCTCGCTCCAGGAAGATGAGAAAAAGCTGACATAGTACAAAACAAGACTGAGGATTTGAAGATGCGACTCATAAGAGTTCACTTCAGGGAAGAAGAGGCGACAGAGGAAGATGAGGACTAGCTAAGGGTTGCTTACTCATACTCTCCCTCATGCCTTGAAGATTAGAAGAAGAGGCGACAGAGGAAGATGAGGACTAGCTAAGGGTTGCTTACTCATACTCTCCCTCATGCCTTGATGATTAACACACACACACTGCACACATTTACTAAACACATTCTCATCCCATTTTTTTAAAATTGAAGGCATGCACTTTAACCTCTGTCTGTCAACCACTTCCACTACAGCCTCAGGCTGATGGTGTGCACTATATAGAATACATGAACCATCTCCAATAACAATACACTATGCAAGCACACTGGTAGTTAGGCACATAATCCTTTGTAAGGTACCAGCTCGCTTGCTGGTGTTTTTGTACTGTATAAGCACTAGCCTCGGAATAACCAGCCTCTAATGTGAGTGCATTTATATTGTATTTAGAGTTGGCTACCTTTCGGTGGCGTCCAAAGCTATGGCAGTAGCGTACACCGCATCGTAGGTGAAGGTACGGTAGTTATGGGGAAGGGAGTTATTCCTGGTGATGTTCTGCGTCTTCGGGTTGCTTCGGAACTCCTCCAAGTAACACTCATACTTGCGGTTGAACTCTTCCGCAGATTTCTATAGGTGACAGGTTTAATTATTAAAGAGGTTGTGAGCTTAATTAGAGCAGCAATGGTGAGGTAAATTACAAAATTACAATAACCTATAATAATAACCTATAATAATAAACAATAATAACACTGAGGATAATTACAGGGGTTAATAAGGGCTAGGACTAGGAGCCAATAACAAGGGGTTAATAAGGGCTAGGACTAGGAGCCAATAACAAGGGGTTAATAAGGGCTAGGACTAGGAGCCAATAACAAGGGGTTAATAAGGGCTAGGACTAGGAGCCAATAACAAGGGGTTAATAAGGGCTAGGACTAGGAGCCAATAACAAGGGGTTAATAAGGGCTAAAACTAGGAGCCAATAACAATAAGCACAAGGACATCGAGAGATATATACATTAACAAAGACTAATAATAACAGGGACAATAACAACAAAGAAATAACAATGACAATGTCACTATTGGCATAAGCACTCACACATCCAGTATCCAGTTCCAGTCCTACTTGCTCAGAACCAAAGTTGTAGCTGTCCAAGTAGAACGATCGGTCGACAGCTTCTCTCATCTGCACAATGTACAAGAACACGTACACCATGCACACCATATTAGCACATACACAGGGTCACCACACACACACCTAATCACCGCACACACCAGCATAACATAGTACCAGAGATCACCACACACCGATTCACCACGTACACCAGATCACCACACACATCAGGGTCATATACAATAGATCACCATATACAATAGATCACCACACACACCAGATCACCACACACACACTAGATCACCACATACACAACACATCAGCATCACATACAATAGATCACCCCACACACACCAGATCACCACACACAAGATCAACTCACACATAATATATCACCACACCCACCACACACATGCACCAGTGCACCAGATCACCACATACACCAGATCATCAACACACGCATGTCACGCACACACACACACACACACACACACACACCAGATCAGAACCATTAGCTTGAGGGTGGTGTGAATATCAATTGCATGTACCTGGCTGTGAGTATTGATAGTGTATTTGCACTGCCAGCCTGGTGAGAATTGGGTTTAACCAGAGAGTGTAAACCAGAAGAGTGTGATAATTCTGTCAAGTAGATCCGCATTTCAAAATGGTGGCCACCAAAATGCAAAAACGAAAGAAAAGCTCGCAAGACAAGCGCCAGCCATAGCCAGCTTCCTAGCAGCCTAAACAGCTATTCTAGCTCCCAAACACAATCCGGTGCCTTGAACCTGGCAAAGGTGTAAGCAATCTGACGGGTCTAAGACAAACTGTCAAAGCCTTAACTCTATCTACCCACTTATTAATCTTCTCTTTCCTTCCCAAGAGTAAGTCTTGTCATATACGGAAGTGCATCCATAGAATAGCAACTGGTGCAGGTGTTCAAAAGCAGTAGAGGTGCAGTAAGTATACAATTATATGTTTAATATACAGGCCTGGACTGGGGGAATAACAAGCCCCAGCCCACAGTGTCAGTGTAGGCTTACCACTAGGACAAGTGTAGGTCATATAACTTACCACTAGGACTAGTGCAGGTCATATAACTTACCACTAGGACTAGTGCAGGTCATATAACTTACCACTAGGACTAGTGTAGGTCATATAACTTACCACTAGGACTAGTGCAGGTCATATAACTTACCACTAGGACTAGTGTAGGTCATATAACTTACCACTAGGACTAGTGTAGGTCATATAACTTACCACTAGGACTAGTGCAGGTCATATAACTTACCACTAGGACTAGTGTAGGTCATATAACTTACCACTAGGACTAGTGCAGGTCATATAACTTACCACTAGGACTAGTGTAGGTCATATAACTTACCACTAGGACTAGTGCAGGTCATATAACTTACCACTAGGACTAGTGTAGGTCATATAACTTACCACTAGGACTAGTGTAGGTCATATAACTTACCACTAGGACTAGTGTAGGTCATATAACTTACTACTAGGACTAGAGTAGGTCATATAACTTACCACTAGGACTAGTGTAGGTCATATAACTTACCACTAGGACTAGTGCAGGTCATATAACTTACCACTAGGACTAGTGTAGGTCATATAACTTACCACTAGGACTAGTGCAGGTCATATAACTTACCACTAGGACTAGTGTAGGTCATATAACTTACCACTAGGACTAGTGCAGGTCATATAACTTACCACTAGGACTAGTGCAGGTCATATAACTTACCACTAGGACTAGTGTAGGTCATATAACTTACCACTAGGACTAGTGCAGGTCATATAACTTACCACTAGGACTAGTGTAGGTCATATAACTTATCACTAGGACTAGTGTAGGTCATATAACTTACCACTAGGACTAGTGCAGGTCATATAACTTACCACTAGGACTAGTGCAGGTCATATAACTTACCACTAGGACGAGGCCAGTTCACTTTCCTTGCAAACAAAGTTATTTGTTATTTTAGCACATTTCATTGTCAAGTTCCAAATCATTTTTCCTTTCCAATCTTTTGCCTTTTTTGTGCCTCTTTGTATTTCCTTTCGTCCATTTTACAATATTTTAGACGCACTTGACGCTCACGTGTGAACAACTTGGCGAGCGATTACGTAACAAAATACCATAAACGAGTCGTAGTGGTCGAAGTTTTTCAAGCATGGGCTGCTTTTCGGATATTTTTGCAAAGTGTAAATGGGCGTTTATTCATCAAGTTGGCTTTTTTAATTTGATTGCATTTTTGCAGTTCATACGTAAGCATTATTAAGCATTATTGGAAGTGGGCCGGCATCAAGTGAGTTGAATGAGCTCCAAGGTTCAACAATGGTTTAAAGGGCCAGTGTAACTCCACCCACCCACCCCACCCACCCGGTCTTTTTTTTTTGCTTGGTCAAGGCACCGGCCCATTATTTTATTTTAGGCACCGGCCCATTTAAGCACACCAGCCTGCATTCTCCCCAGGAATTTCTGACGGCATATTGGGGTGTGTGGCACTCGTATAATGTCAGTGGCAACTTAACCACACCCCATTTTAATTTATCTTAACGAGTTCACATAGCAATCCTTGGGGCAAGGTTCATGTGTACAGAAGCTGAAATTGCAGCTTTTGTAAATCCTGAGTGCAGCCATGTTATGCAGTGTATTCTGTCATGGGGGAAGGGAAAGGAATGCAAGACTCATACTGACTGAGTTGCCCCCCTCCATACATGGGTGACTTTCCTTTTGTAGATTCTCCATGACACTTGCCCAATATTACAAAGCCTCTCACGTTGTTCTCATTTCTTCAAGAGTGGATAATATATATTCAATATTGTTGCTTATTTGAAAGTTGTTATATATTGAGAAAGGTGAGTCATGGTATGCTGATGATGAGCTAGTGTGTGTGTGTGTGTGTGTGTGGTGTGGTGGGCATATGTATGCATGTGTGGGGTGGGGGCATGCGTATGCATGTGTGTGTGTGTGTGTGTGTGTGTGGTTGATGGACCATGGCTGATTGTCATTGATTATAATGATGGATGAGTGATGCTGTGGTTTGTTAATTATGAAATTGAAACTATAATGAAAAGTCAGACATTCAAGAAGCTTCCACATTGATTCTTCTATTCCGCATGGCAGCCAACCGATCACAAGCGAGTTCATAGGGGAAGTCAGATGGACTAGGCCCTTCAATTGCTACCATCAAGAGGTGATCGAGAGTTCTGTTGGCTAATGGTTTCTAAGGTTCTTCTTGACTCGAGACAGACTGGAGAAGCCTCTTTCACCACAGAAGACATACATGTAGGGAGGGAGTAAGAGACCAATAGCTGCCAACTCTGCCAGATTGGGAAACATTAAACTCAGTTCCAATGTTTTGATCAGTTGACTGACTTGACTCATGAGCTGGTGAGTTCTCATTTGCTACTCACTATTAGCAGCAACTACACCATTGAAGACTTAGAGCTCACCTCTGGTTGCACCATGCCATGAGAAACTATAGTGGGTGACAAGCTTATCCAGCATGCTAGCACTGTAAAGGTTGAAGAGAGAGTTCTTGTGGTATACTGCCAGGATTGAAAACTTTAAAACCCTAAAAAAAGACAGAGGTTAGGAAACCTAGCAGTGATATGCTCAGAAAGGGTATGCATATAATGTAGCTCTCATGCTACCACTAGGCTCCTGCACACAATGCTCTTCCAGGTCCGATAATTTGCTGGAAGAATTCACCAGCAGTGAGGAGTAGAGCATGTACTGTAGCCTTTGTGCCCACTACTATCTAGTCAAGTCGATGTCTTGCTACTGGAAGGCAAGCCTGCTAGAAGTGGAAAAAACATCAGAAATCATGTACAAGGCAGCTACAAACTTGTACTCCTTGACAAAGGAAGCAAGCCCAGCAGCTACAGCATTATTTCTCTCCTGAGCTTCCCTCTCCAGACTAACTATCACTGACTGAAAGCATTTGCGGTGAGAAACAGCTCTATTATAGAGCCAATAACCATCTTTAGCTCGAGTAAGATTAAGTCGAGGATCATTAAGTACATTCTGAATCTCCTTAAGCCCAGCAGTTCGAACTGGTGAGTATACTTATAGAAGCAGTTTTAGCTGTTGTGGAATATCTTTCAACTTTTTAAGGTAAGGGAATTTCATTTGTTGCCCGGCCAAAAGCTAATGCACGCCGATGGGCAATGCAGTGAGTGGTTTGGAAACCAGGAAAGGAACTTTATCCTTAAGGAGTCTGGATACTTCACCACTTGTTGCCAACATCACTGATGCTCCATGACTTCCTAGATCACAAAAACAGTGCAACACACCTAGTTTCAAGTCATTGCAAAGCTTCATTATGGTGTCAGATATTGTGAAGGCCCTCCCATCTTGCAACTCAAACATATCCCTCCTCCCACAACATAATGGCCATAGACTACAAGCTCCTTTGTAACAGACACATCAGAGGTTTCATCTCTGCTCTGCATAGAGCAAGAAAAGGAGACACTTGTAGGTGTAAGATTATAGGATCAGAGACAGTTTCACCAAGACACTGCATGCAATACTCTGATGTAGTGTGCATTACCACTTAAGTTACAGACCTGACAAGTAGGAAGCTCCAAGGGACTTGCCAAGCTCAAGACGAGGTGCAAAGTTGATGGTGTGTGCAATCTCTCTCTTATTAAGGAAGTACATGCACTTAGAGCACCAAGAAATGCTGAGCTGAAACAATTCTCTGGAATGTCACTGCTATCCCACCATCTCTGTTGGAGGAGCAAAGACCAGCTTCTATCTTAACTGCAGTGTTGTGTGACTCACTCTGACTGTGTTGAACCAAGCTCTGGTCATGGTCTTGCAGGTATAACTATAGCCAAGTTCTAAAGTGGAGGGAACTTCAAAACCTGAATGCCTGATTTTGCCGCATAAATATCTCCAGATTGCAAAATGCTAACGAGTTGAAATTAGAAGTCGACCTAAATAGCTCTCCCTAAGGCAGCTTTTTAGGACGCCGGCTGTGCTTGTGGTACAATGAGCACATCATTCCTCGGCCACCATCTACTAATCCACGGACGGAAAGTCAGCGTTCCATTTAGGGTCAATTCTAGTCTTCCTCAGCTTAGAAGATGAGGGACTCCCAGACCCTCCACCAGAATGAATCCGCTTAGCCATGCGCGAGAGAAGCTGACATTGTGAAGAACAGCAACTGACTCGATGACTCCGTGTTCTAGCAAGAATTGTACTTATACAAATTCCAGAAATCATGATGCAAACACCCTGAGGAGAACACTGGTCGCTGCACCATCCTCCCAAGCCAAAATCAGCCTGCCGTAGGTGGGCTTCACCCATAACTACCTTCCCCACTGGGTCCTCGCTACCTGGGCTCTCCTGTGCCACTACCACATTGAACAAGTTGGCCTGGGGTATCTGCCATTCCTTCAGACGATTTATGTGTGTGGTGAGAGTGTGTGACCTCTTGTTGGGCACTGAGAGTTTGTACAAGGTGGGTGAGAGCACTTTCAACACCTCGTAAGTGGTGTGGTACTCACACTTTGCATGCTCCACTAAGCTCTCCGAGGTAAGCCAATCCAAGTTGCTTGGCCGATGGCGACCTTCCTAGGCCTGTGTTTATGTTTTCATAAAGTTTAACTTCCATCTTCAATCAATGTCCGCCTTCTTGTGTGCTTGTTTGAGCTCTGCTAGGAGCACTATCGTTGGACTTCCTCATTACGGCAAGTTTCACTCGAGAGATCAGAGCCACTGGAGCTGAAACTGCTGCAATTTTTCACCAACCACACTCACAATAAAGTTCAAATTTGAGTTTTAAAGTTCTACGAACTTTGGACTCGAATATTGATCCCATAACATTGAAGTAGTCCGTGTCCAAATAACAGCACATAGTGACAGGCAGTGTTTGGTACTAACAGCACATAGTGACAGGCAGTGTTTGTGTACTAACAGCACATAGTGACAGGCAGTGTTTGTGTACTAACAGCGCATAGTGACAGGCAGTCTTTGTGTACTAACAGCACATAGTGACAGGCAGTGTTTGTGTACTAACAGCACATAGTGACAGGCAGTGTTTGTGTGCTAACAGCACATAGTGACAGGCAGTGTTTGTGTACTAACAGCACATAGTGACAGGCAGTGTTTGGTACTAACAGCGCATAGTGACAGGCAGTGTTTGGTACTAACAGCACATAGTGACAGGCAGTGTTTGTGTACTAACAGCACATAGTGACAGGCAGTGTTTGTGTACTAACAGCGCATAGTGACAGGCAGTGTTTGGTACTAACAGCACATACTGACAGGCAGTGTTTGTGTACTAAGCCAACTTGAAACTATAATAATCAACAGTTTTTTTTCCACTTTCATGTTTCCTTCTAAACAGGAAGTAGGCGTTTTCTCAGCGAACTCTCGGTTGACATAGCGTAGATACTGTGACTTCCTTGGAGATCAACTTTAATGTACCCACTCGACGTTTCGGCTAGATGCTCTAGCCTTCATCGGGTTCATTGTAAGAACACGTTTTGCTGGCGACTCCACAATTGTGTGCAAATAAAAATGTCATCATCATTAAGTAATATAGTACTGTACAATTTCTGGGTATTAATATATATATATATATACGAAGAAAAAAATTATAATTTTTTTTAATCACCTGCATCAGTCTACTCAATATATTTTTGTTTTCTAGCCAACAGTCAAATGTGTGGGAAGACTTCAGAGCTAACTAGATTTTCCTCAAGAACATCTACTTCCAGAAACAGCCATCTTAGATAGCCTGCCAGCCTTTGTCTGCAACCCTACAAGATTTCATCGAATAAAGATTATCGCAGTTTGCCTGCAACTACAGCACAGAGGTGGTAACAATGGAGGCGGTTCCTGTGATATTGTCTAGAGCCTGGTGACAGCTACAGTGCTGGTGTAATGACCTTCCTTCGCACAGAGTCATTGCTAGTCAGTCACTCTAGAGGTCTGACACAGTTTCCTGGTCCGCCAATAGCAGTTAGTTACGTAGTTCCGCTCCCCCACTGGTGCCACTCTCCACTTGACAGCTAGCGAGTACCATCTGCACTAGCTGGAACTATCCAAGCAACAGCCTCACCCACTCGAGGCAGAGAAGCGCTCCTTCCCAAAACATATCCACTAACCTCAAGTTTGAGGGCTGTGCCAAAAACCACCACATCCAGAGGCGTGCCACAAAATAAAATTTAAAAAATAATAAAAATAATAAAGGATGATCTTGTGTTAGTGATATACGTCTTTTTGTCCTCTCTGTCTTTTCCCTCCTCCTCCTGGCGCTGTTTCTTCAGATGGCTATGTCAATGCACTCACAGCTAATTTACACAGCCCAATTGTTTGTGGCAATAATTAAAAGTGGTCGACAGTGATAAACATTTCCTTCTGGGGAGCCATTTTATATTCCATGAAACATGTGATACAAGCTGAGAAAAGGGTATAACGTGCAGAAATAGGCTTCCAAGTCGGCGCTTTTCAGCATCCTAAGCTCGGCCTTCATGCTTTCATATCTTGCGTTTGGAATAGATTTATCCTGGGCCGATTCAAGTTCCATTCTGTAGGTAATTTAGGATTCCTTTACTCGTTGCCAATAACTTGAATTTGATAATTCTGTACCATCGACCCAATCTCTCGGATCCTGCCACATACGGCACACACACACTCACTGACCAACGCACACCATATCACACGACTATGCCGGTGTACAGTACACAGGTACATTGCGATAAAGGCGCTCCCAAGTTTGACAACAAAACAAGGGTGGACCTTCCAAGGTTTGACCCGCACTCCAGCGCAACATTGGATACGCCCAGACACCACAAAGGCAAAGAGATGCACGTAAGAACTAAAATAATAATATGAAAACAATAAATATTTAAACATTCCTTCACTAACTTTGAAATGAATGTGTGACTACCCAACATAGAGCAGCACACACAGCAGGTAAACCCCCCCCCCCCACCCCCCCCCCCCCCCCCCCCCCACACACACACACAACACAGACAGCAGGTAAACCCCCCCCCCCACCCCCCCCCCCCCCCCCCCCCACACACACACAACACAGACAGTACCTGCTGCCTGCTGCAGTTGAATCCTCCTTCATCGTAGTCCTTATCCCACCAGCCGGAGGTGAACCAAGCAGGGAAGGCCCAGAAGTGGTTCTTAGTGAACAGTCCCTTCGAAATAGCCTGCGACCATGAGGGACGAGAGGAAGAGAAGCGGTTTGAGAGGGAAGGGTGGGAGAATGTGGGGTGTGACAGGAGGGGGGAGGGGGAAGGGGAGTGGTCAAGAATTGAGGAGTCAAATACAAAAAAGGATAATTAGAAGATTAGTAGGGGCAATATGTGCAGGTAGAGGTGGACAACCTTCCCAGGGTACTGGAGGAATGTCATTATGCATGTTTGTGTGTATGTATGTATGTACAGTATGCATGTGTATATGTATATATATGTGTGTAGTATATATATATATATATATATATATATGTGTGTGTATATATGAATTATGTGTGTGTGTGTATATGTATGAATGTATGAGTGTATATATGGATGTATGTAAGTATGCATATATGTATGTATGTATGTGTGTATGTGTGCGTGTAGTTGACTCTCATTCCTTAGACGTTTTCCTCTTGCACGGCTGCCAACATTCCCCCCCCCCCCCCCCCCCCTGCTAATCCCATAAATAACCCCTGGGTATCCCAATATTGAGGTACTAAAAGACCCTAAGAAGAACATTATTTCTAAACAACAACAAAAACAACAACAACAACAACGCTGCTTTATGCATGCAATTAAATTGAGTCATCACTAATGAGGCTCTTGCCTTTCTGCAGCCAACAACATCTGCTCTGTTGGCTTGGAAGGCAATGCGTGATACTTCCACATTAAATTATAGTTGCAGCAGTGCTGTCCGAATGTCTGCAGAAAGTCTATTTCTTAGCGATGTCTTACTCATCCCCACGTGGCTAAGCAGCCTCCCCACGTCAGCACTGCCATGAGGACTGACCAACACAAGATGTGGCTACATCCTACTAGACTGCTGCTTGTGCTTCTTCCCAGTGACTCAGACTTGGACTGCCGGCGGCCATCTTGTGATCACGCACTGTTATTATAGCGTATGGTAGCACGTGCAGAATAAAGCATCATCCACGGCAAATCCAAATTTCTACCTAGTCCTTGCAAATCTGTCCAAGTTGCAGCTCAAGACCTTAGAAACCCACCAGCAGCCATGCACCCTGCTCAGCTTATACGCAAGAGATGTCTTTCATCTCTATATAATGAGCACCTTCTTAGCAACATTACTTGCAATGAATGCACGACACAGTATAAAAATAGTGCAGTATAGTGCCCACCCATGCAACCATGCAGTATATAGTGCCCACCCATGCAACCATGCAGTATATAGTGCCCACCCATGCAACCATGCAGTATATAGTGCCCACCCATGCAACCATGCAGTATATAGTGCCCACCCATGCAACCATGCAGTATATAGTGCCCACCCATGCAACCACGCAGTATATAGTGCCCACCCATGCAACCATGCAGTATATAGTGCCCACCCATGCAACCATGCAGTATATAGTGCCCACCCATGCAACCATGCAGTATATAGTGCCCACCCATGCAACCATGCAGTATATAGTGCCCACCGATGCAACCATGCAGTATATAGTGCCCACCCTTGCAAGCATGCAGTATATAGTGCCCACCCTTGCAAGCATGCAGTATATAGTGCCCACCCATGCAAGCATGCAGTATATAGTGCCCACCCATGGCAGTATATAGTGCCCACCCATGCAACCATGCAGTATATAGTGCCCACCCATGCAAGCATGCAGTATATAGTGCCCACCCATGCAAGCATGCAGTATATAGTGCCCACCCATGCAACCATGCAGTATATAGTGCCCACCCATGCAAGCATGCAGTATATAGTGCCCACCCATGCAAGCATGCAGTATATAGTGCCCACCCATGCAACCATGCAGTATATAGTGCCCACCCATGCAACCATGCAGTATATAGTGCCCACCCATGCAAGCATGCAGTATATAGTGCTCACCCATGCAAGCATGCAGTATAGTGCCCACCCATGCAAGCATGCAGTATATAGTGCCCACCCATGCAAACAGCCATTTTCCTCTTGTTCTTTCTAATGTATTCTTTCTAATGTATTATAATGTTCATACGTAGCATGCAAAGCCACACTACTGGATTAGAGAAGTGTGCATGCACATACACACTGACCTGACAGACGACAGTGTTAGCTTTGTCTTCATAGAAATATCCAAAGATGATACGAATCTCCTTCTCCTGCAGATGATACGTCGAACATGTGTAATGACAATATAGAACACAGACTTCATTATTCGCACGTTAAACATATTCACGGTTGGAAATAAATATATGTTATATACATGGAACAGTCAGCTGCATTCATTTTTTTCTATCATACTTTACCAGATATCGGACTCACCTTGATCTGATCAAGTGGAATCCGAGGGTCGTCCGTGAAGCTCCGAGGGATCAAGTTCTCCTCTTCATCGTGATTCATGGTTGTATTGTAGATGTCATCGTAGCGCTCATGAAAGTCGTTCACGGCCTGAGGCGATAACAAAACACACACTTGCAATTATTATCGCCACGATGTGCGAGACAACATAGAGTTAATGGAACTATCGCGTGCTGTCGTACACGGCACATCAGTCCAATCTCTAAAGGTATGAAGTTACCAAAAGTGACCTCTGTCTGACCTTGCCAATTGTACCACTCCGCATTGGCGAAGGCAAGGTTTCCTGCTTGCCTCCTCCCTAGACTTGCAGCAAGATTGGTTACTTGCAGCTGCTACTTGATCACATGAGCTTCCATCAACAGAAAGCTGCACTCTACTCTCACTACTAGCGTGCTTCTGGCCTGCGTCTAACGCAACAGACAAAGCACGTGTACAACGATCGTTGACATTGGGTCTAAAGTTTTGACTTCATGAATCTTGTTAGCATTTCCTAGTATACTAAACACTCCCTGTAGTATACTGGACACCTGTGCGACGGTTCATTAACACCCCCCATCACTCAATGCCACCACGAGGAATTGTTTTGCTGGCATTCCACCCCCCCCCCCCCCCCCCCCACACACACACACTCCACCTACACACACTCCACCTACACAGGAAGTCCTACCCACAAGCTACTAGGCCTCAGCAAATAAAACTGCACACAGGAAGTCCTGCACACAGGAAGTCCACCCACAAGCTACTAGGCCTCAGCAAATAAAACTGCACACAGGAAGTCCTACCCACAAGCTACTAGGCCTCAGCAAATAAAACTGCACACAGGAAGTCCTACCCACAAGCTACTAGGCCTCAGCAAATAAAACTGCACACAGGAAGTCCTACCCACAAGCTACTAGGCCTCAGCAAATAAAACTGCACACAGGAAGTCCTACCCACAAGCTACTAGGCCTCAGCAAATAAAACTGCACACAGGAAGTCCTACCCACAAGCTACTAGGCCTCAGCAAATAAAACTGCACACAGGAAGTCCTACCCACAAGCTACTAGGCCTCAGCAAATAAAACTGCACACAGGAAGTCCTACCCACAAGCTACTAGGCCTCAGCAAATAAAACTGCACACAGGAAGTCCTACCCACAAGCTACTAGGCCTCAGCAAATAAAACTGCACACAGGAAGTCCTACCCACAAGCTACTAGGCCTCAGCAAATAAAACTGCACACAGGAAGTCCTACCCACAAGCTACTAGGCCTCAGCAAATAAAACTGCACACAGGAAGTCCTACCCACAAGCTACTAGGCCTCAGCAAATAAAACTGCACACAGGAAGTCCTACCCACAAGCTACTAGGCCTCAGCAAATAAAACTGCACACAGGAAGTCCTACCCACAAGCTACTAGGCCCCAGCAAATAAAACTGCACACAGGAAGTCCTACCCACAAGCTACTAGGCCAAACTGAAGGCGAGCAGTAAATAGAACTGCACATTATATTATTTTTATTCTTCGCACTCAAGCTTAAGGAGCTACCTGGCAACCACACACTCACCCATGCATGTAGCACAATTAACTGCCCCTGTAAAAATATTGATCATGAATGGCAATTAGGTATTTTTGCGGGGGGGAGGGGGAATAATGCATTTTTGACACCACTCACTAATGATAAGACAGTATCTATGTCTCGTACGTCTCGTACTATGGTCTGAATCTCTAATTATAGGAAAATATTCACAAACATCTCACAACATCTTACATTAATTAATGTGACTATTTTCAAGAAAAAGTTAAGAAATCACTCACCAGAGAGAAGATGGTCTGTGTCTCGTGTAGAGTGGCCACCCGCTCCCACTTGTAGCGCTTCATGAGAGCAAACCGGGCCATGTTGGCCTGGACCTCCGAGGGGATGGTTCGCACAAAGCGAGGAAACATGTTCCGTTGAGACAGAGAGGGAGAGGATGCACCGTACGAGATCTGCAAGGGGGCAAGGCAGAGTACAGGGTAAGATTAATGTTGTTGCTGATTATTTAGGGGGGGGGGGGAACACAAACGAGCTCCAAATTGCACAATGTTACAGGAAGTTATAGTAACTTGAATAATCTGTTCCCCAATCACCCACCCCACCACACACACACACAAACTCTGGCTAAATTATGAGGGAAGCATGCAATTAATGAGCCCTGTCATAGCTACTATACTACATGAATAATCTGTTCTCCATCACACACACACACAAACACACACACACACACACACACACACACACACACAAAAATCACACACACAACTCTGGCTAAATTATGAGGGAAGCATGCAATTAATGAGCCCCTTACTACAGAAAGCTTCAGGGAGTGGGACATCATTTACACCAGATGGTTTGCCACACACAAACACACATCTAGAACAAATATGTGTTAATTCAACTATATACACCGTTTAAATCATATACACCAATGGTAAAGGGTCATCAACTGGTTGTGGTCTGTGTGAGTACACTCCCTTTACTTGTTGGGTTTTCTTAAAGAAAATTTAAAAAAATTCTGTTTTTACTGCATTTTTACTGCGTCTTAAAGCTAGAACATCTCGCAGCATTGAGTAAGTCATTTTAATTATCCGAGAAGGGCATTGTGTCTTTGTCTGGTTTATACATGAGGTTGTTAGTCTTTATCGTCGTTGCTTGACAGGATTCTACAACCTTGCGGCAAATCAAAGAGCAGAGAGAAGCATTCATGTTAGGCACTTTATCTAACTTATTTCTTGTACACTACAAAAGTCAGCTCATGTTAGAGTCAGCGAGGGATCAGCTACAGCCTCCTTCAAGATCTCGGCAAGAGTTGCACAGGAGAACTCCGGATCCTTCAAGGACTTGACAAGAGTTGCACAGGAGAACTCCAGAGCCTTCAAGGACTAGGCAAGAGTTGCACAGTCGAACTCCAGATCCTTCAAGGACTTGGCAAGAGTTGCATAGGAGAACTCCGGATCCTTCAAGAATCACACAGGAGAACTCCGGATCCTTCAAGAGTCACACAGGAGAACTCCGGATCCTTCAAGAGTCACACAGGAGAACTCCGGATCCTTCAAGGACTTGGCAAGAGCTGCACGGAGAACTCCGGATCCTTCAAGAGTCACACAGGAGAACTCCGGATCCTTCAAGGACTTGGCAAGAGCTGCACAGGAGAACTCCGGATCCTTCAAGAGTCGCACAGGAGAACTCCAAGAGTCACACAGGAGAACTCCAAGAGTCACACAGGAGAACTCCGGATCCTTCAAGGACTAGGCAAGAGTTGCACAGGAGAACTCCGGATCCTTCAAGAGTCAAACAGGAGAACTCCGGATCCTTCAAGGACTTGACAAGAGCTGCACAGGAGAACTCCGGATCCTTCAAGGACTTGACAAGAGCTGCACAGGAGAATTCCGGATCCTTCAAGGACTTGACAAGAGCTGCACAGGAGAACTCCGGATCCTTCAAGGACTTGACAAGAGCTGCACAGGAGAATTCCGGATCCTTCAAGGACTTGACAAGAGCTGCACAGGAGAACTCCGGATCCTTCAAGGACTTGACAAGAGCTGCACAGGAGAACTCCGGATCCCTCAAGGACTTGACAAGAGCTGCACAGGAGAACTCCGGATCCTTCAAGGACTTGACAAGAGCTGCACAGGAGAACTCCGGATCCTTCAAGGACTTGGCAAGAGTTGCACAGGAGAACTCCGGATCCTTCAAGGACTTGACAAGAGCTGCACAGGAGAACTCCGGATCCTTCAAGGACTTGGCAAGAGTTGCACAGGAGAACTCCGGATCCCTCAAGGACTTGACAAGAGCTACACAGGAGAACTCCGGATCCCTCAAGGACTTGACAAGAGCTGCACAGGAGAACTCCGGATCCTTCAAGGACTTGACAAGAGCTGCACAGGAGAACTCCGGATCCCTCAAGGACTTGGCAAGAGCTGCACAGGAGAACTCCGGATCCCTCAAGGACTTGGCAAGAGTTGCACAGGAGAACTCCGGATCCCTCAAGGACTTGACAAGAGCTGCACAGGAGAACTCCGGATCCTTCAAGGACTTGGCAAGAGCTGCACAGGAGAACTCCGGATCTTTCAAGGACTTGACAAGAGCGGCACAGGAGAACTCGAGGTGTGACGGCCTCAGATTACCAAAGTTTGATGGTGTGCATTCTCACAAGCATTCGCACCTCAGGCCGATGTGTGGCCGTCCGAGTTTGTCCTTGGTCATTCCCTGCTTGACAGCGTTCTGCTAATTCTGTGTTACATTTGCGCTTTCCAGTGAGTGTGTTTGGATTAACACGCTCAAGGCTAGTGAATGATTTCTTTGTCACTGAGTTGTGGGATTATAATAACTTATGAAACTTATGAGCCTTAGGATAAGTCACCATAAACCAAGGGAGGGAGGAGGGGGGAACACAAGATCGCTGGTATACGCGGTCTCAGTTTACACCGATATTACGCACATGCGCACCATCAAACTTTGATAATCTGAGACAGGGGTAATCTGAGACAGGGGTAATCTGAGTCCAGGGGTTATCTGAGACTGTCACACTGGAACCAACCACTAATCTACTGTATACCATGTTTATTGCTAGAGTACACACTCATGTACTGCACTCAAGTTGTAGGCTTTCGCTTACCAAATTATTCGTCAGCAAATCAACCGACCGTTCACTTCAAACTAACCACAGCAGAGTTGGCTTGGAAGTGGTTTCTGTTGCATCATCGACGAGGAGAAGTCCTGTCAATGCCTCTCTTCCACAAGCTGCGGACATGCACGGGAAGATTCGGAGTCCTCAGGAACTAAATGTTTTGACTACCGAACGCAAGTTTGGCAAGCGGGCAAACAGAGACAGACAGATCCTTGAGGATGAACTTCGATGTTTCTAGTCACTTCCAATGTTGTTGTTGTTGTTGTATGTTTTGGGGGGTCTGCCAGCTTACGGCCTCAGCGAAGGATTCAAGGCATGCTAGGAGACCTTTGGGAGCTAATAGCCGAAACTAAGTACTACCATATATGTAGGCAGCTAAGAACCTGCCAAAGTGAGTTTTAGCTGAGATACGAGCCTTGTTGTTGTGTTGTGTTGTTGTTGTTGTTGTTGTTTTGGGGAGGGGTACTGCCAGTAATTTGAGGGGATCAAACCAATCTAGGAGCGTTCCACATCCCCACTAACCAGAGTGTTGAGGGAGGTGCAGTACTAAGAGTCAAACAACTAACTTCCATGAAACATCCTTACCTGCTAGCTACCTGCCAGTGATATCCAGCACCCAGGCACTCAATATCTGAGGTCCCCACATCCCTGGCACCCTAGGCACTCAATATCTGAGGTCCCCAAGTCCTCTATTGTACACTAGCCCTGGACTGAGCCCTAGCTTCCCTAGCCATTGCCATCGCCATAGAGCCCTAGCCATCTTGCTACAATCATATAGCTAGTCCTATCTTTAGCCCTATCCTTAACCCTGGTCCCTAGCCCTAGCCAAGCACTTGCCCTAGTCCTATCCCTAGCTTGCACTGACCAGCACCCAGCACAAGTCAGTTACTTAGCAAGTCAGAAACTTAGCTCCACACCAGAATCATCCATGGTTCAAAAGTGACTGCATACCTATGCAATATTAACCCACTTTCCCTAATGTCATGGAGTCATATGCATCGATGCCCTAGCCCGACAGCCACCAAGAACACCCTACCCTAGCCCTGGCCCTGGCCATATTAGGTCGGCAATACTTTTGAACTTTGGGCCTCCATAAATGGTCCCGGGATAATCAGAGACACTGGCAGTGAAAGTCCAGGAATGGTTCTTATGACTAACAAGGAACCCATTCTTTTGTTGTTGTTATTTTTTTCATACTTTTCCTTATCGTGTGTGCGTTCCCCCCCACCTCGTGTGTGTTCCTCTCCCCCCCCCACTCTCTCTCCTCTGGCATTTTCCTACCATTTTAAGTTTAGGTTTGATGGGTACAGAAGGAAAAGAAAAGAAAAGGGGGTGGGGGGGGGAGTAGATTTTGTGTGTGTGAGTGTGTGATGGTGAAATGGCTCAGCTATAGAGACACGAGAGACACACAAGGACTATGAACGATAGCTCCGGTTCAGAAATCTATAAATCCCTTACGGTGTAACATGCATCTCGACAATTCACACGAAACATGAATCACACTAACATATATAAATATGCACATGGAATAATAGAGCCGTAGCCAAATACAGTTGGCAGGAAGCCACACCCATTTGAGAGGTTGTACCCACCTGAGGAATCCTGTAAAATCGTCCAGACAGTGCAGCGACTGGCTCCGTGGCTAATGAGCAGCCTCCACCAAAGAAGGCAATCTTCTTGGAAGTGTTTTTTTGTAAGATGATGGAGTCGATGAGCTGCCAGGTAGCCTCGGATGGGTCACACTATACGAGAGGGAGGGGGGAGGGGTCGGAGGCAGAGGGTGGATGAATCAGGGATTGAAGCAGAGCAGAGAGAACAACGTAGAGATAGGGGGAGGGGCTTAAAGTGGAAGGAAATAGGGGATAAGTAAGAGTGGAGTGAGAGTGGAAGAAGGGAAGGGTGGAGAGAGGAGGGGGAGTGGAGGGGGAGAGAGGAGTAGAGGGGGAGAGAGGAGTGGAGGGAGAAAGAGGAGTGGTGGGGGAGAGAGGAGTGGAGGGGGAGAGAGGAGTGGAGGGGGGAGAGGAGTGGAGGGGGAGAGGAGTGGAGGGGGAGAGGAGTGGAGGGGGAGAGAGGAGTGGAGAGGGAGAGAGGAGTGGAGAGGGAGAGTGGAGTGGAGAGGGAAAGAGGAGTGGAGGGGAGAGAGGAGTGGAGGGGAGAGAGGAGTGGAGGGGAAGGGGAGGAAAGAGAGAGAGGAGGAGGAATAACAAGAAGGGAGAAGGCAGAGGAACAAAATGGACTCCAGACTGAATTCATGTTCTTTGTCAATCCATATCTGCACACATCTATAGGGGGCATGGCCAATTTGAGCATGTTCACGCACCAGAGTGTTGACAAACTCAAGCTCGAGTGTGTAGTTGGGAAGCAGGCTACAGTTAGCGTTGATTTCATCGATGGCAGCGAATGCCGCTGGGATGATGTTGTCCGACTCAAACACATCATTTGTGGCAGGAACAAAACCCTACACACCAAGTAACGCACAAACAGGAAGAACAGAGGTAAGAGAGAGATGACATCGGAAGGGGGGAGGGGGGGAGGGGGGGAGGGGTGATATTTGGGGGCGGCCTTCTCTGTTCACTTATAGTTGTAGTCCTCCCTTCTCATTCCAGAAATGAAGTGAAATGAGAGAGAGAATCTTACAGGGGTCAGTGTCCAAGAATGTAACCGTGCATTCACTTCTCCTCTAAACCAGTAGACACACACACACACACACATACACACACACACATACACACACACACACACACATACACACACACACACACATAGCTTCATGGGAATGACCTACCAGCAGGCCACCCAAGTAATGCTTCCTAACTGCCCTATTACATATTAGACCCTTTTAAGTAGTGATCACACAGGTTTGTTGTTTTAATGAATCAGAAAGAAGTCCGCAAAGCGTGTATGTACATGTGTGTGTGATGTGTGCGTGTGCAGGTGTGAATCATGTGTGCAAGTGTGAATCATGTGTGCAAGTGTGAATATGAGTGTACAGGTGTGAATGTGTGTGTGCAGGTGTGAATGTGTGTGTGCAGGTGTGAATGTGTGTGTGCAGGTGTGAATCATGTGTGCAAGTGTGAATATTAGTGTACAGGTGTGATGGTGTGTACTGTAGTCTATAACCATGGCTGCAATCACAATGGGCTACTGCTGTGCTTCCTGCCACAATCTTGCCATTGCATCATCATGCTAACATCATCACTACTGTAGTTAGAGTTAGGGCCAGAGAAGCAGGACTGGTGATGGATATATATAAGTGTAGGGGACTCCAGAGGAACAGGGCTGGTGGTATATATATTTAGTGTAGGGGACTCCAGAGGAACAGAGCAGGTGGTGGATATATATAAGTGTAGGGGACTCCAGAGGAACAGAGCAGGTGGTGGATATATATAAGTGTAGGGGACTCCAGAGGAACAGAGCAGGTGGTGGATATATATAAAGTGTAGGGGACTCCAGAGGAACAGAGCAGGTGGTGGATATATATAAGTGTAGGGGACTCCAGAGGAACAGAGCAGGTGGTGGATATATATAAGTGTAGGGGACTCCAGAGGAACAGAGCAGGTGGTGGATATATATAAGTGTAGGGGACTCCAGAGGAACAGAGCAGGTGGTGGATATATATAAGTGTAGGGGACTCCAGAGGAACAGAGCAGGTGGTGGATATATATAAGTGTAGGGGACTCCAGAGGAACAGAGCAGGTGGTGGATATATATAAGTGTAGGGGACTCCAGAGGAACAGAGCAGGTGGTGGATATATATAAGTGTAGGGGACTCCAGAGGAACAGAGCAGGTGGTGGATATATATAAGTGTAGGGGACTCCAGAGGAACAGAGCAGGTGGTGGATATATATAAGTGTAGGGGACTCCAGAGGAACAGAGCAGGTGGTGGATATATATAAGTGTAGGGGACTCCAGAGGAACAGAGCAGGTGGTGGATATATATAAGTGTAGGGGACTCCAGAGGAACAGGGCTGGTGGATATATATAAGTGTAGGGGACTCCTGAGGAACAGGGCTGGCGGATATATATAAGTGTAGGGGACTCCAGAGGAACAGAGCAGGTGGTGGATATATATAAGTGTAGGGGACTCCAGAGGAACAGAGCAGGTGGTGGATATATATAAGTGTAGGGGACTCCAGAGGAACAGAGCAGGTGGTGGATATATATAAGTGTAGGGGACTCCAGAGGAACAGAGCAGGTGGTGGATATATATAAGTGTAGGGGACTCCAGAGGAGGTGGATATATATAAGTGTAGGGGACTCCAGAGGAACAGGGCTGGTGGATATATATAAGTGTAGGGGACTCCAGAGGAACAGGGCTGGTGGTATATATATAAGTGTAGGGGACTCCAGAGGAACAGAGCAGGTGGTGGATACATATAAGTGTAGGGGACTCCAGAGGAACAGAGCAGGTGGTGGATATATATAAGTGTAGGGGACTCCAGAGGAACAGAGCAGGTGGTGGATATATATAAGTGTAGGGGACTCCAGAGGAACAGAGCAGGTGGTGGATATATATAAGTGTAGGGGACTCCAGAGGAACAGAGCAGGTGGTGGATATATATATAAGTGTAGGGGACTCCAGAGGAACAGAGCAGGTGGTGGATATATATAAGTGTAGGGGACTCCAGAGGAACAGAGCAGGTGGTGGATATATATAAGTGTAGGGGACTCCAGAGGAACAGGTCTGGTGGATATATATAGTGTAGGGGAATCTGCTTTGCACCATTTGCGCATCAAAAACCTTTTCTGGGGCACTTTCCCCATTTTCCCTTCTCACATTTGGAGATAGTCATTTGGGCTGGTGGGGAAAAGTTGACATGACTGATGAACTGCCCAAAGTTCTAGTGCAACCAGATACACCATTAAGATATACCATTAGGAACACTCGAAGCCTGTCACAGTTGCTCAATTAATCACATAACATTATCTAATTAAGTGACATAATCGTATCAGATTACTTAGTCACATACTGTGCATGTAATTGTATCTGCACTGACAAATATTGTGTTACAAACAGGAGTCACAGGTCTTGGTCCAGGCAGTGCATAATGGCTACAGGGCTCTCTCCTGGCATCTCGCCTTCTCTCATCAGCTCAGCTTTCCTGCTCTCGCTTGACATGGCCACTCTGTGTCTTCCTGTCTCAGTCTTGTTGATGCTACTCAGGGGGCAATCTGAGTTCCCGGGATATTTGGGATTCTTCTGGGATGCTTATAGGAATGTTTGCACTCGGGATACGAGAGACAACCCTGGGACGTCCCTACCTGGCCCCGCCCTTCCCTTTTAAGGCTGGTCACAATATGTCCTATCGCATCTCTGCTCATTTGTGAGGGTATTTGTGGCATTGCATCTCGGCTCATTTGCGAGTGTATTTGTGGCATCAGCTGAAGCTGTTCACAATATCTGCGTCTTCAGCACATAGTTGAAATTGAACCTTCACCATGAATTATTAGCTCCACTCTTCAATTTATTGACATCATCGATCCCGTTATTTGAATTCAGCGCACTTTCTAGCAATGGATGTTGAAGTTGAAGCGAAGTTGAAGCAATGGATGTTGAAGTCGAAGCAATGGATGTTGAAGTTGAAGCAATGGATGTTGAAGTTGAAGCAATGGATGTTGAAGTTGAAGCAATGGATGTTGAAGTTGAAGCAATGGATGTTGAAGTTGAAGAAGTGGATGTTGAAGTTGAAGCAATGGATGTTGAAGAAGTGGATGTAGAAGTGGATGTTGAAGTTGAAGCAATGGACGTTGAAGTTGAAGCAATGGATGTTGAAGAAGTGGATGTAGAAGTGGATGTTGAAGTTGAAGCAATGGACGTTGAAGTTGAAGCAGTGGATGTGAAGTTGAAGCAATGGATATTGAAGTGAAACAATGGATCTTGAAGTTGAAGCAAAGGATCTTGAAGTTGAAGCAATGGATGTTCAAGTTGAAGCAATGGATGTTCAAGTTGAAGCAATGGATGTTGAAGTTGAAGCAATGGATGTTGAAGTTGAAGCAATGGATGTTGAAGTTGAAGCAATGGATGTTGAAGTTGAAGCAATGGATATTGAAGTTGAAGCAATGGATGTTGAAGTTGAAGCAATGGATGTTGAAGTTGAAGCAATGGTTGAATTGACAGCAATGTTCAAGTAAAGAAGACCGATTAAGCTTTCATCCATTATAAAGCACACCAATGGAACGTGTTGCAACAGCCGCCTCAATTCTATTCAAGTGATGTGATGCAATGTGATGCATTTTCATGTTCACAATATCACCAATGATGGATCACAACGCTACTGTGACCAGCATTGAACTAGCATTACCCTACAATATCCCTAGCCCTAGCCCTAGCCCTAGAACAATCCCAACCCATGCCATAGAATACCACTAGCCCCAGCCATAGAATACCCTTAGCCCTAGCTGTAGAACACTCCTAGCCCCAGCCATAGAATACCACTAGCCCCAGCCATAGAATACCACTAGCCCCAGCCATAGAATACCACTAGCCCCAGCCATAGAATACCACTAGCCCCAGCCACAGAATACCCTCTGTAGAATACCCCTAGCCCCAGCCATAGAATACCCTTAGCCCTAGCCATAGAATACCACTAGCCCCAGCCATAGAATACCACTAGCCCCAGCCATAGAATACCACTAGCCCCAGCCATAGAATACCACTAGCCCCAGCCATAGAATACCACTAGCCCCAGCCATAGAATACCACTGGCCCTACCCATAGAATAGCCCCTATTTAGCCAAACAGCTAACTCCAGTCCAGGTGTATAGTTACCTTCACCTAAGCAAGTCCATTAGCATCTCAGAATCAAACGATGTCCCAGGAAAGATATGGACATGCAAGCAATTTTCCCTATGCAAATTCTAGATGATTCTTTCAGCCTCTGCTCCCGCTGGTATGCCTCCCTCCTCAAGCTACGTAGAATGTGAAGAACAGTTTCCTTCGAACACTGCGCTTCATTGTGTGTGAACGATTATGATTTTTTCGCTGTTCTTTTGCATGTGTGCACTTAAGATACATAAATAATGGACATATATATATATATATGAAGATTATATTATACAACACTTCCAATACTATTGTCTTGCAGCTTCAGTGCTGGGACAGAAATAAACTGTGTGCATATATATGTACACATGTACATAACAAGAATAACAGGATTTGCAAATTCCTGTGGTCTGGACAGTGTGTATATGTATATATATATATACACGCCCTCCACTGGCATCTCATAGTCTCATCAGATATATACTGCTGCTCAGCTTTCCTGTATCATTTCATGTTCACTGCACATGCCACTCACTGCTCAGGTCTTCACCTCACATCTTAGATAGTGCTGCTATACAGCACTTCCCTGCTCCATGCTATGACCCCCCCCCCTCAAGCCCTTGCTTCCACTGGTCTGGGCTTCCAGCTCTGAGCTCCCATTGGCCTAGGCTCACACTGGTCTGGGCTTGCAGCTCTGAGCTCCCACTGGCCTAGGCTCCCACTGGCCTGGGCTTCCAGCTCTGAGCTCCCATTGGCCTAGGCTCACACTGGTCTGGGCTTCCATCTCTGGCCTCCCACTGGCTTAGGCTCCCACTGGTCTGGGCTCCCACTGGTCTGGGCTCCAACTGGCCCAGGCTCCCACTGGTCTGGGCTCCCACTGGTCTGGGCTCCAACTGGCCCAGGCTCCCACTGGCCTAGGCTCCTACTGGTCTGGGCTTCCATCTCTGGACTCCCACTGGCCTAGGCTCACACTGGTCTGGGGTCCCACTGGCTTAGGCTCCCATTGGTCTGGGCTCTCACTGGCTTAGGATCCCATTGGTCTAGGCTCCCACTGGTCTGGGCTACTAGCCTAGGCTCCCACTGGTCTGGGATCCCACTGGCCGAGGCTCCCGCTGGCCTTGGCTCCTACTGGTCTGGGCTCCCACTCCTCTGGGCTCCTACTGGTCTGGGCTCTGGTATCCCAGCCCTGGCCCACTGGTCTGAGCTCCTACTGGTCGGCTCTCACAGGTCTGGTATCCCAGCCCTGGTCCACTGGTCTGGGCTCCTACTGGTCTGGGCTCTCACTGCTCTGGTATCCCAGCCCTGGCCCACTGGTCTGAGCTCTTACAGGTCTGGCTTCTTGGGTAATTAATACTTCCAACACTTCCTAGTGAGCCTACACTGGGTTGCCAACATTGCTAATGGCATGTGTATTTGCTCTGCGGTTGTAAGACCTCTGGCTTAGGACTAAGCTGCTCTTGTACCTAAAGCTTTCACACAGAAGTCCAGTGCTGTGTTGAAAGAGCATTATAATGTTAGGTGGCTAACCTATAAGTCCTAGTGTATTATAAGCTTAGTTTGTTCTCGAAGGTCATCTAGCATAAGAGCTAGATATAGACCCAAGGGAACTCTCAAGAGTAGTTTCACAAATTAGATAGCCTATGTAGACAATAAGGCTTTAGCTTTAGTACCCTAGACATTATAAGCTAGACATTACAAGCTGTAATTGAAAATTATACTTACTAGTAGCTTCTCAGACCTCTACAGATCTTGGGTGGATAACTATCCACACAAAGTGGGCTATTATCAGTGTGAGGATTAACTTGAAAACAGCTGATGGTTGTAGTTCCAGTTTGTGAGTGAGTAAAGGGAGGTATATATTGTATGTACATTGTAATTATCATAACAAAAAACAAACATTTCTTATTAAAAATTGCAGGTATCATATCTCTGTGTAAGAACTCCTCACCCCCAGTAATTTAAAAGAGAAATTGTTCATCAACCTGGACACATCAGCATCAAGGAGTGGTAATTACCTGTACCTAGGTTTCAATTTAAGAGTTAGGCAGTTACTTGCTGCCTTCCCCACTGCTGCAAGCTAGTATGTGCCTAGCTCTTCTATATCCTCCAACAACTCCTGCCTCCAATCACCCATGTACGAGGGCTCTTCTATATCGTCCAACAACCCCTGCCTCACCCATGTACGAGGACCAATGATACATAAATATATCGAAGTTTCCAACATTATCTTAAAATTCTTATTTAATAGTCAGCTCATTACATGATTAATAGTCAACTGCTTCCAGTATTAACACATGCGAGACGTACCAGAATGTGGAGGGTGTTGTTTCTCTTGTTCGGACAGATATCAGGGACCGGGAACTTCATGTTTGGGCTGCTGGTACATGTAAAGTTCCTGTTCACGTCACTGGAGTTAGCAACCGATAGGGAGAGCACAGCGGCGGGCAAGAGACTCAGAGAGAGGTACGAGAAGACGCAAAGGTAGAACAAGACGAAGGGGGAGGAGGAGGAGGTTGATACCCGGGAAGCCATGACTGGAAGGAAACCAGGAAGTTCAAGTTTATGACGTATGTGTTACACGTATTCATGTGTACGTGTGTCATGTCAGACAAGACTCCTGCCTGTGCTATCTTACGTAACAAAGACAATCCTCAGTTGTTTACATCATACCATATGCCTGACTGTCTCTTCTAGATAGTTGTCAGATAAAAGAGAAACACAAGTCTACACTGGTGATAGTTAGATCATTACAAAACAGTCTAGTTGAGCCATACTAGATCACCTCAGACTCCAGAACATGTATGGACTGCACTCCATGCTTGACCATACCACCTCTATTGCTAATCCTCGAATGAAAGGTCATACTAATGCATCTCCCACAGACATCGCCCACACATACGCACGCACACTCACGCACACACACACAAGCATGTTCAACATGTGTACCCAAGCCATACTTCCTTTCAGTTGCTACGCAACTGTTGGGTTCTTTAAACCACTCAAGCTTTCAATGTTGACCGTTTTTGTTCTTCAGAACTCTCTCTAAAATAGCATCACAATTTATGTGATACTTCCCCATGTACTCTTCCATATCAGATTGGTTATGGGCTAGGATCAGGGCGACACTAGAGCAGTTATAGCTACCACATGGGGCAGGGATAAAAATATTGATGATGTCATGATGACAATGAACCCCTTGACATGCACTCCTCCAAGCATTGGAGCAATCAACACATGCAATTCAAATCATTAATGCCTATTCACACAAAATACAGCCAATTAACAGTATCATCTGCTCCAGAAGGCTTAGCGAGGCAGCAATCTTGTGATATTGTGAACATGAAGTCGCATGCTTCGCTTGAATATACTTGAGATTTCTATTCTAGTTCTAGTCATGACGCGTTGGTCGACACGTGTTGGTGGGCTTCATTTGTCTTTCGGCCCCCAAAAAGATGTTTCTCCAAGGAAGATGGAAAGGTTGATAGAGGCAGTGTTGATAGAGGCAGTGTTGATAGAGGCAGTGTTGATAGAGGCAGTGTTGATAGAGGCAGTGTTGATAGAGGCAGTGTTGATAGAGGCAGTGTTGATAGAGGCAGTGAGGGACTTTCTTAGTATAAGGCTGTAGCCGACAAGTCGTGTAGGTTAATTAATTAATGGGTGGAGTTTTGTAATTGGGGGTGAAATTAATAGCTCAAAACAACGAGGCCAGAACTAGCACTCTAAAAGTCCTAAAACTCCACCAATCCATGTATGGGGGTATTGCCAAACAAACAGAACACATAGCAATGCTCGACTTCTAGAACAGGTCCCTCCCTCACATCGTACAAATATAGTACGAACATCAGAAGCCATCTTCTTGTGGGCTGGGGTGTGTGTGGGGGGGAGGGCATGCGTGGTGCACGACAAGCTTGTGATATCATTTTGTTGACTGGCAGCTTCCAAGAAGGATGTGACTATTACTGGATCACTATGCACTTTATTCAGAGGAGCAGTTATGTCATGTGGACACCAAGAAATGAATACACAGGAATTGGCATGCATATTAGGAATAGCTCAACTTCCAGTCCGCTTGAACTAATCAGCTCAGACAGAGCTCAAAAATGATTCATAGGCACTAGGGGAAGCCAGACCCCCAGCCACTGCAAGTTTCGGGTTCACCCTCCTCCTCCTCCCCCCCCCCAATCCCGAAAGAATTTTGAAAATCACGGTGCTAATATATAGTTCCTGTGGACACATTCTTGTAATGACTTGTAATGACAAACAAACTTTCTTACATCTTGTCTATCTTCAGATGTGCCGACAGGTGTCTGACGTGTCACAGCAAGCACTAGCAGCGCCTCTACACTGCCAGGGACCAGTAGCACATGCATGATCCTGTGCAGCATTCACTGCTACATGCAAGCACCAGTGCCTCGACACTGCCAGGGACCAGTAGCACATGCATGATCCTGTGCAGCATTCACTGCTACATGCAAGCACCAGTGCCTCGACACTGCCAGGGACCAGTAGCGCATGCATGATCCTGTGCAGCATTCACTGCTACATGCAACTATTTATTTATGTCATATTGTAGCTATGTAGGGCCCACTGCAGCTTGCTTCAGATCTGCCTCACGGTCCATCTACCACTCACATTCACCTCAGACAATATATAATCCAACATTGCATCAGAATCAATCTCAGAAAAGTCCAAACAACTATCTTACTGGGGGCAGTCCCCCTCCCCCCCTCTCAATGTTGTTTGGAAGCATGGAGTGCATGAGAACAAAATATGTTGCTATTAAAAATTAAAAATTAATATCTTGGATTGACGCATTAAAAAAAGTAAGTCAGCTATATAGGCTGTACCCATGTTGACCTCAATGAGTCTGGTGACCCTTTACCATTTAAAACCAAGCACACCCAAGGGTCATGTACCTGGTGTGGTCTACACAGGTAGTCTTACTTCCCTTGCTTCCAACAGACCAATGCAAGGTAGTAGTTGTGATTTTACATTTTGTTGTCGTTTCAAGTTGTTGTTGTTGTTGTTGTTGTGTTGTTGTTCCTGTGTATTCTAGTCGAGTGGAGGACTACACTAAGTCATAGTTCTACTAAGTGTGACTCACAGCTTTGGGAGACAAGGACTTCTAAACACTTTTTCTGACTTGTTTGTTGTTGTCCACTACACAAGTATCAGCACGTGCCATGTCTTGTTGCTATGGTTGACTGTACCCATGCAGGGTCAGCTACAGCCTCATTCAAGGACTTGGTAACAGTTTCACAGCCCCCCCCAACTAAACAGCAGATGTTTTGGCGGAGATTCAACAACAGCCTTCTTTGGACTTTGCAAACAGTTTCCCAGGAGCAAGAACTCCACAAACTAAGGAGCAGAACTGAGCGTGGGCTCATTCATTCTTAATATATTGCCATGTGAAGTGAGCATACAGAATGGACTCTATCTCATGAGAGAAGACGAAAATGATCATTTATATAATAGATAAAATAAAGAGCTTTCAGATGATATAACATTTATTTATTACGGAATAAAACTGACTGAGTTAGAAACATTTATGACGTCAATGTGCTTCTATGGGAAACCATGCTATTCATGCTTCTTCTCGTCCATTTCTCAAGTAACGAAATGGCAGCACAAAGAGTATAATAACTCAAGAATGGTTGACAATAATGAGCCAGTTAGTATATCAGTGAAGGTGTTTTTTTGTTGCTTTTTTGAAGAAAACAAAAGAAATTGGTTGGACCTCCATTAAAGTCCTCCATTAAACAATAGTGAGCTTCAAAATGCTCTCAACATTAAATGTCTATATCAATATATATGTAAGCTCTCTGCTGGTATCTCACTGAGTGCTGCCATGCTATGTAGATCATTCTGGCCAGCTCTCTTGCACTCCCCTGACATCTCACTGAGTAAAGACATCTCACTGGGTACCTCCAAGCTATCTAGATAATTCTGGCCAGCTCTCTCCCTGACATCTCACTGAGTACCACCAAGCTATCTAGATAATGCTGGCCAGCTCTCTTGCTCTCCTCTGACATCTCACTGAGTACCACCAAGCTAACTAGAATTTCCTGCTCTCACACTCTTTTCAAATTTAGTTTTGCACAAACCTGGACACAGCTGTTATCCTTATTCTCGTGTTTGCTCTGCTAGTCTGGGGTGCCTTGCTGTCTAAAATCTGGTAGTTTGGCTGCTTTGTGCTGATTTACTCAACGTCTTAGCTAGAACAATTAGCACGTACGTGGCTGTGAGTGCATGCACCTCTATGCTCCACATAGGCAGAATGACTAGAGATTTCCCTGCCATTTTCATGGTACACGAGCACTCTGAGGACCCATGCTCTATAGATAGATAGATAGATAGATGTACATAGATGCCTCCAATGCTATGTCCAAAACCACAAGACCATAAAGCACCTACTGACTGCTTCCGTAGTTGCATCTTCTGCCAACTTAGATGTTAAAGTTTGCGTCCCTACATCAGTCTTGAGCCTCTGAATCCAAGTCATCACTAATTAGAGCTTTAGGTGTTGTGTGTGTAATGTGTGTGTGTGTGTGTGTGGTCTGGAGAAGTCAACGCTAGCTTCCTCTAATTGGTCTCATTGTCGCCACACCAGCCACGTCAGGATGAGGCTGGTCAGTTTGTCAGACCAATGTCAGTCCTCATTCATACCGTTGCCATAGTAATAGCTCTAATGTTGTATGGACATGTGTATGTGACCCGTGAAGGGGGAGGAGGTAAGTTCAATTTTCAGCCGTGTCCTACCTAACCTTTTTTGGAATCTTTGCTCGTGTCTTACACACAGGCAGGTGGTCAATGAACTTCCAGACAACGAGGTTCCAGATAAAGCACGTCCCCTCTCTCATTACAATGACATTCTTACGTGAATAGTGAGCGACAGATCCTGACTTTCACACCGTATCTCAATTATGCCAGCTTGAATCGTCTCAATTTCAACAGCTTGACACAAGCTTTCAACAAGCAATGTTTGTGAAACCTTCCAGTGTTTGGCACACAAATCTCACAGCTGAAACCTTTGCTTTCCTTGATACCGTATAAGTACCATTTTGAAGACACACAGGGAGGGGGGGGGAGAAGGAAGGGTGGCAGAGAGAGAGAAAAGGGGGGCAGGAAAGGGACATTCCTTTAGTCTCACATACCACACATCCAATGCAAAGAGAGAGCCTAGAAAAACTAACTTGCTTAGGTCTCATTCTTGTTGCCCCTCTCAGGAACCTAGTGTAATAGTGTAATACTTCAGTGGGTGCCTGCAGTGTAAATACCCAACAGAGAGGGATTGAAAATGCTTAGAAACAGCAACCCTGTTTCAGTAGTCCCTGCAATATCCCAGTCAGTTTGGGTCATCAAGAGGACTGCTGAGACACACCACACACGAGACGTCGCAGTGCGTGTGTGATGCTGCAACAGATGGTTCACTGTTTGTAAGCAGTAGTGACTTTTGTTCTTCTGACTGGAAGTGAAGTCAGTCAAAGAAGCACTTCAAGAGCAAGCTAAACAATGAACTCTAGGAGAAGTTGTGGCAAGATAGCTTCATGGAGTACGTTTTCCAGCAGGAAGGAGAGGATTTGGAGACAGAACGACCTGTAGCACATATTTCTTGCGGGGCTGAAAATCAGTCGATATGATCTGTTGCTAACCAACACGACCCCAGTAACGATACCAGTGATGCTTGTCAAGTGACAGTGTGAAAACTCCTCTAAAAGGTTCGCACAAACATACCTAAAATCCGCCTCTGTGATGTGGTGATGTGGAAGTGAAAGTATAAAGGGCCAATGAGTTTAAAAAAACAAAAAACATTTATAAAGGTGTGAATATTACAGCAATGAACAGGTGGAAATTGGTGATAATGATCAGTTCCAACTCGACAAACTTAGAAGATGAAAGAGCTTCCACCTGAGAGCTTCTTTTGAAGCTAGTAGAACTGGGGTCAACTATTTGAGTATTTTTCAGTAGCTCATTGTAATGTTGTACAAGTGTCAGCAACTATCACAAAGCTTACGTAATGGACCAAGACGTAAATAGTGTGATTCTTAGCTACCTTCAACATTTATTCAAGCAATCGAGGTCCTATGGATTTCTTCTGCTGTCGCTGCCACCCTCTATTCTCGCTTTGCTTTAGCAGATAAAGCACTGGACATGCCTCACCTAAAGTGTGGTGGTGTGATCGCGTTTCATTCTCGTTAATAAACACTATCATGCCACATGTCAGAGTTTCAGCTACTGAGGAAAGTCACTTGATGCTACCAACTTGCCTCGTTTGGGAAAGAAAACCGTGAAAACAAGGCAGTTTCAAATACACATACACACACACACAACCTTGTATAATTTCAATCACAAATGTATTACTGTGTAGTGCCAAGCCATGTATAACAAAGTGGTAGATCATGGATACCTACAGAATATATCTGCAGTTAATCTAGTGATGGTAATGATCTAAAGACTAGAACGAATGGAGAAGAAAGAATTGGTTATAGTGCAAACCTTAAAGTAAAGCCCAGTGTGCACAGAATAGAAATGCAACGCACAACTTTTGCTATAACAAGGTTGCAGCTGATCGAGATACTTCTTGACAGGAAGGCTGAAGAGAAAAAGGATATTTCTACATCTGACCACAGAGCTTTGCAGGCAGAAGTCACTGTGTGCATGTTCTGCAAATCTCTGATCAATTGAATGACTATATGCTCAAAAAAATAGCTGTAGTAAGGCTAGAACCGATGAGCAGGATGGCTGAAGAGCGGGAGGCTGATCCTACCTCCGACCAGGAGCTTTAAGGGCAGCAGCTAACGCTTGGAGGCCACAAGTAGGAGACTCTAATGAACTTGCAAACTCTCAGTTGGCATAACGAAATTACAATGACCTCAATAATCAACTTGAAATTTACTATCTTGATGTTTCGACTCGGTGCACTAGCCTTCATCAGGAATAAGGCACCACTAGTCAAATCTGCAGCCACATCAGCCCATAGTAGCAGTAGCAGTAGTGAAGATGAGTTGGAGGTTGAGAATTTGGAAGACTGCTCCACTATCACATGATACACCTCTCATCCCTAACTAATCCAGATCTCTTCTTTTCCTCTAATAATCCAGCTGATGCAGTCCCAAATCTAAATTGCAACCGCATACCTTCCTGACAATGCATGGACCTCACATACCTCTCCACCATTCTTTGCCAATTTATAAGCGTACTCTTGCTGTTTATTTCCTGAACCTGGTCAACCCAAGAAGCACTGTACCAGTGAAGTTATATCTGCAAAGAAACACATGAGCCATCCAAGCCACGGGAAATACTCTAAGGTCATTGTAGAAAATTGAATGCGCTGTCGAGATTAAGGACTAGTTAAATACACTCATCGGGTATATACCACTGACTTGGTATTGCAGAAATACTATTATTGTTTCAAGTATATATATATATATTTTAGGAAACTGCATTACAGTAGTCAAATCGGCTCAAATGGTTTCTCTGCATACCAATTGGTTTCTCTGCCTGGTGGGAGAAAATTGTTAGAATTAAAAAAAAATTTTTTTTAATGCATACTGGATTTACAGCGCCGAGTAGAGTATTTCCATTACTGGATTTATGGTACCTTCAGGGGAAAAACCCACAAAATCTAGAACAGGGCACAACAGGATCCTGTGTAGGATCACCCAAGTCCAGCACTTATCAAAGATTGCAAGGATTTGAGTCCACCACAACTCCCCTGGATTTAGTTTGGTTGCACACACTACTAGTTCCGAAACACGGTTGAGCAAGCAGCTATGATATCACTTTCTAAGGTTTGTTTACCACTCTTAATGTCTCGCTACGTGGAATATTTGTGGTTGTTGGTATTGAAATTTTAAGATAGACACAGAAGTAGGCTACCAAATTCTTAGCATGTGAAACACAGAGTCATGATCCACTTTGTCCTGACTATTGAGAGGCATGTCCTGACTATTGAGAGGCATATCTGGGCTATTGAGAGGCATGTCCTGACTATTGATAGGCATGTCCTGACTATTGAGAGGCATATCTGGACTATTGAGAGGCATGTCCTGAGAGACAAGAAATTACTAGCAGGGAAGCTCAAGGGGCCATCTATACACCTCTTTCACAATTCTAAACACTCCAGTTTGCATTGAACAAGGTCTGCATATGCACTGTTCAGCCGCATAATACCAACCCAACCCCTAAAATCGGTTACCTTGCTAGAGCTAGTACAGCAGGAATCTAGTAACAATCTCTTACTAAACTATTACTAAACTATGCTCAAAAGCTAAAAATAAACACGTATCTAACACACAGAAAAAGAAAACACACAGAACACTCACGAAAGTAACTACTAGAAAGACATATATTACATCCTACAAGCAGTACGTAAGTATTGGCTCACAACCGCTATCTAGAATGCCTACCTCAAGTTGACGGTAATCACCTACAAAAAAGGGAAGAATCTTGCTTACAGTCCTCGCTCTGGCCTTCTTCCCCACAAGCAGAGTTGTCAGAGAGTTGGCGTAACTGAGTCGTCTTTAAAGGAAGCAATAACCCCAGCCTCCGCCTCCGTGCCGTTACTTAAGTGGTGTCAAAGGTCTTCACCATGGAAACAACCTTACCTTTGATTTTAATAAAGAGACCTAACTATGCCTATCGTGAAGATCCTGCTGGAGAAAAAGTTTGGGATTGTGTCTCAATCTAGGGCAGAGAATTTATTGACAAAAAATCAGACGCTAAAGTCCTCTGAAAGGTAATTACATAGCTGCTGTGCTTGCGGTTATTTTAACTTAAATTATGCAGTCCTAGGCCAGCATTGATTCCTGAAATAAACCAAGAGTTTGTGTCTAAGGTGAGTTAGTTGTAAATGACTATATAGAGAAAAACAAAAAAAAGCTAATAAAGTAATATTTCCTAAATAACAATTGCAATTCCATAGGTTATTGTTAATGATATCCACCTTGTTTTCTAAGCCACTTAAAGGAAATAACTGTCAGTATATTGCTTGCATTTTAAATACATCTGTGAATACATATTGCACAAAATAATGGTGGAGACAACGTATGGTAAGCCAAATATGAGCTGACCCTACAAACTGGAATAGATTTGAAGATGGAGAGCTCCACTGCCTCAAGCAATTGCAGAAGGTACTCCTCGCTGTCGAGAGCAAAGTTGCACTGGTTGGAAAGGTCTATTTTCTTCCGTATATGGAGGAGAGATGAATCAGAAAGAATGAATGATTGATCAGCGAGCCAAGGTTACTGTGCACTAACAACAATGGCATCTTATAATAACAGCACAAAGAATGTGCTTTGGCATTGCCCAACACAAAATAACTCACTGAAAGCATGTGTTCCACATGTCATAGGCTCTCCACAATGGCAATATCCTCCTTCAGTAGTAATCAGTAAACAAGGGTTGAAATGAGTAGGAACTGCGTGGAGTTAAGTAGCTTTACCGGCCTGATTGGGAGGGATAAATGCATTTTCTTCTGACTGCGTTGTATAAGCATTGTGTCGTGTTCAGTATTTTATTAAATGAGAGGTGAGTCAATTTGCACGCCTACATTATCCCCTTGGAATCACATCATCCTGAGGATCAGAAGCAATAGTGTTTTTTGTGCACAGACGTAAGTGCATGCACACCCCTTTTTTCCAGTTCACCAGAGCACACACTTTTCTGAATCTGTCAATAATGCCTTCCATATGTCTGAAGTAATTGCATCACCATGAGCTTCCTTCCATCTCTGCACCAACATCGAGCTGTGTTTCCCTCTCACCAGCATGCCCCATGGTATAGAGTCCATTTCCATTTGCCATGTACTGCATTATAATTAGGTCTAATATATAGTCAGATGTTGGTAGAGCCAAAATTCTACTAGCCCTCGAGTTTCTTAGGAGTCTGCAAGTCTTTGGTCGTACCGAGTCAAGTTAACCCTCTCACCATCGGGTTTATGGAGCACTCCTCAAAATTGAAATTATTTATAGTTAAAAATTAATATAAAATCAGGGATTTACTCGTACCTCTTGCAATTAGGTCATCTGTTAGCACCATAGTGGGCAGTTAGCAGGTCAATTTTATTGACCACAAACTGACCACAAAGTGGTATACAAATGTTCCATATTTTTAGCTTCATGGTATGGACTCATATTTGGCTCAAGTAACATCTCCATCTATGTGCTAGATTTTAGCACTGAGAATGTAGGTATAAGTATAGGCATGTATACCAAATGTTAGGTGCAGTCAAGTCAGTTTTTCACTCATAATTATTACAAGCTATTCAATTTCTCTACACAAAAACATCTTTTCCAGTCAAGTCAGTTTTTCACTCATAATTATTACAAGCTATTCAATTTCTCTACACAAAAACATCTTTTCCAGTCAAGTCAGTTTTTCACTCATAATTATTACAAGCTATTCAATTTCTCTACACAAAAACATCTTTTCTATTGTTGATAAACAATCAGCACACAATTCTAACACAGCAGATCCCTTCAAAAACCTGAGAAACCTTCCCCATCTGTGTCTTCCCCATCAGATAGGGCGGGAATCTGTCAGCTAGAGTGCCAGCTGGTGGTGGTCGAATAGCCACAACTACCGAATATTCCTTTGCTGCACAGTCAAAAGACCTTGCTTGCAAGTAACTATGAATGCCTTCTTCGTCTGTACTTGATTCATGATCAGAGTGATCCCACCCTTGTTCTATGACATCTGAAATTATCTCTGCCATACTAACTCGCTTCGCCATTTCGAGAGTGCAATTCATTAATGTTTCAACATTTGTTTCCCCAAGTTGCCTCCAAACATTTGCCGTAAGATTTAGACGTAAATAGTGTATGGATTCAGCTATTGGCCTATAAACGAACGTTATTTTGTTTTTACAAAGCCGTGGCATATGGCTCCTGCGATGGTGAGAGGGTTAAATGATCTAATGCATTACACCGAGTAAGCAATATGATAGAGAGTGCCTCGGGTCTAGAGTTAGTGGGACACCAATCTCATGACAGCACTTCCTGTAGTACACTCAACACTCGTGTGGTAACTCAGCTCCTTGAAGTATATTACACTCCTGCCAGGCTTACGATGTTCCCCTTACTGGCTCCTAGCCACAAACATGGATGTTTTTTTAATTAATTTTTTAATTTTTTTGTTTTGTGGCTGGCATTACCTGTTTCATTCTAGTACTCTGCTCAACAGCAACACGTAGTTCAGGAATGGAAAACAAAAACACAGATAATCCTACATGAACTTTCTTTTACTCTTGTGGAGTTTCTATGCAATGTATAATAGTATTCTCATTGACTTTTGTCAGACAGAAGAACTACATGACTGTACCAGCAACTACTGATTTACTTGTTTTGCAATTGCTTGTATATATTGAAGAGGACTAGGGAATGACATCAGTTTGGCTTCCAACACTTCTAAAGGCATTGAGAATTTCCTAGAATTGCCCCTTGTTTACCGAGACATCCTGCACTGGTGAAATTCATTTTTTACACTCGACCTCAATTACAGTTATCCCATAATGAAGCGTCAGACTGGAGATGATTGTGTGGTAATGTTGACCTTAGCAGGATATTTGGCTCATGCCCACATTGCATATGCGACTTTTGTAAAGTAGCTGTCGTCGTGGCTAAAGAGGGAGGGGGCGAGGGGGCCTATAGAAAAGGAGAGCACAGGAAATAAGCTTGGCAAAGGCAAGAGATTGTGAATAAGCAAAAGAAACATATCCATGAAGATAGAAATAGCACCACTTGCTGGACTCGTGATCTATAAATTGCTGTGTTTTTTATATTGTTTAGTCACGGCCGATGAGGTATATAACATTGCATAAGTCGGCAAGAAGAGGAGTGTTCAACACTGGTTGCTGAGCTCTCATTGCCAAACAAGTCCACATGCACACAAGAAATCAGATTTGTAGGAGGACAGGTTGATGGGACTGGCACTGGCAACTAGAACACGTCACTGAAGTACTCGATGCACAAGCAAGGAGGCAATTAAAACTACCGCCCCTTCCCTTGTACTTAGTTCCTCATAATAACCCCTAAATCCTTGAATTGCTCTCCTTGCCCTCCCTCCACACAGGACTCACTTCTCACACAATTTCTCATCGATTATTTTTATTTTTACAAACATTTAATGGCATGCATTTGGACGTGAATTGTAAGCCTGTCCACTCAAATTGCTTGTATTTCCTAATGTCAAAATCGTATGCACAAAGGGGTGTGGTATTAAGGTGCGATTCCACTCCCCCGAATTATAGAAACCTAAATCTATCCCAGTATTGGTACCTTTACAAAGCATAACTGTCATCGGTGCAGATAAATTCCTGCCAGTTATTAGTAATTGCACTGGATACTTCCACATGTCTTCTGATCCCCTTCCCTTCTCCTGTTGCGAGTGTCAGCTTTCAAGCTGTCAGGCATGTACACATCCCACACGATGTCGACTCTGCAAGACATGCTTGCATGGTCTTCAAATGTCGTTGCAGTTCAGGCGGCAACATATTGACAATAGCAGAACCATCGGGGATGATGACTTTCTGTGACGCTAAACGTATTTTCTTTCACTAGAACAAGATCTTGCCAAAAAAAAATCCAGCATCTTTGATTTCATCCCATTTCTCAAGACACCCATCTGTGACAGTGAGGTAGACAGGCCTTGTTTTTGGGCTTCAAAAACCTCATTCAGGTCTCCAGTGTGCCTGGGAGGCTATGTATATACAGAGCCTAAAGAGTGAGCAGTTGCTCATCAGTGCAAGTTTTCGCATGGACAATAATACCAAGGCAGGTACAGGTAGAGGTGTTTCCCTTTCTTGGTTGTGCCTAGCGTACTTGTTACCTGATTTTCCTGATGGCATACCGAACTGTTGTACATCAGTAGCTGTGAAATGGTGGGGGCAGGCTGTGATGTAAGGACTTGACTGTTCTTTGATATTTGACTCATTCGATACTAGTGCTAAGAGAGGCACAGAATCGTCCTGGCACTAAGTACAAATGAACCGCTTTTAATTCTTCTAATGATCTCAGCAAACCTAGTAAGATGAACTGCAGCGTTATCTGCATCAGAAATGCATGCCTTGTTCAATGTAGAGCCAATATTGTCATTTGAAACAAGAACAGTGTTCCTCCCTTGCTTAGAGCTTCCATGTTTGCAAAGTAACTCAATATTTCCTCTGGGCTTGGTGGAGTGGATATGGCCTACTTAGATTAGTCCCAAGGTGTTTCTGTCTGGTATAGTGTAGAGATTTACCAGGTGAGTATGTTTGAAGATAGGTGCAACTTCAATGTCTTTGCGAGCATCTTCAATACTTGACACAGTATGGAGACACAGTATTGCAGGTTGTACTGAGCATCTTGTGCAATTTGATTTCCGGCACACTCAATTTGGTAAGTAGTCATTTCAGTGTCTCGGCAAGCATCTTCAATATTTGACACCAGTTCAGCAAATGCAAACCATGTCAGCATATTCAGATGTTTCATTTCTCTAGCTCTGTTCTACATGGAGACACAGTATTGCAGATGGTACTGAGCATCTTGTGCAATTAGTTCTCCAACACTCAATTTGGCAAGTAGCCATAATTTCATGGCAAATATCACACGTGGAAATAGACCCCAAATGCTGACATCTTGGGACAAGGAGTTTCTATGCCTGTTTGCCACAGAAGAAGCATGCTTTCACTGGAAGTGCTTACCTCTCCCAAACTCTGCCTTGTGAACTTCAGAGGAACATTCATAGGACCATCCGTTGGTCTCTTTCACTTTTCTGTATGATGTAACTTGGTTTTGTTGCACTGAAGTCTACATGAATCAAGCCACTTTGCTTCATGCTTGAGCAGTGTAGCCTCAATGCTCGCCATCATCAAAGCATACTAAGTCCTTTTTTTGGGGGCGAACAACCAATTTCACTGAACCTTTCAAGGTTACCAGTGGGCGTCCTCCCTGAGTGTCATGTTTAGGTTCAGCTGGACAATGAAACAATTCTGGTGTATCCCCTTGACACAGAGCACACTTGCTCCAGTGAAACTTTGATGTCCCTAGCTGTTGGGGATCCACCATTTTGTACACTTTGGCCATTACAACACTACTCACTATACTGAAAACTGAAATTGCTATTGAGGATATTGGATAGAGTAGTACATGTCTACCTTTATTTTGCCTCCTTACTGTCTACTTCTCCATGCAACTTCTTTGAAGAAATAGCTATGCATGTGGCAGGATCACCTGACTATGACATCTCACCTCTAATGGTGTTAATGGCTTTTGCTAAGTACCTATAATACCTGACAATGGTGAACAATGCAATGTGATGTTTTTTGTGATGTGAATTTTTCCTTCTTCGCTCATGTCAATTTCTTTATTAGCATTCTCAAGTTAATTACTCATGGCTCTATATATCTTCCTTTGGGTATGCCCTAAATCATACCCTAAATGTATGCCAAATTTTTTCCTTTTTATCATCAAAGTTCAAAGGCATAATTAGTCCAAAAAAGCTTCACATATCTGCCAGTTGTGTGAATAAATTCCACTCTCATTTAAAAACAAAAGGAAACATGGTTGTGCTATATAGCTAGGTACTTATTGTGGTTCTACTTGTAATAATCGAGTAGTCTTCCAGTGAATGTGAACTGCCTTGAAACAAGAACTTAAAATTAAAAAAATCAAGGCGCAAACAGTGAGGTGACGCTTTACCATTTAATTGTTAAAGGGTCACCTAACTTATTCTGACCTGCATGGGTGTAGCCTTGTTCTTTATTTGTATTTATGACTAGCAGAAGTACCCGGCATTGCTTGGACAAACCAAAAAGAGAAGTGACCCAAGTATGGATCACAGTTGCACTCCAAAATGCGAAATCCAACCATAAAGGTACCTGGTATGACGTGGATCCTACATACTTACAGGGTGGTGAAAATGCACCCAACCTAAAATGAGCTATTTACTCCATTAAAAAAAAAAACCCCACCCATAAAAGTACTTGGTATCTTCTTCCTGATGTCTGGGATATCACAAAGGCACAGAAATGCATCTGGCTGATGCCCAAGCCTATCTCCCTCTGAACAGCTGTGATGTCAGCCACCCAGTGGAAGCTGTGGATCACACTTCACCTTCCTGTAATGCCGGAGTGCTTGCATCAGATTAGACATGCAACTGAAGTGGATCCGAGCTCGTCATTACTCTACGCCATGGTCCTAGACGCTGGCATGTGGACAAGAAGGACATTCCAGTTTCACTGATACCATACTGGGAATATCGTGATGAACTGATCGTGCAGGATCAGCTGATGTTCAAGAGCCACCAGCTGGTGATCTCTGCGTGCCTGAGAACAGAGCTGATGCTATCGCTCAAGGTAGTCACGTGGGCATGGAAGGATGTCTACGACGAGCTCGTGAATGTCTGCTCTGGCCCCGCATGACTGCTGACATGAAGGTCTTCATGTCAAAGTGTGACATATGTCAATCACATGGTAGTGCACAGCAGAAGGCTCTACAGCAACATGAAATCATTGTTTGTCCGTGCCATGGTTGGGACTGACCTATGGAGAGACACCAACTGTTAATGGTCACTGATTACTACAGGAACTTCATGGAAGTGGAAAGCTTTAACATCACGTAGTGTTATTTGGGCATTGTCTTCTGTGTTCTCCAGGCATGGCATTCCAGATGTGCTGGTGTCGGACAATAGCCCACAGTTCTCATCGACTGAGTTCAAGTCATTATGAGTGGCCTGGTCCTTTTGTACATGTGACCTCGTCTCCACTCTATCCACAGTCAAAAGCAGAAAATGTGGTCAAGACTGTGAAGCATCTGTTCAAGAAGGCTAAGGAATCTGGATGCTCTGAGTTCCTTGCTCTGCTCGAGTGGAGGAATACCCCTACTGGGGGTGTAGGCACAAGCCCTGCACAGCGACTGATGGGTCGGAGGTGTAAAACTCTGATCCCTACAGCTTCAGGTCTTCTAAGTCCTAGATGTGATACTACTAGCCTGCACAGCGACTGATGGGTCGGAGGTGCAAAACTCTGATCCCCTCAGCTACACAACCTCCTTCACCTGTCAAGCATACCACTCGTGTGTGCAACCAGCCGATGCCAGCTCTGTAGCCCTCTCCACCACCTGCTGTAGCACCACCAGAACCTCGTTACTCTATGGGGATACGGACAGCTCCTGTCAAGATGTAAGACTATGTCAAGGACTGACCTGTATGTACTTAGATTGGTGGTATAATTATAGGTTACATAGCTTGTCAATTAGTCTTTGACACATGTTAGTTTCCACTTGTGATCATTTCACCTTCATTTCCCCCATTTTTTTTGGTTTTGTCAAGAGGAAAGATGTAACGATCTTTGCCTGCTTGCCCTCGTGGGACGAAATGAAAAAGCTCATACAAGTTGTCTTGTATTTGTTTGATACTTTGCACAACAACTCATTATAGTAATCACCAAGGGAGTCAAATCACCAAGGGAGTCAGCGACAACCCGACATATGGAGCACTGAGCACCCTCCTTGACCATCGGAAGGGAAGGATTAACCAATACTGTAGACACAGCCTGAATTCCCAAGTCTTGGAGGTGGAGGTCAAGAGCACGAGGAGGGATGACATGCAGGGCGGATGGCTGAGGAGGTAGCTAGGGCCTTGTGGCAGATATCAGCAACCTCAGAGAGCTTCGAGTTGGAAGCCTCATCGATGAATGAGAGAGATGTTTCTGGCTGATAAGGATATCCACTTCTGAGATAACCAGTCGGTTTCACTGTCCTCCGGGACACAACCTACGTACCAGAAAGTGCTACGATGTTTCACATAGTCTCTCCCTTCCTCCTCCTCTCAAAACTAATTACTAGCACTCCCTGTGAGGAGCATCGGTTGTTATCCTCTACTAGGGGGTCTCCATCTGGAACAAAAATGGTTCAAACACTACTGTAGAAGCTCCCTTAAAACTATAAGCAAAAACTAGAAGAATAGTTAGCTATACACTGGACAGTTACCTGAACCATAGTTCATTTACCTTCTAAATGATCTATGCTAGTCTCGGTGGCTCAACATAGATCATTTACCTTCTAAATGATCTATGCTAGTCTAACTAGCTCAACATAGATCATTTACCTTCTAAATGATCTATGCTAGTCTCGGTGGCTCAACATAGATCATTTACCTTCTAAATGATCTATGCCAGTCTAACTAGCTCAACATAGATCATTTACCTTCCAAATGATCTATGCTAGTCTAACTAGCTCAACATAGATCATTTACCTTCTAAATGATCTATGCTAGTGTCTAGCTAGCTCAACATAGATCATTTACCTTCTAAATGATCTATGCTAGTATAGCTGGCTCAACATAGATCATTTACCTTCTAAATGATCTATGCTAGTCTAACTAGCTCAACATAGTTCATTTACCTTCTAAATGATCTATGCTAGTATAGCTGGCTCAACAAGAAGCACTACAATCAAAAGATTGAGCAAGACACTTGTTCAGTTAACACTTGCTCTGTTGTTGAAGGACCTATGACGGCTTTAGAACTTAACTCCAGCCTTAGTGCAAAAACCCAACTGCTAGGTTTCTTCCTGAAAATTGCATGTGAGTTAAATTAATAGCGTCTCAGCATTCGGGTAGACCCTGGCATTCGCATGACGGGCCACACTTATCCAGGCTTCTTTGTTTATGCCGGGGAAGGGGGGAGGGGGGAGGGGGAGGGGAGGGGGTTGAGCATGTGATTAATCATTAACTGTATTGTGAAAACTGTTTGACTCCTGCAAGCAGCCCCTCAAAGTAACTGGTTGGCTCTAATTGTATAGTGAAAACTGTTCCTCCAAGCACCCCTGTGGTTGACTTAATTTTATAGTGAAAAGTGTAGACTCCTGCATGCCATGTGACCATAATACAGCTGCCATTTTATTGCAAACTGTCGCTGTACAAGTATTTCAAAGCACAGGAGGCACATTACAAGTGAAAGGGAATGATTGTTCTGTAAGTGATGGTGATGATGTAATATCAAGTGTTTGTGGCAGTGACCAGCTTCATCGGCCTGGATCTTAACAACCTCGAGTGGAATCTGTTATGTTGCAATGCAGGTCATATTGATGATTTAGCTAATGGTGATACTCCTGATATTGACAAGTATGAGTTGTTGACTAATCTGTTCAGACCTCGCATAAATTATAGATTGCTAATGGTTGCTTATTTCAACCACCTTGGCTAGTGTATAGCCAGCAGGTCAATGGTGGGTTTTGTCTCCCCCGTGCATTGTTTGCTGCTCAGTGTGGGAATCACAGCTCAGAGCCTGGCCTTTTAGTTCAGTGCCCTTTGACACAATTCGGCAAGGCTTTACAATTCCTGCGAAAAGGAGCATCGCATGTTGGCAGTCATTAGATTTGTTAGTGTCTTTAGTGGTCGTCTGAGCACCAATTAGCACAACATATTTACTTAGTGCATTAGTTATCGCCAATGCTGGTCTTAAGTATATCTAAGCCAGTCTTCAGGCTGAAGCGAAAGATATAGTGGAAGCAGCAGGTGAGATTGGCAATGTGACTGCAACTTTGAAGGGTGCTAAGAGAAATATTGATACACATCACTCTCAATGGTTCAACACTATTGAGAAACTGTGCAGAGTATTGGTATACAGACATCCTTGCGTAGACTTTGTGGCTGCCAGCATCACAGAAACAATGTTCCTGCCAATTCTCCAATTGAATATTACTGTCGTAGTATCTCTATTCCTCTTGTTGACCACTTGATCTCAGAATTAGATGACCGTTTTAGCATTCATCATCAAAAGAGCTCTACAGGGTATGCACTTAAATACCATCCATATTGGTTACCATCAGTGCTGAAGAGTGCAGCACTAAACTTCAACAAATGGCTGAATTCTAGATTCAGAGCGAGTACTGTTGGCACATGAAATGGCAGGAACAGAAAACTTCTTACGGGCTATCTTGCTGACCTTTCAGCTGCTCTTTATCATGTTTGTTCAATGTTTTCAAATATCAGGGTATTGCTGACTTATTTTATGTACCTTGTCTGTGACTAGCTGTTTTTCTGAACATTCTTTTAATGGACTGAAATGTTCCCTTCATACAACCATGGGTAATACTTGGATCAATGGGCCCACATCCATCAATTATTGACAATTCATCAGTCATTGACAAATTTGCTCGGTGCCATCCCAGGCGACGTCAAATGATAAACATTCTTGCTGATTAACTAAAGCTGACTGCTAACTAATCTCATCATCATTAGCATTTTTACGTTGTCATAATAATAATAATATTAAATATTGCAAGTGGGTGTGGTTTATAAAGTGGGAATGGCTAGTTCAAGATGCTACTTCAACATGTACCTGCTCAAAATAAACACAGAGTGGATATGCAGGGTTAATTGCAGGGTGAATAATAAATGGTAATTTACGAAGGAGTTGGGTAGATGCATGTGTCATTATAGAAGGGAGAAAAACTCCAGATAGTATCTCCTTCGACAGATCTCACTAGCAGTCCAGAGAAGATCAGGCAGCAGTTCTGGGATCTCTCTAAGTTTGTTTGATGAATAGTTATTATTTTATTTACCAGGAGTCATCTTACTGGAGAGTTGATAGAGGGCTGGCTAAAATAGGTCTCACAATGCTGCAAGCCACCCCCATCCATCTAGGAAGCACAGGTGCCAATGGCCCCCAAAATTCCCAAAAGACAGCTCTGTCCCTTGTCCCTAAAGCTAGACATGACTCTGTTGTTGCTAGACCTGATTCTGTTGTGGTTTCAAAGTTCCCGTGTTCGCAGAAAGTCGGTCTGTCTTCCATGGTTCATATTGAAAGACCTCTATAGAAATCCTAATTAACACCCACTGAGTGACACTCTCTTTGGTCCTAATCAACATTGACATCACATGCACTCTTATGTATTACTGATGTACAAAGCTTAAAACTAGTATACTAGCTTCCAGCTGCTTCTTGAGATTCCAGTATATCACTCTGAATCATGAAAGAAGAGTCTAATGGGTTTGGTCTGCAAACCCGTCCATGCAAGAAGCCTAAGAGGCACTGCCATTTTGATGCAAGTTGGATAAAGGGATTTGCTGGGCTAGTGAGAAGTTATAGAAGTGAGCAAAGTACAGCCTCCACACTGTCAGTATCCGATCAAACTGTTACACACTATTTCTATAGTGTAGGTGATTCTTACGCAGGATGCAGTGTGTGCCCGTCTGATTTTAGCATAGCTAATGGAGGAAAATAAGATGTGAGCACTCATGTGAGAGGGAAACAGCGCAAAGATAGGGCTAGGGCTTCCTCATCCCTATTAGATCCTTCTTTAGACCTCAGGTTTCATTGAGGTTCAGAGGCATTAGTAGAGCACAACCTCACTTTTAAAGCTAGTGATCGTGCGACCAATTTAAAAAAAGATGTTTCCTGATTCTTATGTGACCAAACAAATGCTTGTGGACGTGAAGACTGCAGCAGTCGTAACAGAAGGTGTGGCACCTCACTTGAGTGGATGAACACTTGAAAACCTGGATACTAATTAATAGCCCCTTTTTCTGTCAAGGTGGGATGAAACCAATGATGACTTGATAATTTTGTATTATACTTATGCGGATCTTTGATTGTGCTGTAGGAGACGTCCGAACAAAATTTCTAGACATGCCAATAGTAAACATAGGTACGGGTGATAGCCTGTTCCCTGTACTCAATCTCTCAACAAAAAGTTCAGTTGCATGGCCTTCATGTCTGATAGAACGAACGTCATGAAAGGCACAAGGTTTGGTGTGCAGAAGTCAATACCCCTCATTTGTATGATGTCGTGTGTATTTGTCATTTGGCAGAGCTGACCATAAAAGCTGGCATACAGTCCCGTCCAGTGGATATGGACCAGCTCTTTGCTGATATTTTCTACTTATTTTTTCACATCAGCAAAAGAAAGCAGCAATTTTCTGACAACTGGTGCTAACTTTTTAAATCTGATCCAACCACTATTCTCGAACTTTGCACCACTCGTTGGTTGAGTCTCCTGCGTTGTGTAGACCATTATATTGATGCTGAAGGCATATTTTCTGTTGGGTAATTGAGCTGAAACAGGAAGTCATTGATGGTGTACAAAATTCTCTCACCAGCCTATTCTTCTTTCCCTCCCATATATATATCCTTCCAGTCATGGATAGATTTAGCAAAGTTTTTCATAAGTCCAAAGAGATACCACTTGTCAATTACAGGAGGAGATGAGGAGTTCTCCTATATCAACCTCATCAAAACTGATGCCATCAAAGCAGCTGAAAATAATCTTAATTTAGCTCTTGGAGCTCAGTTGGCTGGTGACAAGTTAGGAACTGGTGATGATACTTGGGTTCTTATTGCACAGTTAGAAGAAGCAGATGGTCCAACCACTTTATAGAGAGAGGCTAGACGATCTTATGAAGCTACAACCAAGAAGATGCTCGAGAGATTTCCCTTTGGCAACTCCCTATCTGTTGGTGAGCCAATTATTTAGGCTCAAATTTTATTGTTGATCAGTTATGACAGTATAAATGAGATGAGTGGAAGTTCTTATTCTATTCCCTGGAGGCATCTTGAAAGATTTGGAAATTATTAATCCAGGCTCAGTGTTTTCATGTGATTTCTCTGATGTAGTTAATTAACCTTTCGGAGAGATTTCCACACTCCCTGGGCAAATTGAGGGAAGAATTCTTGGATTTTAAACTGTCCCCAGCAGATCACCCTCCCATTGCCAAGTACAAGTGAGCTGACAACACATGGAGATCTTTAGCAGGAAGATTTTGGTGCAGGGTTAGCAAGATGAAAGAGGAGGTGAGATTTCCTTGTTTGGTTAAACTCATGACAGGTCTTCTCACCACCCTTGTCTAATGCTGACTCTGAGAAGGGCTTTTCAATACTCAGAAAGATTCACACTGACCAGGGGTCTTTCTTAGCAGGAAATGTTTGGTGGCAATGAAGTCTAACAGCATACAATGTTGGCTATGAGTCAACACTGAGGAACTCACAAGAAAGCTATCTCCAAAGCCGTCAAATGATTAGTATTACATCATAATGAAGTGGCGGGCTTGTGTCCACAAAACTAGTTTTGAAATAGTTGGCACCTATGAAGAAGACCATGGGAATTCTTCTAATCCACATGGTTGGGTTACCCATGTAGGTGGTAATCTCTGCAGAAGAGATGCCCAGCCTTTGACTCTGCAGGATGTCAACATTTCTTATGGCATCCTGTGCTTCATTGCTCCAACTTCTGAGTTATTCCATGCCTACTGCTATAAACGTCACTCCCACAAGTGGCAGACCCTCAGGTGAACTGCCATTTTCCTCACGTCTCCCACAGAAAGAGCGTGGCCCTGGATGGAAGATGCAAGTTGACCATGAGGTTTTGCAATGTGGATCTCCCGTCCAATGCAGCTGGCTGGCCACTCTTCCAGTTTGGGAAATACAGATCTGCTGGTGTTCCAGAGATGAGAAAAATCACTTCAGGCCTGAGTGGTAGAGCTGTGTACTGGGTAGTAGAGAACAGAGCATCCCAAACAGACCCATGTCGATGGGTATGGTCACCATTTCCCACACAATCAACTTGGTGGTCTCTAAAGAATTGGCAGTGGCCAAGTGGACGGGACATCTGGTACACTCCTCTACCATGTGAGCCAGAAGTCGTGGAGATGCAGGCCTAAAACATGACATGGTCAGTCAACCATTCTCAGCATGGGGTACGGCAGACAAAAGAGCCAACCATAGCAGAGTTCCTCAAAGGAGACTTAGTTAACGGCCTTGGAGAGATGGCGCTGATGAGAGGGATGTCCACAACTTGGACAGTTGACCAGTCTTCTCTTCCTGTAGCCTTAGCAAGATCCTGAAGGGCAGGGTCAGGGCCAAAAATCCTAATGGAGAGCCAACATAAGGGGAGTGGTGCATGAAGCATGGCTCCTTAGATCCCCAGAGCATCAGGGGTAGGGAAGGAGGCTTTCACTCAGGTCCAACTGGTAGTAGCGCTCCAGCAGAATCCAGCAGATCCTGGAAATCTGAGTGTCTGACTATTCTTCTTAAGAGGAGATTTACTTTCATATCCACTACTTTAACTTCTTAATTAAGAAAAAGGAGTGGTCTAATGCAGTGGTAGTTTCTGTATGAACATGTGGGAAGATTGGATGGGAGAGAAAGGCAGTACCAGAGAATCACAGTTCTGATTCTATCTGGGAGTCCTACAGTCTGGAGGCAATCCAGAATTTACTTCTCACCCTTTTGAGAAAGCTTGCTTCACAATAATTTTTAAAAAAACCCTGGGGAATGGTAGAGGGTTGTGTACAGGAGGAACTTCCCCTATTCAGGAAAGCCTCTAGAAAGCCAAACCTCTTTGACAATCACAAGGGACACACAGATCACTAGCAGCACCACTGAGTGTTGCATCATCTAAATACCATGCATTATCTTAAGCCAGGGAACTCTCTCTTGATCCTCTCCCCAATATGGAGAACTAGGGAGAAGGCCAGTGTGCCAATGGGGTCACTGTGCCGAACTCGATAGCAGTTGAGGATAGTATGTCCCCCAAAAAGTGGCTTGGATTGGGCCCCATAACAGCACTCCCACCAGGCAGCCATGGGTGACATGCGGAATCTCACTTTCTTGAACATCTCCCTATGGTTGATGCTGCTAAAAGCATTAGAGAAGTCCAGAAGCCTTCCAAATTGATGTCCTCTTGTCCCCAGCTCATACCTGGAGGTGTGAGAGCTTTAAAATGCCTTGCCATGTACAGCCCAGGAGACACATTTTGAGACACCCATTTTTTTAATTTGCTGCAAAAATTGATGCTTCACATGGTGAGGGTCCACATTGGCCAGGACAAGGCAGAAGGTTGGTGTTGGCCTGAAGAGCAGTATTGGTTGACCAGGAGAGGGACAAAATGCTGCCTCTTTGAAGTGGTAAGCCTTGAGACCAGAGGGACTAGGAGCAGAACCATTGGGAAAACTGCCTTCCAACTTGCACCTTGACATGAGTGGGAATGGGGAAGGAGGGAATTGGTGGTGATTTTTTCAAAGGTACTTCACCTGCATCTCGGTGAGGAATAAGCTTGAAACGGGAGCAAAAATGTTTAAAAGCAAAAAACAACTCTATTGGATTGACTTACAAAGCAAACAAGACTGTGCCCATGTAGACCCCAGGCAAGTAGACGACCCTTTGCTCAGTGTACTAATGAGATATATAACCCTTAACCATTTAAATTCAAAATCGTACGATTGGTTTTAAAGTACATGAATTTTTTTACCAGTAAATGGTCATCTAACTGGTGTATCTGGCATGTGTTATTTTTAATATTAAAGGACCATATAACTGGTGCACATAATAAATGGTAAAGGGTCATCTAACTGGTTGTGGTTTACATGGGTTCAGCCTACTTTATTAAACAGGTCAACCTAGGGTGTTTTTGGTGGTTTTTATAACCTTTTTTATAACCTTTTCTTGCAAATTTAATGCAGGAAAGTGCATGAGCATGAAAGCAACCTACCCTCTACCCCCCCCCCCCCCCCCCCCCCCCCTCCCCCCCCCCAAAAGAGAGAGAGAGAAAGAAACAAAGGCAAACAAACGAAATAACAATGACAAGCCTCTGAGACACTGGGATGACTGGGCTACACAGATCAAGACATTATTTTATAATGAGTTGGCAACATCTTAAATGAGTTCGAATTTTCAATCAGCTTTTAGTGGGTTTTTTTAATACTGCTTCAGTCTTCATCAGGACGGGTGAGGAACCATTAGGTTGAAACATTAGCCCCCAAAAAACAAAAAGAAGATAAATCTTCAATATTTTTTGTTGGTGAACTCTGCTGAAGATCACCATGCAAAACTTGACAATGCCAAGTGCTGTGCCATTTCTGGTGATGCTGGCCTCTAGCTGCGTTTAAAACCAAATCCAAGGCTGAGCGAAGTAGAGTGACTAATACGTGTCAGCCCTTGATGTTGCAGCAGGCCTGAAGAAAATGAGAACATACAAGCAACATTTCAAATATAGGAATAAGATTGTTATCGTTGTTGCTGTTGTTCTTACTGTTCTGCTATTATTATTATTATTATTAACTTACTTGTTAGCCTTCAGGAATGTGTTTGTAACAAGTTATTCTATAAGGTCATCAGCGACCTGTATAAGCTGACCAGTAAACTTCCACTGGGTGCCATTTTCTTGATCTATAAATTCTTGATAATATAGTACCAATTTTGTCGAATTTAATGCTTTCCAAATCCAGTGAGTCCTAAAATAGTGAAAATTGATATATACCCACCAATACCAATTCTTATATACCAGCCATAGTGGACATCCCTCACCGCAGTAAGTAAGAACTGCATAAACTTAATAGTATATGGTATCTAGTGCATTCATATTCTTATACGAACAATGTTGGCTTTTGATACTGTGGTGTGTGTGTGTGTGTGTGTGGTATATGTGAATTAACACCTAGCTGCTGTGCAGACATGGGCACGCACTTCCCTTCTCCCTCCTCTTCCTGTTTTACAATCCTTTATTTTCACACCCATGCTCTTTTATACCATGCTCGCATGCAGTATAATGCCAGGCCCAGGGAAGCTCGGGCTCCTCTGGACGCAGTCATCAAGAATGCATTAGAACATGCCAAGGTACTACATTCATACATTACTAAGAGCATTGCATTGTCTGCCATGTCTGCGGCATGTACAATACATATATGCATTATGGTCAACAGCATTGAGTGTATAATAATAACAGTGCATGAATAGAACACTGAAGGTGCTAGGAGAAAAAGCTAAGGTATAATATTCTTCTTTTTTGGTTGGATGTGATCATTGTTGTGTCTTAATTCTCCAACCAAAAGATTTTTTTTCCATCTTTTTTATTTTTTTATTCTGCCTTTCCGAGTAGAGAATGTACACACATAATGTAATCCATTCATCTTCTGCATTACCACTCTTCCAGTAATATTCCCTATGGGCAATGAGAACACAACTTTCAACATCTGTCATGTTCCAGAATCTTAGCCCATTGCTCTGCCATTCTTGCAGCATGACAAGACCATAGATGTGTCAGTTTTATCTTCTTATACATGGCACATGTATATAGTGCAAGAGTTTGTATCTGCCTGAATCCATTCTGTAAGTAACGTGATAGAACAGTTCAAGGGTATAATAGAAATGTTCTAGGACATGAACAGAACTGTTCCAGAGTGTCAAAAGAGCTGTTCAAGGATGGAATAGAATGGTTCCATGGTGTAAAAAAGCAGTTCTAGGGTATGTAGAGGAGTTCCAAGTTATATATGGGGTTTAAAATTGCTTACAATATTGCTATTGAGCGATGAGTCCAATAGTGTCCTATAGATAGAGAAACCCCATGGAGCAGTTTATCTGTCTATCCAGTACAAGGCTGGCTTGGTTCATGCTGTCCACCCCAGCACCTCTCCTAGTCCACTCACCAGCGGCACACCCATCACTGCAGCCACCAACCCTCCCGCAAACACCAGCAGGCTACGTGCTTCCTCTCCTCTCATCGATGCACCATCCCACGACATGTCCAGCACCTGGCTGGAGCTCACTCTGCTCAGTGAATGCAGTGGCCCACTCCAGCAAGGTAGAGCATAACTACCATTAATGACACATAACTTGTATTTGTGCTTGACTCCCTCATCCCCCCCCCCCGACCCACCAATTTCTTCTGTTGCTTGTTGTTTCAGAGGTGGAAGAAGCTGTTTGGAAATGGGTAGAGAAAACCAAATCTTCTCTTGCAAACATATAAAAGAATTGTGATTGAAGCTAAAGCTATATTTCCTCACTGACCTGAAAGTCTTCTTGGTATGAAACTTCTCTGGAACTTGCAGCCTAACTCCTTCAGAGCAGCACATGCGATTGATAGCGTGCTAATTTGGAAACACATGTTGGAGCCATGCTCTATTTAGAATGTACCAACAGAGCTAGCTAACTGTCTACTGATCTTTAAGTCTGTGTGTCCTTAAAAGTAACAATTCATCTCTGGATATTGGTTAGGCAAATGCCCGACCTGTCTGAACACTTCCTCCACTCCTGTGATTTGCTGCCAGTATAACAACATTCATGTGTTTTAACCTCTCTCTCTCTCTCTTGCTCTATGTTAGAGGTATTGTTGACTCTTTGTAGTTCAATGAATCGGTCTCCCATTTCTTCTTGCCACATTCCAAGGTATGTGCATTAATATACTACAGATGGCAGCAAAATCCTCACACTTCAAAATCCTCACAGTTCAAAATCCTCACACTTCAAAATCCTCACACTTCAAAATCCTAACACTTCAACAAAATCCTCAGAGTTCAAAATCCTTGCACTTCAAAATCCTTACAGTTCAAAATCCTCACACTTCAAAATCCTCACACTTCAAAATCCTCAGCGTTCAAAATCCTCACACTCAGTTCAAAATCCTCACAGTTCAAAATCCTCACAGTTGTTGGAGCTCTTCTCATTCATAGTTTTTGCTTCTATGCATGTCAACTTCACACACCACACACCCTCCCTGGTTGCGATAATATTGAATGCGCTTGTATTATCTAATATTTTAAACTCTTTTTTGATTGATTAATTGTAATTATAATTATGCATCAATTTTTGCATCTGGGTTTTTAATGCATAATTAGCAGCACCAATTCACTTGATAACTGCCATTGTTACATCATCTACATCGCCAACTCCTTCCTCAGCAATGGTAGTGACTGCTTCCACTTCTCCTTCTATGTCACCAATTGCCGAAATGGCACCAACCACTGGTACTCCAAATTTAGATGGGCAGATTGACCTAGAAACTCTACTACAAGCTGCATGTGGCTCCTGGGTCAGGCTGAGGGCATTGGTAAATGAAGTCACCAATGATCGGAAAAGCAATATCTTACACTCCATTACAAACCTGCTTCTTCACAGAATCTTCATTCTCATCAAGCACAAAGCCAGGAAAACTTGGAATGTTACATGGATGGTTGGAACAATTTCCATGGCTTGCTGGCTTTCAGGGGGTATTTGTAGGTATTGCATCCTTTTCCCAGAACAACCAGTCTAGTGGTAGTAATTTGGGAGTTGGTAATAGATGAGGGATTATAGTTTTACCTCCCTATCAGAAGCCATACTCCAGCACTTGGCAAAGATGTGTTCTTGTTTGTCATGATGCATTGCCATGCAACTGAGAGAGCAGACCTTTTTCTAAGATATCTCAATGATCCTAGTGAGAGGGTAGATGCAACACTGATAAAGGAGAGATCAGCAAGTGGACGAGAGCAAACACATCTTACAGTGAATTATCTTAGCCGTCAAATATTTGGCAAAGCAAGCTCTGCCTTTTAAAGGTCATTGTGAAGATAAAGATAAGGTAGATTTTTCCATAAAAAATTCCAATATAGGGGGAATTTCAGGTGATCAGAAGTACACTGCCCATTGCCAGCGCTGAAGCAGAGCAATTATTTTCATTCCTCAGAAGGATGAAGACTTACACAAGGTCTACCCTGGCTGAAGAGCACTTTTCTGATCTTGCAATGATATACAGTTACAGAATTTCTGTGGATTAAATTGGTCATACCTATGTGCAGGCACATCCGAGAAGACTATTAACTATTTGCTAACGGACAGACTTAACTTATGACCTATCTTATATGTGTCATTAAAAGTGGATATGGAGATTTGCAAGCACTTCACATGCATTTCTAACGACCTCCCTCCTCTTCCCCCCCATTAAAAAAAATTTTTCAGATCTGCCCCTGATATTGGATCAAATATTTAAATGTTTGTGACTCTCTTTATTTTGTCTATGCTCTAGCTTGCTGCACATTGCTGGCCTTTGCTATCAGTGGCTGAAAAGTGATCACTTCTTATCGAAAGCTGTACTCAGAAGAGGGGAAGCAGTGCTTTTGAAAGTAAATAAATATTCACTATATACAATAACTACTGATATGTTCCATATCTCCTACCCATGCAGATTGTCTACCTGACATCACTACGTATTTACTACCATTATCTATCAGGATGCCTCATGGTATGTGCAATAACTAGAACTGACAAAATTGTGACAGTATCTGGGAAAAGGGACTATAAGTGACTTTGCAATAACACCAAAAATACTCTCCGCTCAACATTTTGAAGGTTTTCCTTTCTATATTATGTAACTTTCACCTTCTCTCCTGCTACTGCTTGCTGACTCAACTTAGCTAGACTCACTAGTGCACACACACAAATGCGTTTATTGCATGGATATTTCTTACTCATTATTGGGTGGTTTTCACAGATTGATTAGTTGCTGCATTATAATGGACAACTTGAAGTCTTCTGGTGGTACTAAAATTATGATAAATGGACCTATTGCATGCAAGTAATGTGTGGGAGATGGATAGATTTATAGATAAAAGATCCTTGAAGACTAAATTTCAAGGGGTTACCAGTTTAATACCTTTGTGAAGGATCCAAGGCACACTTGTAGTGTTTTTGGAGTTAAAATTTGCCAAAACCACCATTTAGGATACCAAGAAACTGCCAAAGTGAGTTTTAGCTGAGATATAGTGCCAAATTTATTTCCCTCTGAAAAGGAATTAACCATATGTTCTATATATTATACAGTTGCTCTTGATATGCTGAACAAAACTTTTGCGCTCTACCTGTTGGTACAAAAATGTTAAAAGAGTACCGGGCAATGATGTGATTGCCTTATCACCTTGGCAAAAATGACGTCATGCATCCATTAACAATACACAACATATTAAAATCTTGATTTTCTTCTCTCGAATTTGCGTAAACTTCTGCTACCTTCCTTGTAAATCAGCACCTGCTATATATGTCTACTTACAGTTTCTATTGCTGTAACTAATTGTGACTGCAGTGATCTGACTCATACAATTTCTAACTGCGGAACCGTCATCTCGAAAAGTTAGCTTTTTATAATTTTACAAGGGATGAGATTTTACAAGAGATGAGATTAATTTTTAATTAAACATAAGCAGGTTAAAGGTTAATTATATTCTTGAAAATGAACCTGCCCAAAATAGCCACACCCACACTGAAGACATCTTCTAAATATGAGACAATTTGGAGATTCCTCCTTGCTGATATATATATATATATTGTAATTTGCGTATGTGCACTATGTAAACTTATTATTTTTGTCCGTCATTTTGAAATGGGGATCTAACCAATTTAGGGAATGCCATTACACTCCCCAATACAAAAACATGAATATCATGATACTTTTTACAATGAAAATCATTGTAATTTAACACAAATACAGTACAACCCTATAATACGTGCTGTTGAATTTCTAGCCAATTGGTATTAGATACTTACTGTGCTAGTTTATCTACAGGACTACTGTACCAAGGAAGAAGTAAGGCAACTGCAACGTGATTTGGAAGGTAAGAAACTTGTTAGCTAGATGGCTGCTTCCTTTTTTTAATTCATTGTTACTATATATATAGGATTCGAAAACAAAGAACAGCTGTACAGAAGTGTACCAGAGTCCTTACTGCATTGGAAATTTTCCTTGGAAATTGTATGTTCCCTTTGTGTGTATGTAGCACTTAGCTCCATATCATTGTACCAGAATTGCTGTTCAATCTGACTTGTTTGGATGGAATGGTCTGGGGAGGTAAAACAAGCTTCACTGCCCCCTAATTATATATATTATATATATTATATATGTACAAGGTGGATTTTGGACATTGGATTGGTCTAATGGGCATGAGTGTTAAATTTAGTGATATTCTTTGCTACCCAGGGTCTGATGGTATGTGAGTCTTTTCATGGTAAGAACTCAGCCCCATGCATCCAAGCATTGAATGTAGCTTCATCCTGGGGAAGGACCAAGAAGAATGTAGACAAGTCTTCAAAAAGGGTAAGGAAGAAAACTCAGTATTTTTTGGTTGTAAACCCAACAACAATAAAGACATCAAAACCAACAAACTGGGCACTCTTCGTCTTTCAGGGAGCCTGTAATGGAAGTTCTAAAATGAATTGTTCTGATGTGTGTGGCTATCCCATCCTGTGGCATGCTCTAGATGTCTGGCATTGTACCAAACAAGGATCAGAGCTACTTCTAGAAGCTATTCAAGACTTCCTCACCTACACCACTGAATTCAACGAAGCTAAATGGTACAGCATCTATTTGTTTTGTCTCTATCACTGTTTTCCCCTTCTTCCATCACTGGTTCTTAAATGCCTATGTACAGTGTATATGCCACACACATTCACTTATTCACATTTGTATATTAGACATTGATTTATCAAAATTTATATCTGAAATTATAAACTGAGTATGTCGTTATCATAGAATAGAGTCTTGTTATTCTTATTTTGTCTCTCTCTTTACTCTCTCTTTAAATCTATTTTAGGATGGAGGGATTTTTGGCCATGAGCATACTCTGCACTACTTCCCAGTTGAATCTCCGTGTCCTTAATTTAGTCCAGTCGCTGGCGAAAGGATCGGATAAAACCTCACTGAAAACCAAAGCAACCACCACCTTGCCCTTGGAAGCGTCTCCTCCTTCCAATTCTCCAGAGGATAAACTAGCAGCAATGAAATTCCAGTTCTCAATGCCAGCTCAAATGAAGTTGGGAGACATTGGGAAGCTGCCCATGTCAGGGCAAAGACTTAATGCCGGGAAAATGCCCACTCTCAACATGTTGGGCGTGCAACCAGACTTCAATGTGCCTGATGGTGAATCTGTTTACACTCTGGCTGACAGAACTACAGTAACAGACCCTGCCTCTGGACAAAGAGAAAGCGGTGATGGAAATAGAAGAATGAAAGGGCATAAAGCACCTGGCATTGGCTACATCAAGCACATGCATGCACAGCACCCTATGGCTAGGTTAGTGTCTGCAACAGAATCCTCTACCACCAGTCACGAAGCTCTCAGCCCTGATAGCATCGGGACACAGAGCCTGATAGATAATGAATCTATTCCGGATCCTCTTCCCAGTGCAATTACTAGTAATATCACAGTTCTAGACATGATGGAAAGTGGTGCCACAATCGATCCTGGAGAATCCCCTGGGAAATCAGCAGGTCATCTTCTCATGAGTGACCGCTCAAAGCTTTTGGATATCTCGGTGTCTACTCTGGTGTCCCCCTGTCTGCTACCTGGGGTGGAGCTGGAAGGCATTGAGGAGCTGGTAAGTAGTACTGCTGACTCCACTTATGTGGAGGCAAATGAGTCATTAAATAGACCTGGAAACATGACAGCTAGCAATGGTCTTGGCATGCATGGAATACAGGGCAGGGAGGTCTGCAGTATGAATTTTCATCAGTTGAGATCACTGAACAAACCCTGGCAAGTTGTAGCACAGGATAAAAACAGGGAAGATATTTTGCTTCAACCGGTAAACCCTCAGCAGGTAAAGGTTCAAGAGTCTGAGAGAAGAAGTGTAGCAACCAGGTATACCCATTACACACACAGTACAGCACCTCTGGAAGGTGGTGCTATCACCCTGGGCAGTCAGACATGCCCCAGCACTGTCATCAGACACAGCACTCACTGTAACACAGCCACTACTTGCAAGTCACCAACAGCAGCAGTGAAAACAGAAGCAGCATCAAGTTCATCGCCATTTCTTAACTGGCCCAGAGAAGTAACCATGGCATACGTCACGGGCATGGCTGATTGTGCTATATACGGCAGGACTTCACTCATACAGAGAACAGCCATGGAAGGATTTGTTCAGGAAGGTGATAGAGTCGGTGGCAGTGGAGGGACTGGGGAGAGGGTTTGTGGGAGCGATCAGGAGAACCAGCATGGGCTATTGGATATGGCTGAATTCCATGCTCGAGAGCAATACGGAGAACCGAGTAAGAAGTAGAAGTATTCCAATACAGTACGAGTATATTATATGCTATTGTCACCAACCAAATATATCACCAAACTTTGCAGTAAATAATATAATATATAGTGCTATCATCATGTTACTGCCTGTTTGAGTTCTTCTCTTAGGCTGCAATATTTGAGTGAAATGGTGCTAGGGGGAAGTCCCGGTGGCCTTTTATCCAATTATTTACAGGTGAATAATCACTTCCCTAAAAGGACACCCGTGAGAGAATTTCCTTTAGAAGCTGACTCACCTTTAGAAGCTGACTCCATAAATTATCCACATAGTTCCCAAATTGCCAAATGTTTCAATGGAGCTGTTACAGTTGCGAGTTGTAAATCTAAAACTTGCCAGGTTTCGGTGCGGTCATGCACATTCTTGGTCGAGATTCTTGATCGAGTGATGGATTCAGTACACATCAAAAGTAACAGTGTACTGCTTTAAAGTATGCAGCTGGGATACGAAGCAGTTTTTAGTGTCCGCTTGAGAAGGTTGTGGAAAGATTTAGAGATTAGCAATGCAGATCAATTTTACATGGTAATCGTCAAGTGAAGCAAGACACTATTCATGAAAACCCTTTTTGCTTCAGGCATACATACGTCCTACGTTTATCCCATGGAGCAATAAACAGCTTCCATGTACATGTGTGTGTGTAAACCACTACATCGTAATTATGCGCATGTACTTAATTGCACTGCAAAGAGCCAGTTCAGTGTAGTAACGATAAACCAAGTTAAACAGGAAAGATGGGAAGATGGGAGCAAGGAATGGGCAAGTAAGAGCAAAGCATGCTGTAGAAATTGAGGAACTGAGGAGAGCTGGCTATGAAAAACTCATGTGTGCATGTTAATTCATGACACTGAGTTAATGAACTTTGGCTTCCACCCATACATTGCCATAGCCTTCAACACTCAATGTTTGAACATTGCCTAATAAATAATACACTTTTCTACGTGTACATAGCTACAGTGCTAAGAGACTAGATTATCACAATGTCTAGCCTGCTATATACTGCTTACTCAGGAATTGTAGCTACACTCTGAAGACAAATTAATTTGTTTTGGTAACATTTGCCATGTTGCGTAAAATGAAAGTGAAAGTAAAACAAACTAGCCGACAATGCAAGTCCCATGTCCTTTCTGGCAATGGTAGCGATGTTTTAATGACTTCTGAAACCAAATCTGAAGCTATTATTGGCTCTGGGAAAGAGAGGGGGGGGGGATTTCAAGTTCCCAAGAAGAATCAATTATTTAAGGATTATTCTTCTCGACAAACTCTCAGTTGACATAGTATAAATACAATGACTTTCTCGACAATCAACTTAAATTGCTCTATTATATTATATTATTATTGTTGTTGCTATTGTATTATTATTATTATTATTATTATTATTATTATTATTATTATTATTATTATTATTATTATTATTATTATTATTATTATTATTATTATTATTATTATTATTATTATTATTATTATTAGTAGTATACTTGTGTGTGTGTGTGTGTGTCATGCTACTGAGCATGTGCTGTGCAACACAGCCTGCAAATGCAAGATAGAGCTACAGCAGGAGAGGGACAGGGGCATAGCAGGCTGATCTAGAAGAAAATGTAAGAGTAACAGGGAGTGGGAAACAGCATTACCACACAAGCAAAGAAATAGCCAGAGAAATCTAAACAGAGAAAGGCAGAGAGAAGTATTAGCAGATGAGGAAAGAAACATTTAGTGGGAGCTGAACAAAGAGACTAACGAGAAGAAGTGCAAATAAAAGTCCTAGCAATACAAACTGCCAATCTCCACACTGTTGTGCCATAGTGGCAAGATTAGTCTACTACCAATTTCTGAGCATCCCCACTAAGATTTGTATGGTCAATTATTATAGTGGCTTCTTTCATTAATTGTGAGAAGAAAAATAATCAGTCTCTCTGTGGATATTGGCTATTGGCTAGTTGTTGTTGTTGTTATTATTATTATTTATTATTATTATTATTATTATTATTATTATTATTATTATTATTATTATTATTATTATTATTATTATTATTATTATTATTATTATTATTATTATTATTATTATTATTATTATTATTATTATTATTATTATTATTGTTGTTATTGTTGTTGTTGTTGTTGTTGTTGTTGTTGTTGTTGTTGTTATTATTATTATTATTTATTATTATTATACAACAAGAACAATAATAATAATTACACAAGACTGTCCATGCCCGAGCCTCCCATTGCCCCCATGACTGCAAGAGCATTGCCTCTCTGTACCGCCACAGACAATTGTTGTTTCAAAAATTGTTATTATTATTATATTTATTATTATTATTATTATTAAACATATTATTAAACATCATTAATATTATTATTAATATTTAATTAATCATAATTATTATACATGTGGAAATTACGCTACAACCAAACAAACAACAAAGAAAAAAACAAATTAAAAAAAGTCTGACCATAAGTGACCGCCCACACACAACTCATTTTTTCTTTTCCTTATAACTTTTATCACAAGCTACCCTATAATAACTTGGTAAAATTAAAATAATCATAGAGCTATGTCATACTTCTATATAGGTGGAATTGGGTGGTCAAGCTGGTGCATTCGCTACTTGGCTATCATGGGATTATCTCGAGTGAATAGGACATGTCAGTCACTGCCCATGAAGGACGACCTGAGCGCTGTGGCTTTGCGCAAGCTCACAGAAAGACAAACAGTCGAAACTGACAAAAGAGTTCTGAAAGCATTCATTGTGTCCCAGGTTTGTGCTGGTTTGAAGTCCTTTGTTACATATTGTTATATAGACACACTCACACCACAGGCAATAGCAATCAATAAGTTGACGTTCACGATTATATTTAGCAAGTTAACAAACAAGACTCAAAGCGTGCATCTAATTGTTTTTTTCTTGTCTCTATCAGGGTACTCCCGATATGGATAGCTCTAAAAAATTTGAGGATTATCCATTTTCTTGTCCATTGATGGCTCATATTGCTGATGGGCTGACAAATATTCTTCTTTCTTCTCAACCAACTACAACCATCTCTGAAAACCCCATCACCAGGTTAGTTGGCTAATAATCATTATGTCAGTGCTCTATTTTTTTTAACGGGAGTTGTTATCATCCCTGCATAGCCGCAAGCCCATCCAGCCGGTCGCTATTGCAAACAAAAGGACGGATTTTGGGAAAATCCAAGCAAGGTATTTTGAATGAGATATTATCAAGGCATGATTCTTGCCTTTAATAATATCAAATATAACCAAAATATATGTAAGAATATAATACATTAGCAGAGGCACCCGGTGTTGAGTTACGTAAGTATACAGATCATACATTGCTGTTTTAGGTACCCTCTGGATGCCACACCAGCTTGGAAACATAATAGGTGCCTAGTGAACAAGTTCTGTCATCTGCACCCAGTAGTTGGACTTCTCATGAAGTACAGTTAGGCATCCAATAGCTGTGCTATCTAGGAAGCAGAGCTTTGGCACCCAGTAGCGTGGCTCCTCATAAAGCAAGGCCTATGTACCAAGTAGCTGGGCTTCCCAAGAAGCTGGGCTTACCAAGAAGCAGGGCCTAGGCACCTAATGGTGGGTTCCCTATGCAACAGGACCTAGCCACCCAGTGGTGGGTTCCCTATGCAACAGGACCTAGCCACCCAGTGGTGGGTTCCCTATGCAACAGGGCCTAGCCACCCAGTGGTGGGTTCCCTATGCAACAGGGCCTAGCCACCCAGTGGTGGGTTCCCTATGCAAGCCACCCAGTGGTGGGTTCCCTATGCAACTGGGCCTAGCCACCCAGTGGTGGGGTTCCCTATGCAACAAGACCTAGCCACCCAGTGGTGGGTTCCCTATGCAACAGAGCCTAGCCACCCAGTGGTGGGTTCCCTATGCAACAGGGCCTAGCCACCCAGTGGTGGGTTCCCTATGCAACAGGACCTAGCCACCCAGTGGTGGGTTCCCTGTGCAATAGGGCCTAGCCACCCAGTGGTGGGTTCCCTATGCAACAGGACCTAGCCACCCAGTGGTGGGTTCCCTATGCAGCCACCCAGTGGTGGGTTCCCTATGCAACAGGACCTAGCCACCCAGTGGTGGGTTCCCTATGCAACAGGGCCTAGCCACCCAGTGGTGGGATCCTTAGGCATCAGTAGCTGTGCTCCCTCATGAAGTAAGGAGTAGGCTCGCAGTAGCTGATCTCCTTAGACACCTAGTATCTGGATTCCCCATGAAGCAGAGCATAGACACCCTATCATTATGGCTACTCAATTTGCCTTCTGTAAATTTCACCATTTTAGCAAAGTGTGGTGCTTTTCTATTAGAGTAGGGCTAGAGACAGGCTCAGTAGCAAACTGCTTGCACACATCAGCCAGCAAACTTGCATGCAGTTCTAGACACCCATGCTATGTCATGTTCTACATGCTCTACATGCTCTACATGCTCTGTCATGTTATACATGCTCTACATGCTCTGTCATGTTCTACATGCTCTGTCATGCTCTACATGTTCTACATGCTCTGTCATGTTCTACATGCTCTGTCATGTTCTACATGTTCTACATGCTCTACATGCTCTGTCATGCTCTACATGTTCTACATGCTCTGTCATGTTCTACATGCTCTGTCATGCTCTACATGCTCTGTCATGTTCTACATGCTCTGTCATGCTCTACATGTTCTACATGCTCTGTCATGTTCTACATGCTCTGTCATGTTCTACATGCTCTGTCATGCTCTACATGCTCTGTCATGTTCTACATGCTCTGTCATGTTCTACATGCTCTATCATGTTCTACATGCTCTGTCATGCTCTGTCATGTTCTACATGCTCTGTCATGTTCTACATGCTCTGTCATGCTCTACATGCTCTACATGCTCTGTCATGTTCTACATGCTCTATCATGTTCTACATGCTCTGTCATGCTCTACATGCTCTGTCATGCTCTACATGCTCTGTCATGTTCTACATGCTCTGTCATGTTCTACATGCTCTGTCATGCTCTGTCATGTTCTACATGCTCTGTCATGCTATACATGCTCTGTCATTTTCTACATGCTCTGTCATGCTCTACATGCTCTGTCATGTTCTACATGCTCTGTCATGTTCTACATGCTCTGTCATGTTCTACATGCTCTGTCATGTTCTACATGCTCTGTCATGTTCTACATGCTCTGTCATGCTCTACATGCTCTACATGCTCTGTCATGTTCTACATGCTCTGTCATGTTCTACATGCTCTGTCATGCTCTACATGCTCTGTCATGCTCTACATGCTCTGTCATGCTCTACATGCTCTACATGCTCTACATGCTCTGTCATGCTCTACATGCTCTACATGCTCTACATGCTCTGTCATGCTCTACATGCTCTGTCATGTTCTACATGCTCTGTCATGCTCTACATGTTCTACATGGTCTGTCATGCTCTACATGCTCTACATGCTCTGTCATGCTCTACATGCTCTACATGTTCTACATGCTCTACATGCTCTACATGCTCTACATGCTCTGTCATGCTCTACATGCTCTGTCATGCTCTACATGCTCTACATGCTCTACATGCTCTACATGCTCTACATGTTCTACATGCTCTGTCATGTTCTACATGCTCTGTCATGTTCTACATGCTCTGTCATGTTCTACATGCTCTGTCATGCTCTACATGCTCTGTCATGTTCTACATGCTCTGTCATGTTCTACATGCTCTGTCATGTTCTACATGCTCTGTCATGTTCTACATGCTCTGTCATGTTCTACATGCTCTGTCATGTTCTACATGCTCTACATGCTCTGTCATGCTCTACATGCTCTACATGCTATGTCATGCTCTACATGCTCTGTCATGTTCTACATGCTCTACATGTTCTACATGCTCTACATGCTCTACATGCTCTGTCATGCTTTACATGCTCTACATGCTCTACATGCTCTACATGTTCTACATGCTCTGTCATGCTCTACATGCTCTACATGCTCTACATGCTCTGTCATGCTCTACATGGTCATTCAATAGCCAACATATGACAAGAGCACTGATGGAACTTTTACACAGATAAAGAGTCATTGAATTATGTAGTCTTAAAATGAAGGATCTTCTGTCTTTTTTATGTATGTATAGAGCTAGGCAACCCAATATACTTTGTCTTGCGTGTGAAATACCTATAAGAAAACTAGTGCCTCACATTAAATATAACAAATAGTACAATACAGCAACAAGGCGTGGCATCTGTAGTAGTATGCAACGAAAAGGAAAAGTTAGATAAGTCATGGAGTCCCAGAAGCTCTGAGTTGCACTTTGTAGGACTCGGTAGATCTCTACTGCTCAACTATAACCATCTTATTAAAGCTTAGCAGTGTAGGCTATACCAAGGCAGAGTTCTGCAACGTCCAAAGTTCACTCAAACCTTCTGGGACTGCAGGGCTTTTTAAACACTTTTTAAACACTTTTCTACTTGTTTCTTGTTCTGTAGATTTTTCAATTAGCTTTTTTGTTTTTGTTGCCCCTGTTCGCCCAAATATTAAATATATCGTTTTTCATCAGGGCAAATTAAAAAACAAAGAAGTATGCAATGCATCCACACTCACTAGCTATGCATTTCACAATGAAATGCACATGAATCTAGAGTGTATAAGCAGAGTAAAGATAATAATGGGCATGGTTTCAGGTAGATGTCTCCCTGGCGAGCCACACTCTTCATTTGCTGGCTCGAGATCTCTTCCCGCAAGATTGGGTATGTTGTTCCATGCATGCTCTGGTGAGCAGACTTTTCAAGCCAGCAAATGGAGGTATTGCTCCTGAAGGAGATGCTGCTCGTCCATTACCTTCAGGGACAAAAGCCACACCTTCCTCTAGTAAATAATATAAGTTTTAATCATGACCATTATATAAGTAATGGAATTGTGAATACGGCAAAAGAGTCAATTTTAGCTAAATGGCATTTAGTGAAAGGGATGTAGCTAGCTTTCTTGCAGTTCATGGAAGTTCTTTATTAGAGTCAAAGTGGCACAGCTGGAATCTAATTGGCACAACCTTCTCTAACCCTTTTGTGCAGAGGGCTCTGTGGTGAAGAAACACATCTGTAATTCTGACCCACAACCAAATCAACCAGCAGCATTGAAGAGTGCAGTACAATTGACATTTTGCAACTTAGCAGCTAGATTTGTGCTCATCATATAAGTTGCTACAGAAATGAAAGTTAATAGTATTACATAATTTTATTATTCTTTGCCTCGCATATTACAGGTGCTTCAGCCTTTTTTCCAGTTTTAATTTTGATTTTTTATTCACTATTTATTATTATTGATAGTTGGTCTCTGTTAAAAAATCAACTTATCTAGCAAATAACATGCCTACATCAGCATATAAGTCATATATATACATATATAGCTGTCTCTTCAGCAGATAGCTATTTAAAATTTTAGCAAGAAAAGATATATACCACACATGTAGAACCATATTAAAAAAAATGTGTGAAAGCAATGGAGATCCAGAGTAGAGTAGGGATACACCTTTTTTCCAACTTTGGTATTTTGATCTCATACATGATCAGAACTCAAAACAAATTAGTGTGTTCAAATTTCCAATCCAGCTGCTGAAATATTTTAGTTCTGAATCTATAGCTATGTGCATGGTTATTTTCACAGGGTGAATAGTACACTTGACCAGTCCAAACTGTCCAGACAACCAGGCTTCGGTCCTCGCACCGATGGACTGCTCCACCAAATAGCTGCTGAGGATTGGAGGAGACAGATGGAACAGGAACTAGAGCAAGAACTGGAGCAAGAAGAGCTTGTAAGTTTATTTACTAATAATAGCACTAGAGTGAGATGATGATAGATGACGACTACAAAAATACAGAATGTAGTTACAATATTATCAGTATTATACTCGCTACAAAACTACAAGTTGATTTGATGATGTGATGAATTACAGGAACAAAAAAAGGAAGCTGAACATAAGATTGCTGTATGGGAGCAGAAAATGAAAAGAAAAAAATGAACTTTGGAAGAAGTTTTTTTTTTTAGTGTGATCTATTATAAAACTATGTGCTAAGCGTGTGTGTGTGTGTGTGTGTGGTATGTGTGTGTGTGTGTGTGTTTAATAATTTACTTTCAATATTCACTGTGATCCACTCCTTCCTGACATTTCAGTGGTGAGTAATGGTGGTGGCAATGATGATTCTTCATCTTTGGAAGGTGGTACATTGACTGTGTTCCCTGGTGAAAATGGTAATGATTGTTCCTGATCAGCAGTTGGTGCACTGGCTAAGTCTTGACCCACCTCCGAGAAAGTTTTGGATTGAGATCCTTGCGGTGATGATTGTGGTAGTAGTGATGGTGGTCGTGGCAGTGTGCCTTGATTCTGTTCACTGAAAGGCTGGAGGCTGACAATTGCATTGTTTTCATCCACAGATGTCTCCAGTATAATAGACTCCTTGTAGGGAGATGAAAGTATTGGCAATGGTTCGCTGGAAAGTGGTCTACTAGCCATGTCTTCCTCTTTGTGCTGCACTCCACTTGTTTGGCATTCTTGTGCTGATAATAGTGATATAGGATCAGAGTCATTCTTTTGGTTAAGTACCTCTGCTGTAAGTAAAATGTCATTGACAGCCAGGCCTTGTACTGAAGTTGCAGATGCCTTAGTGATTTCTACTTCAGCTGAGTGGCCTGATGCGGTACTGGGAAGTGGTTCTTTTATTGGCAATCCTTCATCTTCAGTTGTCACTGGTATGAGACTGGAAATTTCATGGTCTACAGGTAATGTTGGTGGAGGCAATGGTGGTGATATGCTTTTCAACTCTGTCTCTTTCACTGCTGTTATTGGTGCATCAAGAGGCTCACATGTGGGTCCTGGTGCTGGCGGTGGATATTCCACTGGTGTAGACCTCACCTCAGTCTCTTCCACTGCCATAAGAGGTGCTGGTGTAACATTGGACTGTGCTTTCTCTACATGTGGTGGTAGCTGTTGTGAAGATATGATGGACAACGATGATGGTAGTGGTGTATCTCCAGCCAAAGTTTCTTGAGTCGTGCCAAGCCCTTCCACCTTAGGTATTACCTCATCACCTGTCTGTGATGGAGTAGAGGGTGGCAGAGGAAATGGTAGCATAGTATCTTCCTCAGAATTCTTCGTTTCCTGAAATCCCTTGTATTCACTCTTGTGACCTGCATAGTCTCTTGTGTGAGTATCGTTGCTCAGAACAGATACATCATCTTTTGAGTTTGACCTTGTAGAGTCAGACAGCACTGAAGCAGAGGACAGTTGGTATATACTTGACACGGCATCACTTAATTTGGCACTTTGGTCTTGCAGAGGAATTTCTGTCTGTGAGGAGTGCTTTCCTTTTGACTTTGACCTTCTTGAAGAGTAAGAAGACATGGAACTTGATGACTCTTCATAGCTATGAGCATCAGCAGTAGTACTGAGCTTGGCACTTTTGTCCGAAATAGATGTTTCTGTCAATGGAGAAGTTTCTTTCTTAGCTGCATGGCTAGGGTCATATTGCGAGTAAGAGTTTACTGCTGCTTGTAGCTCTAGCCTACCAACACTATTCCCTTTCTTGGTAAGTGGTTTCGATGAAACAGACTTTTTCTTCTGTACTTGTTTCTTGCGTTGTTTCTCACTCAACTTATACAACTGAAATAACAAACATTGGTATCAAGTAATAATATATCATCAAAAGCACGCAGTACTAAGGTGGATGTGTGCAGTTACTCCTGTATCTGTACTAAGGTGGATGTGTGCAGTTACTTCTGTATCTATACTAAGGTGGATGTGTGCAGTCACTCCTGTATCTGTACTAAGGTGGATGTGTACTCCTGTATCTGTACTAAGGTGGATGTGTACAGTTACTCCTGTATCTGTACTAAGGTGGATGTGTACAGTTACTCCTGTATCTGTACTAAGGTGGATGTGTACAGTTGCTCCTGTATCTGTACTAAGGTGGATGTGTGCAGTTACTCCTGTATCTGTACTAAGGTGGATGTGTGTAGTTGCTCCTGTATCTGTACTAAGGTGGATGTGTACAGTTACTCCTGTATCTGTACTAAGGTGGATGTGTGCAGTTACTTCTGTATCTATACTAAGGTGGATGTGTGCAGTCACTCCTGTATCTGTACTAAGGTGGATGTGTACTCCTGTATCTGTACTAAGGTGGATGTGTACAGTTACTCCTGTATCTGTACTAAGGTGGATGTGTACAGTTACTCCTGTATCTGTACTAAGGTGGATGTGTACAGTTGCTCCTGTATCTGTACTAAGGTGGATGTGTGCAGTTACTCCTGTATCTGTACTAAGGTGGATGTGTGTAGTTGCTCCTGTATCTGTACTAAGGTGGATGTGTACAGTTACTCCTGTATCTGTACTAAGGTGGATGTGTGCAGTTACTTCTGTATCTATACTAAGGTGGATGTGTGCAGTCACTCCTGTATCTGTACTAAGGTGGATGTGTACTCCTGTATCTGTACTAAGGTGGATGTGTACAGTTACTCCTGTATCTGTACTAAGGTGGATGTGTACAGTTACTCCTGTATCTGTACTAAGGTGGATGTGTACAGTTGCTCCTGTATCTGTACTAAGGTGGATGTGTGCAGTTACTCCTGTATCTGTACTAAGGTGGATGTGTGTAGTTGCTCCTGTATCTGTACTAAGGTGGATGTGTACAGTCACTCCTGTATCTGTACTAAGGTGGATGTGTGCAGTTACTCCTGTATCTGTACTAAGGTGGATGTGTGCAGTCACTCCTGTATCTGTACTAAGGTGGATGTGTACAGTTGCTCCTGTATCTGTACTAAGGTGGATGTGTGCAGTTGCTCCTGTATCTGTACTAAGGTGGATGTGTACAGTTGCTCCTGTATCTGTACTAAGGTGGATGTGTACAGTCACTTCTGTATCTGTACTAAGGTGGATGTGTGCAGTCTCTCCTGTATCTGTACTAAGGTGGATGTGTACAGTTGCTCCTGTATCTGTACTAAGGTGGATGTGTACAGTCACTCCTGTATCTGTACTAAGGTGGATGTGTACTCCTGTATCTGTACTAAGGTGGATGTGTACTCCTGTATCTGTACTAAGGTGGATGTGTGCAGTCGCTCCTGTATCTGTACTAAGGTGGATGTGTGCAGTTGCTCCTGTATCTGTACTAAGGTGGATGTGTGCAGTTGCTCCTGTATCTGTACTAAGGTGGATGTGTGCAGTTGCTCCTGTATCTGTACTAAGGTGGATGTGTACAGTTGCTCCTGTATCTGTACTAAGGTGGATGTGTGCAGTTGCTCCTGTATCTGTACTAAGGTGGATGTGTGCAGTTACTCCTGTATCTGTACTAAGGTGGATGTGTGCAGTTACTCCTGTATCTGTACTAAGGTGGATGTGTACTCCTGTATCTGTACTAAGGTGGATGTGTGCAGTTGCTCCTGTATCTGTACTAAGGTGGATGTGTACAGTCACTCCTGTATCTGTACTAAGGTGGACGTGTACAGTTGCTCCTGTATCTGTACTAAGGTGGATGTGTGCAGTTACTCCTGTATCTGTACTAAGGTGGATGTGTGCAGTTACTCCTGTATCTGTACTAAGGTGGATGTGTACAGTTACTCGTGTATCTGTACTAAGGTGGATGTGTGCAGTTACTCCTGTATCTGCAGGGCCGTAGCAAGCAAATTTGTATTGGTCGGGCCAGGAAGTGGGCATGGCAGGAAGTAGGTGTGTTTACATCCGGATGTAGAAGGGAAATGTGCATGCATTTTTCAAATCTTCAGCAGGAAATGCCTGTGCACACATTCATAATCCAATGATAGTACAAATAGTGGATTTTAAACACCGATGTTCATGTTTTAGGCCAGGTAACTGTTTCTCGTCGCCCATTTTTTTAAATATTGGTGAGGGAGGGAGGTCATTATTGTGAATTTCTTTTTAGTCAAAACAATCGCCAAAAAACAACGACTGTCCATCCAACAAAACAGTGCTTTTAAAAAACACCAACATCCAACAAACCAGCTTGAAAGAGAAATACTTGCGTCGGTCACAAAAGAAATAATAGTCACATGGCTTCTTCATACCATTGGGAATGAGATGATTGTGGTATAATTATAATGGGTGTGTACACAAATTTAACCAGAAGTGGTGGCTTCAAAGTGAGGCGGGCAGTGATGAGAAACAAGGAATCTAGTTTGCTGGCCTTATATTTATAATGTGATACAAACATACCACATTTTAGCCTTGCCTTGTTTCCTACCACTGCAGGTGTTGTGAGCAAAATTTTGGACAGATGACAAGCAAAATTTTGGACAGATGCCGAGAAAACACACATTATCATGTTATACGCTATATATATTAAAGAATCAGTTTACTATGAAAAGTTTCACTATGAAAAGTTAGATCAATACTTAGCAAAAATATTAGAGCGATGATCTGAGGAGATGAATTCATTCACCACAAACTTGAGATCCAGTGCATCCGTCCGTTGCTTGTGCACATGGAGCATCATCAGATGGTTTAGACGTTCTTGAGTCATGCTTGACCTGAGATAGTTCTTAACACGTCTTAAGGCACTAAATGATCTTTCCGATGATGCGTTTGTTGCTGGCATTACCAAAATGAGTTCCATTAGATGCTTCACTTGCGACAGCAGAGATACTTGACCACAAGAAAAAGAAAGTAGGTAACTTTTGATGTCAAATATAGTAGGATTAGCTATTCCATCCATAACCCCTCCGAAATGCACTCCTAGTGTTTGAAGCTGAATCTCCAATAGGCCTGGGTCAAAATCATCCTTGTAGAAATCACAAACAATTTTAAGATCAGGATCAAAATCTTCTTGCTTACATCCCTTTCTTAAAAGAGATTCAAGAGTTTGGTAAATCGCATAGCCTGGTTGATTGAACCTTTCTTCAATACAATTGACAATCAGGTCTACTGCTTCGTAGTAATGCTTCCTGTACAGTTCTTTTGGGTTATCATGAAAATGACCGCTAGAGTTGCCATCATCATATCTCTTTGTTTGTCTGCGTCGCCTTGGTAGCTGGGGCTCATCGATGTCAAATTCTTCAGCTTTACGGTTGACTTTCCCCCAGAATAGATCAAAGGACTGATCATTGCGGATAGATTTGAGGGTTTGAATTGTCATCTTAGCAATCTGCTGACCCTCTGCTGCTGATAATGATTTATGTTGGAGTGTATGACTAAGATTGTCTGCATGTTTTAAAATCGTATGACAAAGCAGATTGCCAAATAGATAGTCAAATGTACTCATCTGTGTAGATACACCACGAATCCTAGCTTTAGTTTCCGAGTCTTTCACCACTTCAACCGCTTCTTCCCAGGTATCTTTCAAAACTTCGAAATTATCTATGATGCTAGCAAGTGCCTCAGCTTTAACTGTCCACCGAGTAGGGCACAAGACTCTGATACCTGGAGAACTGCTGGAAAAGTTCTCTTTGATCCTTTGAAAGATTCCCTGTCTTCGTGGAGAGTACTTAATTAGCTTTGTAATCTCATGTGTGGTCTCTAAGGAATTTTTCATTAACTTAGATTGTTTAATCATGTCACAAGCTGCAAGGTTAAGCGCATGTCCATAGCAATGAGTAAAAATTGCCCTGGGTTCTAGATCTTTGATTCTTTTCGCCACTCCACTTTTACTCCCCCTCATGGCACTTGCCCCGTCATAGCACTGACCACGGAGTCTTTCTAAACTTAGATTCAGTCTCAGAAAGAGGTCCTGGATAACAGATACCAGAGTAGCAGCATCAATAGAATCAACAGTGTATAATCCAAGGAATTCTTCATGCACATCTAAACCTTCAGTTACCCAACGGAGGAACAGTGTGACTTGCTCTCTGTTCGAGATGTCAGTTGTCTCATCTGCCATAATGGTAAGGAATGAGGAGGACTGAAGCAGGGATGTAATCCCACGCTGGATTTGGTCATCAGTTTTAACATCTCATTTTGTATCCCGGGACTGGTATAAACATTTTCCTTCCTCTTTAGCCACTCAGCAAGGTTCGAATCTTCTTTCGAACGCATTAAGAGCAGTTGATGCAAATTTCCATCTTGCTCGTCTTTATCTCCTCTTAGAGAAAGTCCTTGTCGACCTAAGAACTTGACAGATGTCATTATCTGATATAAAGCTTCTCGGTTGTTTTCTTTTAGTTTTGCATATTGGCGAGAGAGTTGTCTACCAATATCTTGTGTACTTGAAGGTATTGTAATTACAACATCCACAGCTTCACGATGACAAGCACTTTTCTCGTGAGTTTTAAAGCAAATTGTTCCATCCTTCCAGTATGAGAATCCTCGTGTAACCTGTTATAATAATAAAGCTATCATAATATTATTTGAAAATAAGTTGGATTTAAAGTAAACCAACACTGCATTTTGTATACAGGACCTGCATGAAAACCAACTTATGTTGATGCAGCTTTTCCTGTTTAGAAATAAATTATCTAAGCTATCTAACAGTAAACTTAGCAAAATAACTTACAAAAGCTGGATCGGATTTAGTGCTCGTCTTCATCCTCTTCAAATTAAACCGTAACAAACAGGTATGGCAAAGAACGACATCTTTGGATTCCACGTAGTGCAAAAAAGGCCACTGAGAATACCATGAAGGCTGAAAGCTACGATATATTGGCTTTTTTACACCAAAACTACGCTTAGGGTAGTGGAAATCCAGAGGTTGATGTGATACGTCAGGAACAACAGAAGTTTCAACACAGAAGTTTCAACACTTCAACACTAGACAGAGAAGCGGCCATAACTCAGAAACCTTAGACGGGTGTATCTGCCACGTGCTTTAAGCCACACCCGATGACCTTTGAACGTGTAGGGGGAATTTTTTATTTTATTTTTTTTAAATTTTTTTTGTGTACAGATATTGGTCGGGCCAAAACCCGACCAACCCGACCGCTTGCTACGGCCCTGATCTGTACTAAGGTGGATGTGTGCAGTTGTCCTGTATCTGTACTAAGGTGGATGTGTGCAGTCACTCCTGTATCTGTACTAAGGTGGATGTGTACAGTCACTCCTGTATCTGTACTAAGGTGGATGTGTACAGTTACTCCTGTATCTGTACTAAGGTGGATGTGTACAGTTGCTCCTGTATCTGTACTAAGGTGGATGTGTACAGTTACTCCTGTATCAGTACTAAGGTGGATGTGTGCAGTTGCTCCTGTATCTGTACTAAGGTGGATGTGTGCAGTCTCTCCTGTATCTGTACTAAGGTGGATGTGTGCAGTTACTCCTGTATCTGTACTAAGGTGGATGTGTACAGTTACTCCTGTATCTGTACTAAGGTGGATGTGTACAGTTGCTCCTGTATCTGTACTAAGGTGGATGTGTACAGTTGCTCCTGTATCTGTACTAAGGTGGATGTGTGCAGTTGCTCCTGTATCTGTACTAAGGTGGATGTGTACAGTTGCTCCTGTATCTGTACTAAGGTGGATGTGTACAGTCACTTCTGTATCTGTACTAAGGTGGATGTGTGCAGTTACTCCTGTATCTGTACTAAGGTGGATGTGTACAGTTACTCCTGTATCTGTACTAAGGTGGATGTGTACAGTTACTCCTGTATCTGTACTAAGGTGGATGTGTACAGTTGCTCCTGTATCTGTATAAGGTGGATGTGTACAGATGCCTGTATTTGGACCATGAATCTTAAGTTTAAAAGTCACTGTACCATGAATGTGGTTGTGCCTTGGTGTGTGGTCCTACTAAAGAGTGGTTTATACACCAGCTGTCACTTTAAGCCCCCTACTTCCTCATGATGTAATTTTATCTTTCACAATTGCTCTATTTAAATATCCAGTGTAAATCAACCATTTTGCATCTGATGTAAAGATAGGTCACCCACCGCTGACTTGTCTGTCTGTGTTTCAGCATGGACCGGTGTTTGGGTGCTGGCATCAACAGTATTTATGGTAGAAATGCAGGCATCTTTCATGACAACCACTGGAATTTTTTGTCTGGGTGCAGCAATATCTCTACCTGAGCAAAGACAAAAGAAAGGAGAACAATAATTATATTTCAGTATGAATATCATTAAAAAAAATCACACCCATAAAGGAACCCCCCCCCCCCTCCCCCCCCAAAAAACCCAAGTTGGTTGGATATATAAAATTGGCACTAAATACAATTAGAAGCAGATTGTTATTACTCCATGTGTGCATCTGATCTCTCACTGCTGACTTCATAAACAATGCAACTACTCAACTTCACCTGGTAGCCAGTTTTGTAAGTCTACATGCGACTGCAACAGAGCAGTGGTTTAGTAATTCTATACATTGTATGACGTACCTTGTACAAGGTACTCTTTATTATTATTCTGATGTGGTCTTCCACATACTCCAGTCAGATAATGGGTAATAAAATGTAAGCTAAATTTACAATGACATTCCAGGATACTGCAGTAAATGCTGGTTGTTGCAAGACAGCAGCATCGGTCTGCAAGAACTTGCACACTAAAAACTGAGCATACAGTGATCCATGGCCATGAGCAAAAGTGATTTATAGAGGTACAGATTGCTAAGTCTATGTACACAGCTAGCTAGAGGGTTGACTGACCCTCAAATTATTGTAGAGCATAGTCAGACCACGTCTACAAGTCTGTCTGGTTATGCAGGTCAAATATTGACTCTTGAGCAAGTTGGGATATGAACAAGTGAAGCCTAGAATCAGTACAAAAGAAGGTATGTGTATAACATAGATATTTGTAACCAGCATTTAAGGTATTTGAACTTTCCCCTCACTAGAGTTACCTTCTTGGCTCTCAGGGAAAGTGTAAGCTTGCATATTCGTGGATGGAGCAAACATCCTTGGTTGGGTGTGTCCCTGTTGAAACATACTCATGGGGACCATAAGGGTGGGTGGGTAAGCCAGGTTCTCTTGATACATCGAAGGAGTGTAAGGCACACCGGTTAGAGGATGGCCAGGACTGATTCCATGATAGAGTGGGATGCTGATCTGTGGGGGGCTCTGCAGTGCTGTGTCTGAGAGCATAGTAGGCTTCTCCTGGGAGGGTGTAATAGGGCACTCTTGTGAGGCCTTAATAGGATCCTTATGTGAGGTCATAATAGGGCTCTCTTGTGATGGTGGTGTAATAGAGATATCTTGTGAAGATGTAAAAGGACTCTCTCTTGAGGGTGTAATAGAGCTCATATGACTACAGGAAGGTGTGTCATGAGAAACATCTGATCTCTGGGGTAAGCAGAGAAAAAAGGAAGTTGGGGGAAAGAGATCTAATCATCACTAAATGTACATAATCACAGTAAGATGTTGCTTACTTGAGAAGTATTGGTACTGGTTGCGGGCATGTGTAGAGATGGTGTTGGTGGAGGTGTTGGTGGTGTTGAGGAATGCTCGGAGAGCTTCCCATAGTTATCACCACAAGCGCCTTTCGCTGACAGCTTTCCAGCTCCCTCTAAGCAAGAGGGTGCTTGTTTGCGGGGTGTTGAATGATCTACTGCACGAGGTGAAAAATATTTGGACTGTTATCATCCAAAGTAGTTCATATGTTGTATATATATATGATTCAATGAGTTCAATGGTATGAGAAAAGTAATCTATAGGAATGTTATAAAATCTACCAGAATAAATATATTAATGTTGTTTAGTCGTCGGCGAAGCTCTTTACTAATCATGAAAACCTTTTTGCCTCAGGAGTACCCATTCATCACACGGAGCAGTAATAGCCTCTGTATACTTGTGCATTAACTGCGACATTTTAACTATGTGCCTGCGGTTAATTGCACTGCTAAGAGATGATTCAGTGTAATGATGGAACCGGATAAAACAAATACCAGTGGATGGAAATGGGAGCAAGAAATGAGTGAGAAAGATAAAGCATACTGTAGTAACCGAAGAAAGCTAGCCTATGAAAAATCAAGCGTGTGTGCGTATGTACGTTCAGTACATGGAACAATAATCAGCTTCCATTTCTTAAGTAATATATTTTGGGTTATCAAGCAACACTCAAGAATGGGTGTTCACACGAGGAGTGACTATTTGTTCCTATAGAGTACGACCAAAGATTTGAGGTTTGTCTTCATGTATTGGTCTCACCCATACATTGCCACACCTTCACTCGACACCCTAAGTTTGAACATTGCAAGTGCTATATACTTGTCATAAAATTTATCGCATTTTGAAGTTAAATATCGGTAGCACGGCAATACAAATTCTCTCATTCACTTGCAACATGCTTGTCCAAAGAGACCAATGAGCCCCAAGTCCAAAATATCTTCATTGCAATAACTGCAGCTGCTCATTGCCTTGCATGGCTAGCAAACAATTATCAGCACAACATTTTTGTGGGAGTAAAGATGCACTAACAATGGCAGGTAAGTCATAACCATCCTCCCATATGGAGCCCAGAAACCAACATGTGTAAATGGTTTGCTTTCACATTCCAGCTGAGAAGCAGGAGGAGCCAGCCAAACTTCAAGAGAAATATGAAGAAAAAACCAGTGACAGCGAAGGAGTTCAGATCAATGGGAGCAAAGGCTAAGAGCAGGACAACAATACCATCCAAATTTGCATAGATAAAAAAGAGAGAGCAGGAAGTTCCTAACATCCACAAAATGAGAGACAAAAGTCCTGAGCAGCGAGCAAAAATACCTAAAGAGTAAAGATGCAAGAAGCGAGCAGTAAAGCCTTGAAAAATGTCAACATCAAGACAGCCTGAAAGAAAGTGGGTATGCCAGCAGAGAGCAAGTGATCTTGGTAGCAACATCTAGATGGACTGAGACAAAGTGGATGTGTCAGGAAAGCACAGGAAGTTGAGAGCAATATTTAGATAATGCCATATAATAACAAAAAATATTGGGGGGTGCAGTAGCACTCGCTATATTGCTTCAACACCTATTTCAAAATGAACTGACTTGAGCAGCTTCTTACCGATGGTTTCGGCCAATTTTAGCTCCAAAAATACTTTTAGCACGACTCCAATCCTTCACGAAGGTATTAAACTGCATACCCCAAAACATGTTAATTTCGGTCTTCAAGGCATGTATCTGTCAATCTATCAGCTTTCCACCACAAATATATTTAACCTGTGCAATAGGCCCATTGTTTATAATTACTACCAGAAGACTATGCAAATTGACTCAGTAAAAGTCGGTAAACCACACCTAAGTACGTGCAACATCAAGTCTAGTTGAGCTGAGTCATCAAGTAACTCCTACGTTTTTGCTACGAAGAAGTGGGTGGTTTACCTAGCTTACTCTTAACAGCATAGACCTAACAAAACTAGGTATATAACTGCTTATGATGCATTTACATTGATTTACTTATAACTTTTACACAGTGACAGCTCATGTTCATACCTGATGCAAGCATGATAAATTGGTCACCAAAACAATGTCATTTTATTGATAAAAGAAACATGATTGCTACAACATCAATAAATGTAAGCATGCTACAGAATAAAAAAATAAGCTAAATCTCTGTCTTCCATCAGTGTCATAGATTAGAGGGTCAACACATAATTTGTGCAACAAGTGACAGCAGGCAAACATCACCCATGCATAGCTCTATAAATATGCCCAGGTTGGTCTATTAGTTCCAGTAGCCAATCATCTGAAATCTTCTCTTCTTGAGAACTCCTTTCTCCCTGGAAAATTTCTGCTGTGCCTTTATATGTGTTCTGCTTTTGCCACATCTGATCTTCCCAACTACCTGGATGAATCCACCAAGTTCAGTATCCTCAGTTGCAATTAGTCCATGGTCTTGGCTTCATGCCATGACCTAGCCAAGATGTCTGTATTGTCATGCTCCATCCTAAACGGCTGCAAGAACAGTTTGCATGACTCATCTTCTGACCATTGCTTTATTTTCTTGCTCCTGGAGGATATGGTCAACAAAACCATAGTAGATATGATCCTCACCTTCTACCCTGTGGCATCGTAATGGAAATACAAAGGTATGTAACTAGCTGGATAAAGTAGCTATTTAGCAATCAGCCAGTTCCATGAAATAGGCGAGTAGTCCTGTATCATTATGATGGCTCTAGTCAGAACAACTACAACAGCAATCTAACCAGAAATGAATGCTAAGACAAACTTATCTAGCAAGTGCAATAAACTCATCGAACAAAAGAAACGAGAAGCTTGTTAGATGACAACAAACTACTGCTCGATGTCAGGAAATGTTCCGGAAACTTTGATATTATGAGTGATGTAAGTATGCTGATAATTGGTGCATCGCAGTACCGATAATTGGCAGCTATGCTATATATATAATTATATGTATAGTAACAAAGAATACTATCTCTGATTGGTTAGTCTGACTGAAGTCATGTGGAGTAAGTTCTTACAGGTGGCTCGACTAAAAGAAAAAGAAAAAGAAACAGGATAATATATTTTTGGATGCATAGACTAGAAATGAAGAATTTATCATTGTAGACGACAAACGACAAATATTTATGGGGCCATATAATTAAGACCAACATTGTGTTGCTTTGATTTTTTATAGGCCAAGAGTCTATGTTTGTGGTCTATACATAGTGATGAATTCATGTTTCATTTCTGTTTTGGCCATTCCTCTTACTTATGTCTCGAGTATTGAATTGACTTACCAAAAAATAAAATAAAAGGAAACCAGAATTTAAAAATGTTGATCACTAACATTTAGAGAATCCTTTAAATTGCGTGTATATAATTATTATATACATGGTTTACAAAAGAAGCAATATAGTATTTGGTGTATATTGATATAGGTCCTCTAAAAGTTTGTTCTCAACCATTTTTGTAAATTCTTTTTGATGAGTCAATCAATGTTTTTATTATTAGTTGTATTTAATTTAGTTGTATTTAATTTTAATTTTATTACATATCTAACAATTGTACAATTAACAATAACTAAACAGAATATATTCATATAGTTATACAATAAATTGGCTATCCTTGCTTGCAAGGCCTCCAATTGCTCCGATGACTGTGATGGCATTGCCCCTTTGTACAGCAACAGACAATTGCTGGAGCAGAAATTGAAATGCCTTGTCGTCTCTGGTGTGCTATTTTATAGTTATACCCAGTTCCTTAGAAAGACACCAATGGCACCAAGGGTCTCTATATCAACTGGTGTGAAACCAAAATTCCCAGTAAGGCAGTTGTACTTGGCCTCATTATTATTATTATTATTATTGTTATTGTTGTTGTTATTATTATTATTATTATTTTATTTTATTTTTTTATTTTTTTATTATTAAAATATAATATAATAATAAAATTTCTGAAGAGGGGGAAGTATGCAAATATAGAGGCTACTCATTATTTTGTACCTATTGGTATCGAGACCTCTGGAGTATTTGGGTCTGAGGCAAAGAGTTTTCTCCAAGAGCTAGGTGCACGCCTCAAAACTGAGTCTGGTGACCCTCGTGCCTACCATTTCCTGCTGCAAAGAATTGCAGTTGCAATCCAACGAGGAAACACTGCTGCAGTGCTTGGATCCAGCTTAGTACCTGATGATCATTATTTCTTAATTAAATTAAATTTATGCAATATGCATGTATTCTATATGCATGTATTCTATTATTATTATTATTATTATTATTATTATTATTATTATTATTATTATTATTATTATTATTATTATTATTATTATTATTATTATTATTATTATTATTATTATTATTATTATTATTATTATTATTATTATTAATAACTTATTATTATTAATAACTTATTATTATTAATTATATTATTATTATTATTATTATTATTATTATTTACCCTTGATATTGTTGTTGTCTCTCTTTAGTATTATTATTTTTAATTTTTTAATTGGTAAGTATCATAGTCGAGCTGTCTCCTTCAAGAACTGGCTCAGGATAACCCCAGAACTAACCAATCATAGCAGATGTTATTCTTTACCATGTTCATTAATAACTAGCAGGTATATACCTGGCATGTGCAGATGAAAAAAAGAGAAGTAACACAAGTATTGATCATATATAGTTGCATTCCAAAACACAAAATAAAGGTACCTGATATGAGGTGAATCCTACTTACAGGGTGGCCAAAATGCCTCCAAAACTGCCAAAAAGGGCCTAAAATGATTCATCAGTATATAGCTTGGCTCCATATGAAGCAGAGCCAATAGCTTGGTTCCCAATGAAGCAGGACCTAGGTGCGGGCTCCCCTTGAGCAGGACCTAGGGTGCCCATGAAACATTGTCTAGGCACCCAATGGCTATGCTCTCCATGGAGCAGGATCCAGGCACTCAGTAGCTGGGCTCCCAATGAAGCTGAGCCTCCATTGAAGAAGGACTTATGCTATTATGGCTACTTTTTTAACTTAGAAAGAAAGAAAGAAAGTTGAACCACTCGACAATGACGCTGCCCTCTGTAAATTTCGCTATTTAAACAACTAAAAAGAGCCACTCCCAAAGAAAAACCAATGATTGTTTTGGCTTAAAACTTTCCTTGGGTCGTTGAGGCCACATGAAGTTCATCTGGTTCCTCCCGTGGGTTCCAGAGTAACAAGCAGTCACACCCACACACAACACACAGACACATACACACATACACAACATACATACACGGATCACAAGTAGTTTACGTGTTTTTGTTGAACGTCTGTGCTGGTCATCATTGTCAGCAGCACATAATCTCGTCATCCATTATGACTGATAGTACTGCAAATACTGCTACTATTACTTTCATCAGTCTAAACATTTTTCACAAAGAGCAAGCTCTAGTTGCTCAGCTCTGCTTAATTTTGCACATGCTCATGAGTATGTCTTACTGAATCTCAAGAAACAGATTAGTTACTGCAAAGCATTGAATATTTTTTAATCCTCTGGTAGTAAAATTGTTGTGAGTGCATTGGTATATACATACTCGAGTTCTGGGGGTGGGAGAAAAGATATGTAGATAAGGCTTGAAATAAATTTCACACTTTTAACGTGTTTTCTTTGTGTGTATATGCATGTCTCTGCCAATTTACTACATTGTTGAAGGATTCAAGACACTGGGGGAAAAATTGAGATAAAAATAGCCATAACCACTCTTGGTAAGAAGCTCCAAAGTGAGTTTTAGCTGAGGTATTAGCTTTTCTGTTTCTGGCATCCAGCATTTTAGAAACACGAGTTAATTAAACCAATATAAGAGTGCTATTCAACTCCCTATTATATTATAGCCATATACACTGCCATGACCATAGCATTATAGTTCTTTAGACAGGATAAAATATTGTGATACATGGTGCACCGGAGTTAATTTTTAGTTGAAATACCAAGAGTTCCACCACTATTGAACAATATCTAGACCCAGTATATACGGGCTCCCCATGAAGTAGGACCTTATTCTACTAAATTCACACGTGCAAAGTGTAAGAGTGTACGGGACATGCCGGGAAAAACACACACTTATAAACACATCAAAGTTGTTGATTGATAGTGTTGTATTGTATCTAGCTTCAAGCTTCCACAAGGATCGTGTCTATAATTATCATAACCAGTTTGTACTACTTTTCGCTGTTGCGATTTAAATGCTAATCACAAACTTACAAGTGAGAAAATGAGCAATAATGTTGTGTTGTTAAGTTGCAATGGTAACTCACCAGGAGAATATTGAGAGAAACTGTAGGACTCTGATCTGCTAACTGTCTCCAATTCCTTTTGATTGGCGAGATCCAATTCTGAAGTCATTGTCTCAACACTTGCAACCCCAATGAAGGAATGCTACAAACACGACAGAAAATACTTGTGCTATAATTAGAGCACACAATTGGTATATATAAGATGTATCCACACACATGCACTCATAGACACACACACACTCACACTTGAATTTTATCATCCTATTACAAATTTTTGTAAATTATGAAGAAATGTATTTTATGATAAATGCAACACGATATATCCTCACGATATATACTAACGTCTTGAATTAATACTTTTGCTGTAGTCTCCAGCAAACGTGAGTTTTCAGATCTCTGGTGGTGCCTATAATAAGAAAATAAGTGCATGACAAAAATACTCATAGCAATTCACATATTAGTTAGCCACAGACTAACCTCTGCTTGCTGCTTTTGCTGTTGTGAATCAATGCTGATCTCTGTCTATGGTTTTTCTTCACCTAACATCAGCAGAGCATAAGCAGCAGAGTATATATAAGCATGAACAGCAACAATAATAGTGCATACCATTTCATCCAGCTCTTGGAGCATCCCTTTGTGAATCTTAACATGTGTATGAATATACATTAAGAAATGCATGACGTTAGTGAGGGCCATCAGTGCTGACATGGCAGCTGTGATTTATAACTACTTGCCCCTCCAATGGATTCCAGCCTGTTTCTCACTAGAGGGTTCTGCAGGTAGTGGGACAAGTATTTATCCTGAAGACTGTTGTAATGGAAGGTACCCTACAGATTCAAGAAATTTTAAACAACAGCTTGCAACATAAATGAGCTGGTATTAATGTCATACCCCCAGGCCTCTTCCAGAACAAAATCCTCCCATGAGGTTGGTGGATCCGCTGAGGTCAAAGCCTTCTTCGAGTCTTTCCACAGCCATGTAGTGCTTCCTGCACAAATATTAGTTACAAATGCTGGAGCGTAATATTTGATCCCTTACAGTCTCGTAGCCACTGCTTTCAGTGTCACATCTGGGATTTCACAATCCCCCATTCTTGTTAGTTCCAACCGCGCTATAGCCCAGAAGCTGCAAGTGCCCACGCGATCCTGATGCCGTTCTGCTCACTCTAGGGTGCACAGTTATCACTTACGACTAAGCTGTCGTCATAGAAACAAGGTACAAGATTCCAACGCCACTAATCGTTCTCTCTCCTGCACCTACTAACCCTAGAGAAAGGACAGTAATTTTGGTAGTGGCCTAAGCCCCTTCTCGGGAGCCTTCCACTTCGGAGTTATCAATCTCCCAAGAGTTAGACGTGACCAGTCCAGCAACTACCACATACCAATTTCCACTATAATAATAATTTCATGAAACACACCAAACACACCAATCTAGGTGTACATATAGCATACCTACTACAGTATTACTATTAGGAACCGCCCCTCCCGCGAAAGCTCAGTATTTTTACATTGAATACTAATTTTGTGGGAAGGCGGTTCACCGTGCAGGGCGTGGGGGTTGGCGCCTAATCCTGAGGAAAGCGTTCCCTCTCCACTTTTTAGTTGGCGAATGGCTGAAAAAGGTGCCTAGAGCGATGCCCAGACGTTGCCCCAGGATCCACTTCTTTCCTTTTTTTAACACAGGCTGTCAGGCTCCAACTTCTCAGTGACTCAACAATCTGGGGAACGTAGAGTATGCCATTGGAGCGACAGGCTCCTGCTTGGGCAACCATCTTTCTCTCCTCCCCTAACTGAGCCTTGGGTAGTGGAGGCTGCTCAATTGTTAGTAACCGCCCTGCCAAAGGTAACCGCGGAGGCAAATAGCAGCGTTAGGCTGACAACGGGGAAAAGCAGGGGGGGGGGGGGGGGGGGGGGGGGATGGAATCTGCTTCCGATTGAACTCTTTTCCAGACGGGTTTACTCAACCTATATAATTAAATATGCCTAGGGAACCCAAACGATTACAAGTCCTCCCTACAGGTGCTTGAATTCTTTCACCAATAGTAACCGCCCTCCCGAGGTATAAATAATAACCGCGGTAGATGTTTACATTATCTATTTATCTATTTCTGTTAAGTTTATGCGGCCAGCGGGAGTAGTTTCGATACCGCACAAACTGTAACAAACCTAGTTCCAGGACATAGCAGCGGGTCCCCACCGGTGGCAGTTGCTAAAGGAAGAGGAGTGGCTGATTTCGTGCAAGTAATTTGTAAGTAGTAGCTACTACAATCCTTGGGCCCCTTCTCTTTATCATTTATATTAATGGAGTATGTAAAGTCCCTCTGTCTTCTTCCTGCAAGATTATTCTGTATGCTGATGATATCCTACTTTTCCAACCTGTTAACTCCCTTTCTGATTTCTCCCTATTTCAACAAAATCTTGATACTGTCTCCTCTTGGATCTCATCCAACTTTCTTACATTAAATTCTTCAAAATCTAAATGGATGTTTATAACTTACAAAGTCTCTCCTATCTTCAAAACTTTGTCCTCGCTCTACCTACTTGGTTCCTCTCTTGATTTAGTCTCTGAGTTCAAGTATCTGGGTGTTCTCTTATCTTCAACACTATCCTGGTCTAAACACATATCCTTCATTTGTAGTAAGTCTCGTCGTCTCTTAGGCCTCTTATACCGACAATTTTATCATCACTCTGACTCCTCTTCTCTTCTGCGTCTATACACCTCTCTAATAAGACATACTGTTCTTTTCTATGGGACCCACAATCTGAGCACCTCTCCATGTCTATCCAAAAAATACAATTCTTTGCATGCAAAATTTGTTCTAAAGACTGGTCCTCTGACTATTCCCTCTTACGTTCTAATCTAAAACTCCCTACACTCTCCTCTCGTCGTCTCAACTCTAAACTCATACTTCTCTTTAAGCTTTTGCATAATTACATTGACTTTCCAACCTCACTGCCTGCACATCAGCCTCCTCCACCTTACTTTCATTTCCCCTCGTACTCAGTCTTTTAATGTATCTTTTTTCCCTTCTGTCATTCGTATATAAGTGGAATGCTCTTCCGAACAATATTAAGGAATCCCGTTCTCTTAGCTTATTTAAACATTACATACAAACAATTTCATAACGTTCATAATGTATTTCATGTGTTGTGTGTATTGTGTGCTCTTTGCATTAGCCAGTGGTATGTATTTGGAGGAAGAAGAAAAAAAGGGGGGAAAACTATTTGCCAGCAATACAAGTCAAATACGAAACGTTGATCAGGATTTGAGGAGTCTACTTACACTCCCACTATATCAAAAATATGTGGATTGTAGGTCTATCTATGGATAGAGTTAATATATATACGCTGTGGCATATGACAAGCTGTGCTAATGTCTACCAGCAAGATAGGTGTCTCACTTCCAAGTTGTGGGGTTTACAAAGAACAGTAATGAAACTCAAGGGAAAACTGTAATCCACAAAAATGAATATTTTGTCCTTGGAGAGGTTTACTCATTAACCTATTCACATTAACCTATTCACCAGTGTATCCGCCATATGGCAGTTTGAAAATGCCCTTAAGAATCGCTTGTCTCTGGGTCATTTTTGAACATATGTGCATGCCCCCAAAATAGCTCTAGGAACTGTAAAAATCTGTGGCCTGCAGTCGTTATGTTGTTAAGATGATATGAGACCAGCATCACAGCTGCCTTTTTGTTGTCGACGGTGTTGAGGTATATCATTAGCGAAATGCAGACGGCACTTTTTGACGATTATACAGGCAGCGAACTGAGCGATGAAGAAGGCGAAGAAGTTTCTTCTTGCCTGAAGAGCCTGGTTTGAACCGTGCTGAAGTCAAGATGTTCAGCAGAGAAATAGAATCAGTGTATGTAATAATTCTCTCGACATTGCTGACTTCAGCACCGAGATGGAGAAGGAAAGAGTGAATAAATCAATGAGAGAGACTGTCCATGGTAAACTATCTATAGCAGAATCTATAGCTGGAAGAGAGACAAGGGGTTTGTGTGCATGCATGTGTAATTCAGAGCCGGAGCAAGCTATTTTGGGGTGGTACGCCGAGGGAAGTGTGCCTCCTTCCAACAAAGTGGGAATGCAAACAATTCAGATGAGTATTTGAAATGACAGAAAGTATCATAAATAAAGTATGATAATAATGAGACAGTAAACACCTAGCCATTAAAAATTTCCAAATAATCCGAATCTATTTTCACAAATTCTTTTGCCACAACAGCTAAGTTTAACAAGTCAGTTTTTTCTTTGTGAATGTTCAGGACCATTAAATCATTTAACCTCTTCTGTGTCATTGTGGTTCTGAGGTAGGTCTTTATTCTTCGCAACCCTGAGAAAGAACGCTCTGAAGGAGGCATTAGTAGCTGGCATTATAATATCTTCATTAGAACCCAAACATTACTGAATGCAAGTCGTTGAGCAGAAGATAGCTGTGACAGTGACTTAATGTTGTCATTAATTGAGAGCTCTGACTGGTTCTTCTTTTCAGCAAACAAAGCTTGCAAGAGAGGCAGTTGTGCCTGCAATTGCATTTTGGAGATGTCATCCTTGTAGAAATCACACACATTGCTTAGCTCTGTGTCATAAGGGCACCCACGGCATGCATTGAGAACAAGATCTTCAACATTGCAATACACTTTATACACTGGTTGATTGAATCTGCAGTTAATGGATTCAATAACAAGATCAAGTGTCTCATAGTAAATCTGCCTGTAGTTATCCTCGGGTGTAGAATGAATGTTACCATCAGTTAATCAAATCTGGAGCCGCCAAGGAGCACATCTTTTGCGAGAAAGAGTTGGTGCATCAATATCAAATTCACTTTGGTGTAGCAAAACACGATCGTAGAAGCTCTTAAACTTGTCTTCTTACGAATGGATTTGAGGACATCAACAGTTGGCTTTGCCAACTGTTGTCCTTCTGCTGCTGTAATAGTATCATGCTGCAAGCTTTTGCTAAGGTTATCACTGTGCTGCAAAATGAGGGTTCCTAAGGAAATGCCAAAAAGGAAGTTGAAAGTGAGCATTTGGGTCTCAATACCAATAATTCTGGCCTTCATTTCACTGTCAATTCGTGAAAACTTGGATTCCTCCCAAACACTGAGGAGAACTTCCTAATTGTCTAGCCCACTCTGTAGTGTTGCTGCACGGACTGTCACCTAGTTGTGCGTATCAGTTGCAAGGTCATGTTTGAACTTTTGAAATATTGCATCTCGTTTAGGAGACTTCTTGATTAACTCTGTGATTTCAAACACAGCATCAAGGCAAGATCTCATAAGTTTACATTTTTTGACAGTATCCCCAACTGCAAGGTTCAGAGCATGACCATAGCAGTGGGTGAAAATTGCTCGAGGTTCTTCATCTTGGCCACTCCATTCCTTACCCGGTCATATTGCTGGCCCCATCATAACATTGTCCCCAACAATATTTCAGCTTCAGATTCATCTGAAGTAAGACATCTTTGATAATACTAACAAGGGAAGAAGATTCAATAGATTCAGTTTTATATAAACCAATGAAACAGTGAGATTATCATTGACAGAACGAATAACAACTACCACTTGCTCAATCATCACGGTGAAGTATGGTGCAGATTGTATTTGACTAGCAATTTCACGAATAACTTGTAGAGACATGATTGAAAGTAATTCATTCTGAATCTCATGAGAAGTGTATTTCATCTGTCCTTGAAAGTTCTCTGCTCTCAAAAGCAATAAATGATAGAAGTTGACTGATAGAAGTTGGGATCCAAATCATTATGAGGCCCATCACCTCTCAAAGGAAGACCTTGACGTCCCAAGAAACGTATTGATGAGATGACTTTCAACTAATATTCACGGTTGTTTTTCTCTTCTGTGGCTACTGCTTTTGACAACATGTCAGCCACATCATTGGTTGCCTTCAGTGCTTCAGTTGCTGCTTTGTGGAAGTTACTGCTTTCATGTTTGACCAAAACTCGAGTAGCATCCTTCCAATTAGTGAAGCCTTTTACAAGAAAGCTTGCCTCAGATAATCTGGTGAGCCCCATCTTTTTCCCCTTTACAGCTTTGCAACAAAGAAAGCAGAACCATCAGTTGCATCATAATGAATCCATGAGAAACGATGAAACCAAGATGCCTGAAAAAACCTGTTTTCAGGTTGAGCTTTGCCAAAGGAACGAGGAGGAAAGGAATAATGTTGCAGTTAGAACGGTTTATCAGGCAAATCCTTGATCTCTTCATGGCTGAAGGATATCTTGCAGAGTACTATATTTAGGACCATGTGGTCATGAATCACATGACTGGATTAAAACTTTACTACATTAATTAACAATTGGTCTACACAAGTCTCTGAACATGCATATTGAATATCTTGTAAAACCTTTGCAATGCATGGACAATTTTCTTCTAAAATACCTGTGATTTTCTTCCAAAGCAAGCCAGTTTTGGAACAAATCCTTGTGAACTTACGCGTGGATTTGTTCCAAAAAGTGGTACGGCTATAGCCGTACCAGTTGCTCCACCTATGTGTATGTGCGTGCATGCATGTGTGTGGTGTATGTGTATGTGTGTTTGTGTTGTACGCATAACCAGTCAGAGTACAGTCATTCCTCTTGTGTGTCTGTGAAAATCTCCCAGTGCTGAACTGTTGACAGCATCCTCATTGAAATTTCTTCTGGTGTCAATATATCCCTACAAACCCTTTGTAGTTTGTTGCTAGGCAACCATTTTCAAGGATCCTATTCCGTTTTTATTATACATTTTCAAGGTTGCTTGGGAATTTATGATTCCTGAACCTGAACCTACCTCTACAGCTGCAGTCAAAGCTTCAAAAAGTCACCAGTGAAAGAGTTAACTCTCAACAAAATGAAAATTGAGCACTAGAACATCGCGTATAGCAGCTATGTGTAATAATTGTAATGAGACACAAAAACTTCGACCTTGCTTCATTGTTGCATGGCATACACTAGTCGAGTTGCCTTACCCAAAATGATGACCAACTTTAGAATAGACTTACCAACAGCAAGAAGCTTGTACGTGAATGGTGAAAGATTGTTCAGCTAGAACCTCACTTTATAAATGTTAGTTTTGAGTGGTGGAGCAGCATCATCTTCAGGTTTTGACCAAATAAAGGATGTGCTTTTGAATCACAGCACATTCCAGTTCAACGACTTACCTTTATTACCTCATGTGCAACAGAGGAAGCCAGCGCTTTGGTTCTGTTATTAGTGCAAGCCATATTGTTGGGCCGAGCCACCTCCCGCTCATTTAAGGCAAGGTGGCAATACCAACTGGACTTCTCAATTGTAACTGCAAATGTGAGTGACAGAACTAACACCCAGCCATTTTGTGAGAATCGACCAACAGGATCCTAGGAATGGACCAGTTGAGTCAAAATGAATGTGGTCCCCCCTATATAGATAAGAGCATCAGGTGGTTCCGGCCATGACAGTTATGATGTAGTTCCGTCCGGTCTTGATTAACCAATCTCCTATCAGACTAGACCCCTCATCATCGAATTCCAAGTGGTTAACTTTAAGCATCTCTCTACCAAGTATGGGCTAAGCCTCACCTATGTAAGTCCTTAGTTGGACATTTCTGATGGATTTTCAGTGACAAGCATCCTAGCTAATCCAGCTCAAGGCCCCTGCTATTAATAAGATCCCTTCCTCACATCCTTCCAGCTCACCTCAATTACGATTACCTTTGCTAACCTCGATATTCCACCTCACATCCTTCCATGCTCACCTCACTGTGACAATACCTTTGCTGACCTGGATATAATATTCCACCTCACATCCTTCCATGCTCACCTCACTGTGACAATACCTGGATATAATATTCCACCTCACTGTGACAATACCTTTGCTGACCTGGATATAATATTCCACCTCACATCCTTCCATGCTCACCTCACTGTGACAATACCTTTGCTGACCTGGATATAATATTCCACCTCACATCTTTCAATGCTCACCTCACTGTGACAATAACTTTGCTGACCTGGATATAATATTCCACCTCACATCCTTCCATGCTCACCTCACTGTGATCACCTCACTGTGACAATAACTTTGCTGACCTGGATATAATATTCCACCTCACATCCTTCCATGCTCACCTCAGTGACAATTTTGCTGACCTGGATATAATATTCCACCTCACATCCTTCCATGCTCACCTCACTGTGACAATACCTTTGCTGACCTGGATATCATATTCCACCTCACATCCTTCCATGCTCACCTCACTGTGACAATACCTTTGCTGACCTGGATATAATATTCCACTGCACCACACATCTGTGTGGATTGTAATGACAATCTTTACCATACAACTTTGTGACATCATGTGGAAGGATTAAAAAAAAATCATCAGTGTTGGTATCAAGTATGAATGAGTTTCTTTGCAAGTATTTGTGCTTTCTTCTTGAAGTTCGCAGACGTGATCGGCGTGTTCTTAGCATAGAAGGGGTTAAGAATGGCCTACATAGGAACAATAATGACCACATATATCACTCAACCATCATCAACATGTTGTAAAAACCATATCTGTCAAGTGGCCATCCACCAGATACTAGTACACAAGGTCACGCATAACCTATCACAAGCAACGACAAGATAATTCAATTGCAGCTTCTTTAACAAAGAAGCCCACAAAAGCACCAGTGGCTGATCGGCATTGTATCAAAGAATACAGTAGACTTGCAGCTAACTTATCACCCCCAGCCCTCTCCATAATTTTTAAAATAAAATAACAATAAATAAATAAACAAACAAATAAATAATTAAAAAATTAAAAAAGTAAATAAAAAATAAAATTAAAAAAAAGGAAACTACAACAACAACATCAACAACAAAAGGTGTAGGAGGGCACACACCATATGGCTTGGACTAGGCATTCACTTGCACATTTAGCTAGCTGCCATGCACCGGCACAGTGTCTCCTCCCAGTCCTGTAGAACTCATGCTCAGCCACAAGTTGGTCAAATGAGGCGATAATTGTGACCAGTGTCCAAACAGTATAAAACAGTTGGCTAGTCCCTATCTACTATATATATAGTAGTAGTTCATTGCCTTCCTTCTTCTTTGTCATTTATTCAATCGAGGTCAGAGGAAGTGTCACTAGAATCCTCTCGACTTTCTAGCTCGGAGGTAAGCCGTGCAATGTCGAGTGCAACTTCAGCTGCCCCCTCCCTGTTTTAACAGCGAATATCACAATCTTCACTGCCATCCGTGTTATTGGGACCCCAGCGACCTTGAATGCTGAAATAATTACATCTGCGCATGTGTGGTGCACGTACGTGCTGAACAAAACTGAACAAAACTAAGGAAAATTCGTAAAATATAATTATTCAAGGACAAATATTATTGGCAGATGGCAACCAGCTGAGGATGTATGGTACAGTTCAAAATCAGTTATCCGAACTTCAGCATTCTGAATATACGTCGGTCAACCGAATGCTACAAGAAGCCATGCCCTCTGCAATGATAGCCATGCCCATGGAGGTTACGCTACATTCAGTGTACTTTTTTCATTTTGTTCCCAACAAAATCCTTTGTGCATGGGCAAAACAAATATATGACCATTCTCCCCCGCCAGCAGTTTCTTTCGATGCTCGCTCCGTGTCAAAGCAGATGGCACAGCTAGACCTAGTTAAAAGGTTTGTCCTTAACATGGAGGTAAACTCAAGATCTGTGATATTGTGAAGAAAGGGAGAAGTTGAGCTAGAGTATATAGCAGCCAAATACAATATTGGAGTGTCCACAATTTTTAGCAGCAAGGCAAAGCTTTCACACTGAAGTTCAGTTTTCACAACACCCTCCTGTCCTAATGTTTGGACGACTGACTTCCTACTAGCTAGACATATCATAGACCTGATCATTTTGAGCAAGCAAATTTGTCACTTACGACAGCAAATGTGTACACACTCCACAAATTACTTTCCCAAGCTAAGAAGCTATAGTAACATGTAAAGGTCATCATGCTTATCATGTCAATGTGGTCAATCCAATCGTATAAGAAATCTGTAAAAGTGTCAAAAATTAATGCCACTCATTACTACTGCCAAGGACACTTTTTTTTGTAAAAACAAAAACAAATATGTATAACCACACCCAACATACTGGTACTTTGTTAATAAAAATTAAAAACAAAACAAACACACTATTTTTCTCTTGAGATATATTCTTGTTTCCTTTTTGGCAAGTCAATTCAGCATGCACATACTTTATATTTTGTTAAAAACTACAACAAAATAAATATTATTCTTGTTCCCAACATCCACATGTGTGTGTGTGTGCATGCGCACGTTCAACTGGTAGCTTATCGTCAGGTTGAAGGGGAAAAAGGAAAGAAATAGACTCTCAACGACCTCTCAGTTGACACAATGAAATTACAATGACCTTCTCAATAATCAACTTGAATATTTACTCTCTATAGCCAAAACGTTTGCCACATAACAGGCGAGTACACCTTTCCCTACTTGCTTCAGCTGAGCTTTGATTTTGTAGACATACCAACAAAGAAAACATCAGCTCCTCACAAACTCTTCCATCTTTAAAGTGTTATTGGAAATATATTTTCATGTTGCCAAATATTTGTTGTTTTAGAGGTAGCCACAAACTATCTTATAATTATTACATGTTGCATTTTTGCGTTTTCTAATAACTTTAGAGTTCTAGTTTTCTGAATATGTAAATGCAACATAAAAAACACACATCAATTATTGAACAGAAGCAGAGTTTTTTCCCCCTCTGACATCTCTAACATTAGATGAGGGGTCCTATAGACTTCCCTCACCGACACACACCTCATTTCAAATTGACCATACAGTGACCTTACCTTGATAAATAATTCATACATATCGGAGAAGAAGTTTTTGATGGATTCTGCTGAGCGTATGTTCCCATCATGGACTAAGAGAAAACGCATTTCTGTACAACTACCAGTCAAGGACTCACCTCTAATTAAGGATGCTATTTCAGCAGATAATCACAGAAAATTGGAACTGCCAAGCAAACTAAAATATAAATATATAACAATACCACCATGCAACTAACATTAACAAGGAAGTGCCAGATATAATTTTTGAGGGGAAAATATTCTAATCTAAGGACACACAAATATTCCTATGAATTGTATACAGCTATTGATGATGAATATCATAGACTTTGTATGAGATCATTCACTTTCAAATGTATACAATGGGTATCATAGTACACTAAGCGTTTGTATATTCTCATGAATATATCATGAGATCACAAGGTATACAATGGGTATCATAGTACACCAAGCATTTGTATATTCTCATGAATATATCATGAGATCATTCACTTTCAAATGTATACAATGGGTATCATAGCATTTTTATATTCTCATGAATATATCATGAGATCACTCACTTTTAAATGTACACAATGGGTATCATAGTACACAAAGCATTTGTATATTCATGAGAATATATCACGAGATCACTCACTTTTAAATGTATACAATGGGTATCCTAGTACACTAAGAGTTTGCATATTCTCATGAATATATCATGAGATCACTCACTTTTAAATGCATACAGCTATGATGATGGGTAATCCTAGTACACAAGAGTTTGTATATTCTCATGAATACATCATATCATCACTCACTTTTAAATGTATACAGCTATGATGATGGGTATCAATATTTTTGTTACTAAAAGTTCAACCAGTGACTAAAAACACTTGAAAGCTTCCTCAATTGGCAGTGGCTCTTAATAATACAAGTGATAGTAAACTGATGATGTTAAGGCTTTGTACCCTGCAACAGTATCGCTACATCAGAATAGTTTAAAATGCCATTGGAATCCTGTAGTATCCAAACTGCACACAATAGTTACTCATTTATGTATTTAGTTGTTTTTTTAATATATAATAGTTAATTATATTTTCTTTTTTTCTTTTTCAGTCTTGTGTATGTATATATCTATTACTATTATTATTGTTGTTGTTGCTGTTGTTGTTATTATTTTTTTTATTATTATTATTATTATTATTATTATTATTATTATTATTATTATTATTATTATTATTATTATTATTATTATTATTATAAAATAAGCTCGTTATATACTACAATTAGTTCCTTGAGCTGGATCCAGATAATTTGCACTGAGTTAATCATGTCACGTGGCAACCATCACAATAGGTGGGCATGGATGGTGAAATGTTACGATGACAAGAGCTAGATCATAACAAAACAACTCCTGTCCGGCAGGACATGGTTTGTACTTCTGCCGTTGCCATCCTTGTTGCAATAAGATCTGTCCGCCACCGTAGGATTCGGGTTGCAGAGAGGAGGAGCAAAGGACTGGCATGAAAGGTTCAGATGCTTTTCTGCAATAACTGTAGCTACAGCAGCTGAAAATGTCTGTCTATTGAAAGCTCACGTATAGAATCATGAGCCAGGCCTCCCGAGGAAAATATCTGGCTCGTGAGACGAGCTTGTGGCCAGCAGATAATGCAAACCAAAGTCATTGTGTACACTGAGCAATGGGTAAGCTACAGCAGAGTTGGACACAAGCTTACAGATGATTAACCTTCAGAAAATTATCAACCCTAACATCAGCTATGTATATGGTGTCTTCTCCGGCTGCACCAATGTGTGAGTCAGCTCAGTCGCCCATGCATCTCATCTGAAGGAGTTCAGATTTGTCCTAAACCACCTATTCAATTGTGTTGAATGGTTCAAGAGTGAACACAAACTCTGATATGCATTTAAGCAGATGGACGGGCATTGAGGATGTACTCAACTCGATGAACTCAGATGCATGTCCAGTTGAAGATTCTCTTCGAGATGTTGTAGGGTTCTTTAGCTAGTGAGTTTGATGGTCTAGTTGAGGAAACCAACACGACTGGTGCTTCTGTATCCTGGATTTACCAAGTTGTATCAAGATCTCTAGAAGTATCAAGTAACCATTAGCACTATCTCTAGAAGTATAAAGTAACCATTAGCACAAGCTATCTCTAGAAGTATAAAGTAACCATTAGCACAAGCTATCTCTAGAAGTATAAAGTAATCATTAGCACTAGCTATTTCTAGAAGTATAAAGTAACCATTAGCACAAGCTATCTCTACAAGTATAAAGTAACCATTAGCACAAGCTATCTCTACAAGTATAAAGTAACCATTAGCACAAGCTATCTCTAGAAGTATAAAGTAACCATTAGCACAAGCTATCTCTAGAAGTATAAAGTAACCATTAGCACAAGCTATCTCTACAAGTATAAAGTAACCATTAGCACAAGCTATCTCTAGAAGTATAAAGTAACCATTAGCACAAGCTATCTCTAGAAGTATAAAGTAACCATTATCACAAGCTATCTCTAGAAGTATAAAGTAACCATTAGCACAAGCTATCTCTAGAAGTATAAAGAAACCATCAGCATTAGTTGAATGTTGTTGTAACAAGATTCGATGCATGAGGGGAAAAAAGATGTGGTACTGTCTTATTCATTAGACTACCGTCACTTGTATAAGAGGAAACTGCTGTAGGTGGAAGTTTTTGCTTGCTGTGCTCACATTTTACTCTTCAGGATAGCTTCATATTCTTCCATTGGTTTGGAAGGGGGTCAAATTCATGAATTATTCATGACAAACAGATCATAGCTACTTGTATTGACATTATACAGTACCTCACAACAGAGAAAACACAAATTCATGAAATATTCACAATAAGCCACTTTTAATGTATTATACAGTACTTACAACAGAGTATGCACAAACTCATGAATTATTCACAATAAATAGATTATAGCTACTTGTATTGGCATACAAATACAATATCTTACAATAGAGTATGCACAAACTCATCAATTATTCACAATAAACAGATCCTAGCTACTTCTATTGATATTATACAGTACTTATAACAGAGTAAGCACAAACTCATGAATTAAATATACTTGTATTCGCATCATACAGTACCTTATAACAGAGCAAACACAAACTCATGAAATATTCGCAATAAACAGATCATAGCTACTTCTATAGGCATTATGCAATACCTTACCACAGAGAGAGCACAAACTCATGAAATATTCAGATCATAGCCACTTCTATAGGGATTATACAGTACCTTACAACAGCATATGCACAAACTCATGTTCACCAATAAACAGATTATAGCTACCTGTATCAGTACCTAGAGTAAGCATTGTGATTAGGATACGACTGGCTGTAACAAACCCAGTCACAGTCAAGTCACTGAACTTGTCCACAGTCTTCAGGTTCCTACAGACACAAGCCAGAACAACCTCAAACCATTTCTGACACAGATGTGCAGCAATATGAAGTACTGTACAAATCCACAGTAACTCTTCCAGCAAAAAAGAGTGCATATTCGGTGCAAACAAGAGGTGGGGAAAAGGGTCAATTGTATAGAAAATGAATTGTTCAAAAAGAGATTTAGACATGTACCTATAAGAAGTACTGTACAAATTCACTGCAATACAGCCAACAAAAAGACTACACACGGGTTCTTTGACACAATTACCAAATATATATAACTCAAATTGGACTATTATACACCATGCACTCCTTTTCCATGATCCTATTAAATTTACATGTGGAATAACCTGCTGGATGGTAAAGAGTCGCACCAGAGGCTTGCTCATGGGTATAAAAGAATCCTAATTATGAGAGGCTTGCTCTGTGGGTACCTAATTATGGCAGGCTTGCTTGTGGGATCAAGAAATCCTAATTGTGGTAGGCTTTCTGGTGGGTATCAAGCCATCCTAGGCTTGCTTGTAGGATCACATTATGATAAGGTTTGCATTAGAAAAGTGAGTTATCTTGCCATACTATACACACTCACAAGTTTCCAGTCTGCCACTTCGCCTCATCCACCAGGTCCAAAGCTGCATGGGCAACAAACTGATTCATGTGTCTCTTTTCATCCCCCTGGGGTGCGAAATATTGCACTGACTTAGTCTTCTAGGACTACACCAATATTTGAACTTAAATTGTTGGGCTTGGTGAGGTCTTGAATAATAACACTGATGAATTTAACAAACTTAACACAGGTAAGTCTACCATTACAGAACAGTTCACCTTAGCTGACCTGAACCTACTGTTACCACGCTAAACCCCACAGAAAGCTGTAACTGACCTTGGCTCCCTCGGGCGGCTTCGACGGGCAGTCCAATTCAAAGATAGGGTTGTCGTTATTCCCCACTATCACAAAATAAAACGACATTGGTCTGACAGCAAAACTAGGTAGATCGATAGCGCTTTATTTAGAATCAAACGTCCAAATGTGCAGCAGTGCAATGAATCCAGACGCACTCTCTCCAGCGCTCAAGTCTCGCTTCACTAGATGGCGATGGTCCGTGTATACCTCTATGTTTGTGGGGTGGAGTTTCTACATGTTAGTGCGAATGACTCTCCCTTCTACCATGCCTAGCCTCATTCAGCACCAAGGCCTAAGTAGAGAAGACGTCGGCATGATGGCCAGCTGCTTTGCCACTTCGTACGGCGTCAGCAAGTTTATGGCATCAATCGTATCTGACCACGCAAGTTCGAGGAAAATCTTTTCCTGCGGGCTCATATTGAGTGGGCTCCTTTGCTCCCTGTTTCCAATGGCCTCCAGGGTTGCTTTGCTTGGTTGTGTAGTGTGGTTGCTTGAAGGAGTTGTTCAAGGTCTTGGGTGGCCCGCTTGTGTGGTGCTGCTGAGATCTTGGTACCCTCCATCACAGATTGGCCGCTGGTGGAGCGCTCTTTGCTGTGGAGGCAACATCATAGCATCACTTCTGCCCCTGATTGTCATCTTCCTTACCTCCATCTTCCATTGGCCTGTCTGCTATTACCTGTTTGGCTTCCTTTCCTTTGGCATGGGGGTCCTGGTTTTGTTCACCATAAAAGACTCACCTGCAGATATTGGGGTGGGGTCAATTCATTTTAAACCACCCTCCGAAAGCAGCAGCTATGAGGAAGAGAAGGCTCACAGTGATGCGAATTCAAGCCATCCAAAGGACAGCAAAACTTCAAATTGTCTTGAGACAATACCAGCAAAACAAAATAAAGTGAATTCTGAGACACGAGAACACCTTGATGAGGAAGACAAGAGTACTTCTAAATACTCTTGGTACTTTGTGTTCTTCATACCGAATGTGTGGATGATTGGCGGTGTGTACGCTATCCTCTATCTGGTGAGCAGTTGCGTGCAGAACTGGTCTCAGCTCTACTTTGTACAAGAGGTTGGTATGGCGGAAACTTCTGCTGCTGCGTGTTACAGCATGTTTCAGGTCGGGGCCATGGTGGGAAGCCTCGTGTCCGGCTTCATCTCAGACCTGCTGATCACTCCTGTGAGTTGATGGTGATGGGCTTGGTGGTGGCCAGGAAAAGATGCAAGGGTTTGGTGGGTATGGATGTGGGGGAAGGAAAGGGGTGTGAGGGAGTTCAACAATAGTTGTCCTGCTTAATACAGAGAAGATGAATTAACGTCACAAAATTTAGGAAGTATTTAAATGAATAGTACTTAAAAAAAAAATTACCCACCCTTCGTGAATGCCCAGGATGTAGCCACACACCCAACCATCCAGGAACGGGGGACTTATATATACACCTCTGGAATCTGGTTCAGCCACGGTTTGTTGGAAGAGCGTCACTGTACCGTAGTTAATCTTAAAATTGGTGTTGGGAGTGGCAAGATGCTCTTGCAGTATATAGTACAAAATGAATCTAGTTGCTCTAACCTTGATGATCATTTTCCTCAATCTTTTGCCATCAAAACAATTTTTTTAAATTTAGTATTTCTACTCGTACCATTTTTTTGTGTTGTGCAGGGTGGTTGGAAAATATCCCTTGCTTCCAAACCCCTTCCGATTTGACTTGTATCCCTCTAGAGAACATTGAAGACCCCATGTCCCCGGGCCCCCTTTCTGATGGGTGTGGCTATACTCTTGGTGGTATTAATTCACCTACTGCGGACTACGATAGTGGCAGGAGGAGCACCACAGGTACTTCACATTCTAATGCTAGCAGCATAGGCCCGTTTGTATGAAATTTCTTTGCAAAGGGAAACTAAAATACGTGAATAAATGAGTAGGAATGCCATCCCTAGTTCTCCATTATCAATATATCTCTTATACTGGCTATATGCAGTCATTATCTTTTTATCTATATACCAACTATTCCAGGCAGGAGCATATGGGAACTCGGCTTCATTTTTGTATGAATATTGCCTCTTATCCACAAGTATATTTTAAAACAAGACAATATTGGTGTATGTACCTGCTTTTAAAGGGAGGTAGTATATTCCTGTTTCATTTTTTTGACGAATGACGGAAATTTGGCAGGAATTAATTTGGCCTTGGTCTCGACCGGGATTTGTACCAGTGGCTCGGTTGATTGATGTACAATGAAGGGTGTGGTTTCATCAATCAGATACTTCGTGGAATCTGAAATTGCCATAATTATAGAGGTTTGGAATTGAGTAATAGGTGAAGAACTGCCCTGTAAGAGAGAGAGAGAGCGAGTGGCAATGATGATCTGTACAGGAAGGCAGTATTGTGAAGGAATGCTCAGTGTCGACCATCCTCGGAAGATATCGTTCTTTGTCAGACACTGAAAAACTGCCTCTCTCTCAACAGCATCATAAAGGTAGAAAACCAATAGACCACACAAGAATGGCAAGGCAAAATATTGGCAATTAAATTTGGCAGTACCTCCATCAATCCGCCAGTACCTCCATCAATCTGCCAAACAGCTAAATTAAATTTCCCATCAAATTATTAAATTCCCCATCAAATTACCACCAAATTAATTAAATTCCCCACCAAATTATTCATATATATTCTTTAGTATATATTATTATTGTACAATTACTTTCAGCTGACATCAAATACTCAAGGTAATCTCACAGGGAAATTTTTCAAAAAAACATATTTTTCTTTTTTTGTACCATAAAATACTACGATTCCAGCTGTCTATATAGCCTAATCTAACCTATATTCATGCTAACTCATGGCCAAGGCACTGAGATAAAGGAGACGGATCAGAAAGACAAACATTCAGAGAGAGAGGGTGTGGTCTATGGTGCGGGTGATCCTGGACCTAGTGCTATCCCAAAAATCCAACTGAACCCTAGTGTGAAATAGTAGTGTCAACTGAACCTATTGTAACAGTATCAAGGGCTATTGACCCTCCATACCTTGTACAACCAATGTTCAAGCTAATGTTATGCATTTTACCGTATACTATCTTGTTTAGGACAATTTTCTCATCCCCATACTTTGATTTGATAAGTCATATTGGGTATCTCTGGAGTCCTCTCAATGAGATCTGTGCAATAACATTCTTGATTTCTATTTTTAATATATTCCCTCTGTAATACAATGTAATACAAAGTGTTTTAAGTCCCAAACGTGTCAGAAATTTGGTGTTGAAGGGATTTTGAATTTCTAAAATTCATTCCTTCTAGCCAGTGAGAAAATCTCAACGTCAATGCACAATACTACCCTTCTTTTGTTATTATATCAACTGACTAAACCACAACATCGACACAGCACAAGTAACAGCTGTCCTTGCTGGAGGGTCCCAAGAATATTTGCCACACCCATTTCTACTGTAATAAAGCAAAGCCACACCCACAATTGTGGCTGGAAAAGGTTCAGACATACTGTTAACACCATGTGAAGTTTAGAACTTGTCACCTTAAAACTTGGCAAGTTGTGAGTATTTAAAAAAAAACCTTTTTTTCCTGGGAAGGTTTTTTTCCTGGGAAGGTTTCTCTCAGTATGTTTTTTCGGTTATTTTTTAATGTTTCAACGAGAAACCTTCGATTATTACTATTATTATTACCTAATGTTGTCATCTCTCTTTATCAGGGAATGCACTAATCCACTTTTTAAAATGGCAGACAGCCCCCCCCCCCCCCCCCAAATATATATATATTAAAAATTAATTAAAAGCACAAAGCTCAGTCTTGTACCTTAGCTAAACCTAGTAATGGCATACTCTTTAGCAACCTAAATGACAATTTTGGTCACTATTTGCTCCAGAATGACTGTGCCTTGAACCTTCATATTAAGGTATATAGTAAACAGGCAGACTTATAGAACTGAAAAATAGAAAGCCACACACTGACAGATTCCTTCACCGTGGGTCACACTGCCCAGTACACATCAGAATGGGGTGGCCAGAAGCCTCCATGACAACCAGAAGAATCACCACCATGCAAGCTGGACAAGGAAAGTGACCTCCTCTGCCATGTGTTCACCAATACAGCTACCTGGTAACCTTCATTCACTCTGCTTCCAAGGGATCACACAGGAGAGAGAGAGACAAGAGAATGTGGAAGAAGCAGAGAAGATCAACTCCCCGATGTGGCTGACCTTGGTGAAGACTAAGATGTGTGTCTGGAACATCGAGATCATCTTCAAGTCTGGAGTGACTAAGAACAAAGGTTTCCAGGGCCAAAGGTTACCATCTGGCATGAATTTGTCTGTCGTGTAAAGCACTCCATGTATCTGTAGGAAGGTTTAATCAAGAGAAAGAGAAATCAAGGAGACCAGCATGAAGACACTGCACCAAAGGAGACCTGAGGAAGTCTACTATTAGTGCATCACTGAATTTGCATGGAACAATCACCATCCTGATCTTGTGGGAGATAGACATAACCAGGGGAGGACTTCTTGTGAAGGAGATGCTGCACATCCATGTAACACATAAATCGGCGCTTCAACAGGGATGTGTAGGAATGCTGGCAGCTTGGTCTCGACTCGCAAGATTACACACATGAAGCCACGTAAGGCATTTGATCTGGTGTGTCTCCGTCAGACACATCATGGACCATGTGCACTTCATGTGACTTTTTGGGGGGACACTATCAATTAAGCATGCTGGCCGAAACTTTTCGCTCGTGTAATCCTTTCTAAGCTCATTTAAAGGGCATATACTCTTGTTTATCTATTTGTTAAACAAGTCAAAGACAAGTCAACAAATAAAAACAAATCTAGATAAACCACAGTATTACTTCGCTCTGCTTCCCACACGTATGGCACAGGGTAGTAATACCTATCATTGGCTATTTTTCTATGCAGTTGTGGGTGAGTTCTGTGATGTTTATGCTGGGGATGACAGCCTACAGTGGAGTGGCTGTGACAGGGCTATCTGCCATGGACGTGGTGGAGCCCCACATGGCAGGAAGTGCACATGGACTAGCATGTGCTATAGGACAAGGTATGTGTACGTCTTTACCCAAACATAATCACACAGGAGTTAGTAATCACTTGATTGGTACAGTTCATACTTATCCACTGCTGCCAAAGCTTTCCTAGGACATTGTGGAATACTTGGGACGATGTCCTTAGTGAGGGTGACTACTTGACTTCATGGATCCCGGAGTTAGAGCTAAGATTATGGGAATTCTAGGGTCAGGGCTAGAGGTATTCTAGAGCTAAGGTCAGTGCTAGAGGTATTCTAGAGCTAGGGATGTTTTAGGATCAGGGCTAGAGGTATTCTAGAGCTGGTGCTATTTTTAGGATCAAGGCTAGGTGTTCTAGAGCTGGGGGTATTTTTAGGATCAGGGCTAGAGGTGTTCTAGAGCTGGTGCTATTTTTAGGATCAGGGCTAGAGGTGTTCTAGAGCTGGTGCTATTTTTAGGATCAAGGCTAGAGGTGTTCTAGAGCTGGGGGTATTTTTAGGATCAGGGCTAGAGGTGTTCTAGAGTTGGGGGTATTTTTAGGATCAGGGCTAGAGGTGTTCTAGAGCTGGGGTATTTTTAGGATCAGGGCTAGAGGTGTTCTAGAGTTGGAGGTATTTTTAGGATCAGGGCTAGAGGTGTTCTAGAGCTGGGGGTATTTTTAGGATCAGGGCTAGAGGTGTTCTAGAGCTGGTGCTATTTTTAGGATCAAGGCTAGAGGTGTTCTAGAGCTGGGGTATTTTTACTAGGTGTTCTAGAGTTGGAAGTATTTTTAGGATTAGGGCTAGAGGTGTTTTAGAGCTGGGGTATTTTTAGGATCAGGGCTAGAGGTGTTCTAGAGTTGGGGTTATTTTTAGGATCAGGGCTAGAGGTGTTCTAGAGCTGGGGGTATTTTTAGGATCAGGGCTAGGTGTTCTATCTAGAGTTGGAGGTATTTTTAGGATCAGGGCTAGAGGTGTTCTAGAGCTGGGATATTTTTAGGATCAGGGCTAGAGGGTTGGGGGTATTTTTAGGATCAGGGTCGAGGTGTTCTGGAGCTGGGGGGGGGGGGTATTTTTAGGATCAGGGCTAGAGGTGTTCCAGAGCTGGGGTATTTTTAGGATCAGGGCTAGGTGTTCTATCTAGAGTTGGAGGTATTTTTAGGATCAGGGCTAGAGGTGTTCTAGAGCTGGGGGTATTTTTAGGACTCGAGGTGTTCTAGAGTTGGGGTTATTTTTAGGATCAGGGCTAGAGGTGTTTTAGAGCTGGGGGTATTTTTAGGATCAGGGCTCTAGAGTTGGGGTTATTTTTAGGATCAAGGCTAGAGGTGTTTTCAAGGATTTTACACTCAATCATAGCATCATAATTACTAATATATATATATATATATTATGTGTGTGTATATATATCTCTTGTTTTCCCAGCTGGATGCTTTGCAGCTGGCTGGCCATTTTCTCACATCCTGGAAACACACAACTGGAACGCTGCCTATTTAATTGTAGAAGTGACCCTCGTTGTCATGGCGGTTCTTTGTGCCTACTTTGTATTGCTTCTGATCAAGCACCTCATGAAACAAAAAACAGATTAGTTACTTGTGTCAGATTTATAATCACAAATAGATGCTCTGATTTATTATATATATATATTTTATTTTTTGTGTATGTTTGTGTGTGTGTGGGGGGGGGGGGTTCTGATTTGGTTAACACCATTATTACCCCAATGATTTCCCCCCCCCCATATAAAGTCATGCTGCAAGCTTACAGTGGGCACTAACTATATATGAGGACACAGGAAAAGGGAAGAGACTCAAGTTCCTTCTACCATCATGAAACGAATGCTTGACCAGCATTATATTGGGAATTGCAATATACATGCAATGCACTTTGAGAAGTAAGCCCAAACACTATATACACCATTAAGTATTGCCATCTCTACTAATACACATGTTGCATGTATATGCTTATATACTTATCTAAATATGCACTGTAGCTTTTCCTGGATGCATTTTAACTGTGCACTAGATGTGATAATCTGAATCAGCATGGCCAGATGATTTTAGGTGATTTTTTTCTTCTTTTCATTTTCCAGGAAACCACCATTGCTAAAATGGCACGGCACTTGCTATCGTCGGCCAAATCGATGCATTACCAAGAACTACATTGGATTACGTTAGCTAGCGAGGCTAGCCCTAGAAAAAAACACCTTAGTTCTTGCAATGGTAGATATTCCATGTCTTCAGAAATATTTTGATCAATATGTTCTTTCCTGTGGGTACCACTGCTTGTCTCTCCTACTGTACATATAAAAGTTGGCACATATCGTTATTGTTTATCTTATTATTATTAGAGCTGGTTTCCAGTCTCCTTCAGGGACTGGCAATAGTTGCACAAGATAACTCCAGAACTAACCAAATAACATTAGAAACCTTTACCGGTATTTGTAATATCTACATTGCGAGTTCATTTAGTTCAACCTGCTGTTATTACCAAGAACTAGCAGCAAAGTGACAGTTGCCAGTGACATTCACTGCCTGTCAACAATATCCGTTAATACCAGCTGGCTGTGGATCCTCATGGATGTCTCCTTCCTCCTTCCTTCCACAATTGTCCGCTGAGTCTGCTAGTTTTCCCATAAAGATTGTAGATTAATTTCTGTTTATACAGAACCTAGAATATAGTAGTAATTAGTATTTTGAATATGGAAATAGCAATCAACAATGCCTAACTGTATTGCAAGATCGCAAAATACTGCTAGCATTTATATATACAATTTACATCCCTACTACCAAGTAACATTTCATGCTGTGATTTGTTACAATAAACGAGCTCATGATGCCAATGATGTGCTGGTCTATTTCCCAGTGGGAGGAACTATCACTGCCTACAATGCATGAAAGTTGGGAGGGAGGGAGAGAAGGAAATGATCAAACACGTTCTGAAACACTGTGCATATTGCTTACTTTATTCTGTAAGATATTCTTTGATGGCGCAGATAACACGATGGAAACTTCTGAAAATACTTTAATGGTCTATAAAATAAGTTTAAAAAGATTAAAATATCGATGTGCAAATACTTCACCAAGCCTCAAATAATGTTAGCCTCACTTGAACTATTACTGGTGATGCCTTGTCAGTAGACGTCTTGTCAGACCAGAATAGCTTCAGAGAAGGAGGTCGATCTTCACCACCCTCGTACTTGAAGTCGCAATCCATTTGCTAAGGACACACACACATAATATTGGAATTCACTGTCAGTAAAACAGCTGTGCATGGATCCCGATATATACACATACTTAATATTGGAGTTCACTGTCAATAAAACAACTGCTGCATGGATCCCAATATGTAAGTAAAAGTAGTTGAGTCTGATATAAGACATGGCTAAGGCATCAGCACTTGAACTCGTGTTTGTTTTTAGCATAAACCAATATGGGCAGTCCAGCCTCCATAGCTGAGGGAGCTTTGCACTTCTTTAATTATGCAATTTAGATGGCAGAGATTCACTAGAGACGATGGCCTTCAACATGATGCATTTGCATCATGACAGAAATAAAAGAAAATGTGTGTATCCTTGCGTCTCGACAAAAGTGTGAATTTAATTCGAGTCATTTAAATTTCATTTGCATTATAATTATTTGTTTTTGTGTTTTTGTAAAGGGTAAAAATTAAAAAAAGTTATATACAGCCTTGTATTAAAGACCTAATGCTCCATAATACATCACAAAATGTTAATTCAGTGGCATATTATTATGTCTTGTGCAAAGAGCAACTAAAAGTACATAAGATTAGACTCTCTATATATATAATATATATAGGAGTATCGAGGCCCTGGCTACAAAAGAAACAGCTGTGTAAAAGGAAACCTTGATCCTCACACTTGTCACTTACTTCACAGTGAACTCTCCTTACTAGCCCAAACTCTTTCAGCATCACATCAAAAGACTTGTCCAAGACAGACATTACCATTCCTTGGTAAGTTTGAGGGCCTGTCTCCTGCAGGTGAGACCAAAGGATAATACGGCAGGTAGGAGATGGAGGGGAAACTCTTGTAGGAAAGAGAGAGAAAAGGAACAGGACCAAAAAAGAAATGTAGTGAATGAGGTGAGTAAGGAAAGGAAGTAGTCAAGGAGGTGAGTAAGGAAAGGAAGTAGTCAAGGAGGTGAGTAAGGAAAGGAAGTAGTCAAGGAGGTGAGTAAGGAAAGGAAGTAGTCAAGGAGGTGAGTAAGGAAAGGAAGTAGTCAAGGAGGTGAGTAAGGAAAGGAAGTAGTCAAGGAGGTGAGTAAGGAAAGGAAGTAGTCAAGGAGGTGAGTAAGGAAAGGAAGTAGTCAAGGAGGTGAGTAAGGAAAGGAAGTAGTCAAGGAGGTGAGTAAGGAAAGGAGGTGAGTAAGGAAAGGAAGTAATCAAGGAGGTGAGTAAGGAAAGGAGGTGAGTAAGGAAAGGAAGTAGTCAAGGAGGTGAGTAAGGAAAGGAAGTAGTCAAGGAGGTGAGTAAGGAAAGGAAGTAGTCAAGGAGGTGAGTAAGGAAAGGAAGTAGTCAAGGAGGTGAGTAAGGAAAGGAAGTAGTCAAGGAGGTGAGTAAGGAAAGGAAGTAGTCAAGGAGGTGAGTAAGGAAAGGAAGTAGTCAAGGAGGTGAGTAAGGAAAGGAAGTAGTCAAGGAGGTGAGTAAGGAAAGGAAGTAGTCAAGGAGGTGAGTAAGGAAAGGAAGTGGTCAAGGAGGTGAGTAAGGAAAGGAAGTAGAGAAGGAGGTGAGTAAGGAAAGGAAGTAGTCAAGGAGGTGAGTAAGGAAAGGAAGTAGTCAAGGAGGTGAGTAAGGAAAGGAAGTAGTCAAGGAGGTGAGTAAGGAAAGGAAGTAGTCAAGGAGGTGAGTAAGGAAAGGAAGTAGTCAAGGAGGTGAGTAAGGAAAGGAAGTAGTCAAGGAGGTGAGTAAGGAAAGGAAGTAGTCAAGGAGGTGAGTAAGGAAAGGAAGTAGTCAAGGAGGTGAGTAAGGAAAGGAAGTAGAGAAGGAGGTGAGTAAGGAAAGGAAGTAGTCAAGGAGGTGAGTAAGGAAAGGAAGTAGTCAAGGAGGTGAGTAAGGAAAGGAAGTAGTCAAGGAGGTGAGTAAGGAAAGGAAGTAGTCAAGGAGGTGAGTAAGGAAAGGAAGTAGTCAAGGAGGTGAGTAAGGAAAGGAAGTAGTCAAGGAGGTGAGTAAGGAAAGGAAGTAGTCAAGGAGGTGAGTAAGGAAAGGAAGTGGTCAAGGAGGTGAGTAAGGAAAGGAAGTAGAGAAGGAGGTGAGTAAGGAAAGGAAGTAGTCAAGGAGGTGAGTAAGGAAAGGAAGTAGTCAAGGAGGTGAGTAAGGAAAGGAAGTAGTCAAGGAGGTGAGTAAGGAAAGGAAGTAGTCAAGGAGGTGAGTAAGGAAAGGAAGTAGTCAAGGAGGTGAGTAAGGAAAGAAAGTGGTCAAGGAGGTGAGTAAGGAAAGGAAGTAGTCAAGGAGGTGAGTAAGGAAAGGAAGTAGTCAAGGAGGTGAGTAAGGAAAGGAAGTAGTCAAGGAGGTGAGTAAGGAAAGGAGGTGAGTAAGGAAAGGAAGTAATCAAGGAGGTGAGTAAGGAAAGGAGGTGAGTAAGGAAAGGAAGTAGTCAAGGAGGTGAGTAAGGAAAGGAAGTAGTCAAGGAGGTGAGTAAGGAAAGGAAGTAGTCAAGGAGGTGAGTAAGGAAAGGAAGTAGTCAAGGAGGTGAGTAAGGAAAGGAAGTAGTCAAGGAGGTGAGTAAGGAAAGGAAGTAGTCAAGGAGGTGAGTAAGGAAAGGAAGTAGTCAAGGAGGTGAGTAAGGAAAGGAAGTAGTCAAGGAGGTGAGTAAGGAAAGGAAGAGGTCAAGGAGGTGAGTAAGGAAAGGAAGTGGTCAAGGAGGTGAGTAAGGAAAGGAAGTAGAGAAGGAGGTGAGTAAGGAAAGGAAGTAGTCAAGGAGGTGAGTAAGGAAAGGAAGTAGTCAAGGAGGTGAGTAAGGAAAGGAAGTAGTCAAGGAGGTGAGTAAGGAAAGGAAGTAGTCAAGGAGGTGAGTAAGGAAAGGAAGTAATCAAGGAGGTGAGTAAGGAAAGGAAGTAGTCAAGGAGGTGAGTAAGGAAAGGAAGTGGTCAAGGAGTTGAGTAAGGAAAGGAAGTAGAGAAGGAGGTGAGTAAGGAGGAAGTAGTGAAGGAGGTGAGTAAGGAAAGGAAGTAGTCAAGGAGGTGAGTAAGGAAAGGAAGTAGTGAAGGAGGTGAGTAAGGAAAGGAAGTAGTCAAGGAGGTGAGTAAGGAAAGGAAGTAGTCAAGGAGGTGAGTAAGGAAAGAAGTAGTCAAGGAGGTGAGTAAGGAAAGGAAGTAGTCAAGGAGGTGAGTAAGGAAAGGAAGTAGTCAAGGAGGTGAGTAAGGAAAGGAAGTAGTCAAGGAGGTGAGTAAGGAAAGGAAGTAGGGAAGGAGGTGAGTAAGGAAAGGAAGTAGTCAAGGAGGTGAGTAAGGAAAGGAAGTAGAGAAGGAGGTGAGTAAGGAAAGGAAGTAGTCAAGGAGGTGAGTAAGGAAAGGAAGTAGTCAAGGAGGTGAGTAAGGAAAGGAAGTAGTCAAGGAGGTGTGGTAGAAAATAGCTAAGAAAGTAAGGGGGGGGGGGGTTCCTTATATGACCAGTACTGCCACAACTTCTCCTAGGACAACCTCCGATTTCTGGGCTACTCTATGATTTCCCTGGTGATGGGATAGCTGACTACACATCATGGACCACAGAATCAGAATAAAGCTAGTAGGCTAGTAGGCTAAGGGTATTCCAGGGCTAGGAGTAAGCTAAGGCTAGGAACATCCCGGGATAACCCCAAGCATCCCAGGAACGCCGGGATGACCTAGGAAAGGCTGTGGCAATACTGGATATCCCTTGAGAGGAAAAAGAGGTAAGCGAAGTGAGGGAACAATGACAAGGAGAAATAGGAAAGCGTGGAAGAAAAATTACAAGGACCCACTTGCACCACCTCAACCACTTCTTTGACCAACATATCCACTTTCCACACTCAAGATGAACACCAAGACTTCCTGCTCTGTTGAAACTTACTTTGAGGAGTATTGAAAAGAAAAGGTCAATGCTCGTATCCTGAAGAAAAATAACAAGGAAAATCACTAGCACAAACAACAACAGATGCTGTCTTCACCACTCATCAAACACAGATAAGTTTCGAGGGAATACACTGAAAAGCTTTTGCAGACCCTAACCCTATAGCCCATAATCACTCAAAATTGCTACAAAAACCTTCACTAGTATATTGCCTCGAAATATACCTGCTATGGGAGTATTTATTTTAACAAAACACACAATAAAAATACGATGGGTTTAAGACTCACCCCAGCAATCTTGGCGGACTTTTTCTTCTTGTTGCATTGCACAGCTTGTTCCTCCACTTCCTCAGGAGACGGAGTAAAGGGAGGACCTTCGTCTGGAACACAACGACAAGTAATAATTGTGGACTTCCTTCACCAATACCTTCACTCAATGTGCACATTTTAGGCTCGCAATCACCAAAGCAGTGGCATGGTAATACTTAAGCTTCCATATAAATTAAAGGGGCTATGGCACTTGTGTGTACTACAGGAAGTGCTATAATGAGACTAAAGAAGTAATAATCACACAAACCCTATTAATGATGTTTGGTTTGCTATCGCTTTGGAGCTGGGCCACCACAGAGAATGCTGGTTAGAATGGGGTGCACAGTGAGCACAAGCAGCAGCTGCAAATAACCAATTGTGCTGCAAGCAGAAAATCCCGTTGCCTCTGGCAAGGTCAGAGAGATGTCAATCGGTTTTTAGCAATTCAACTACTACTCAAGTACGTAGGGCTAAGTCTTACGGAAAGTGTGTGATAGCGAGGGATAGCTCCTTTAATCTTAGTAACAGCTACTTCACAGAAAATTGCTAAATAGAGGGAGCATTCAGCCAGGTGCCAGACTTCTCAGAATGCGTGCCCTGGAAGCAGTACACGGAGAAGATTATCTGCAGCAGTAGAGATTTTAGGGTTTATGATGCAAAGGAGGAGGCTCATTCAAACCTTGTGACCTAGACTAAGAATTGTGATGGGAGGATACGATGGACAAGGTCAGATGAGGTTGTGGCTGATGACAAAAAAGCAGAAAGAGCGAGCTGTGCTGCTCTCCTAATTTCCCAGACTACCTGACTTCACTAGCAGGGATGCTTGGGCCCCAGGCCTGGCCCTCTTCACATGGGTGTTGGTAATGTTGCTCACTACTATCCTCAGCAGCTCGTTATAGTCCTTGAGGGAGGGTAAGAAAAAGCAGGTTGAAGTTCTGAGGCAGTGAAGAAGTTTAATGAGAGTAAGAGAAGAGCATCTTGTGCTGAGATATACTAGTCTTTCTCCCACAATCTGAGGGAGGGTGAGAAAAAGCAGGGTGAAGTTCTGAGGAGGTGAGGAAGTTTAATGAGAGTAAGAGAAGAGCATCTTGTGCTGAAATATACTAGTCTTTCTCCCACAATCTTCAGCTGGTGAATGAGATTGTATCGCCACCAATGGAGGAGCAAAGCAGGTAGGCACCAGCTGAAGTAACCTCATGAGCACCACTGAGCATCAGGATGGAACTTGTAATACCCGAGTCTTCACAAATCACCTCAGATTTTTTTAGTTAAAGTGCAGTCCTGCTTGACTCTTTCTTTCTCGATAACTTCCAGGTCATGTAGGATGATCTCCCTACAGCTGCCAATGTAACATCATCCAAGTAACACACACATAGTTCCGAAGAAAGCGGTGAGCAGACCTGTTGTGAGAATAGAAGTGGGCCAAGAGGAGGCCACCAGATGGCAAGGAGTTAATTCATAGCGTGAGGTGCACGTTTCCCCACACTTTGTGCGTTCGTAGATGTTTTGTCTCGAAAACAAACTATCTTGTCAACTAACGAGTTATTGGTGTGCCCCTTCAGATGACAGGAGAGTCTTGTCTTCCCAAAAGAGGGAGGAAGAAGAGGAATAGGCAGAGTGGACCAAAGGACATATCACCGGAGCTAGGTCCTTCACACAGACAATATCACATAACTACGTATTGAATTCCTAAAATCGTGCTTAGGATTGCGAATTCATATTGTCTGTAGGCAGAGCCTGGTAGCAAGGACTGCTACTTTAAACATCACCTCTGCAGGTAGAGCCTGGTAGCAAAGGCTGCCTCAACACCAACTCTGTAGGTAGAACCTGGTAGCAAAGGCTGCTTCAACACTACCTCTGTAGGTAAAGCATGGTAGCAAGGACTACTGCCTCAACACCAACTCTGTAGGTAGAGCCTGGTAGCAAAGGCTGCCTCAACACCAACTCTGTAGGTAGAACCTGGTAGCAAAGGCTGCTTCAACACTACCTCTGTAGGTAAAGCCTGGTAGCAAGGACTGCTGCCTCAACACCAACTCTGTAGGTAGAGCCTGGTAGCAAAGGCTACCTCTGTAGGTAAAGCCTGGTAGCAAAGGCTGCCTCAACACCAACTCTGTAGGTAAAGCCTGGTAGCAAAGGCTGCTTCAACACCAACTCTGTAAGCAGAGCTTGGTAGCAAAGACTGCTGCCTCAACACCACCTCTGATGCCACACCCCAACTGTTCCACCAGCCACCTTGGAAACAAGACGACAGAGTGTCCGATAACAATACAATAACACCTCCTCCCTTCTTCGCCAGAGCAATGTGCTTAAAAGTATGGTCATATAGAAGGAAGGATCTCTTCCCAGTCATCACCATGCTAGTAAAAGGGAATTTAGGAGAGCTTGACTGCCTCTATTGGTTGAAGTACTCACCAACTCCTTCATGATGCCAAGGTCTAAGGCCATTCTGACTACCCACCATTGGGGGTTCTCCTGATTGCTTTGGAGATCTCTACCTGAACAGCGAGAGGACCATCTTGGGGGGAGGGGGTTTCTCTTGAAGTGCATTGAAGGTAACAGAGCCCCTATCAGCCATCTTGTCTTCAGAGCATGCTAGTTTGATAGCTCACCTAATCTCACCTTCCTCCAACTTACGTAGATGAAGGAGGCCAAGGCAGTAAGAGGATCCTGTGGGGAGTTATGTGGAGTCAACTGGACCTTGACCTTGAGCTGGACCAGGTAGAAGTCTGCATGGTTTTTACTTCCTTCTTTCCTCCGGCTGCTTATTCACTGCTGAGGTCAGAGACACTTTTCAACCTCTGCGCCTCAGGACATGAAGGCAATGACCCCTCTAGTGCAATAAGCTTGCCCATGAAAAACAGTCATTAGAGGGCTTCTTGAGTATCTTCGCTAAGGCAAGGTAAGAGAGGGATATTGAGGTCGAGTTTGAGCTGGAAGTCGATTACTATTGACCACTGTAGAACAAACGAGTGGCTGAGAAGAACGAATACCTGCTGGCTAGATTCTGCTTGATGGAGTTTGTTACAGAACCAGAACAGCGGTTATCAATCCGGCCATGAACTCTTGACAACACCATGAAGTGAGTGAAGTGGTTCTGAGGCAGACAGCACACCAACTCACCCGAGACAGGCTCTGCATCACTTTCAGACAATAATTTATTTTATTTGCTATTTATTCTCAACGAATTCTCAGTTGACATAATATTACAATGACAATCAACTAGAAACACACTCCCTTGACGTTTCAACTAGATGCTCTAGCCTTCATCAGGAATAAGAGATGCTAAGACTCATGTGAGCTTGATGAACTCTGAGGGCATAACCGAGCCGAGTGAATGATGAATCACCAGCTACAGTAGTATGCACTCGTGCATTGTGTACCGCATCCCTTGCAGCTGTGGGAAGCACTACATAGGGGAGACCAACAGAAGACTGGAGACCAGAATGAAAGAACATCAAAATGCCTGTAACAAGTGTGCTAAAGAGAAATCTGCAATTGCTGAACACGCATGGGACAATGGACACCTTATTTTGTGGTAAGAAGCCACCATCTTAGACCAGGCCAGAAGACAGAAGGAACTGCAGCACCAAACTGTGAGACTGTGGAATGGACTTGCCTGGTTGCTGGGTAGCCACTCACAAAAACCTGAACTTTAAACGATGACCCCGTAATTTTTGTATATTTCAGTCATTTAGTAGTATTAGGTTAAATTTATATGACTTAGGGGCCAAAGTTTCGCCTAGGGGTAGGCTCCATGATTGTAGAGGTGTGGTGTTTTTTAAAGTTATTTTCTGTATTATTGTTTTGGTGCTTTTTAATTATTAGTTTTATTTATTTAGTTTTATTTATTTATTATATTATTTATAAATTTATTTTTTTAATTATTTTTGCCATCATCCGGTTCACATGCTATGCATGTGTGCCAGAGTGTGGTTGATATGACATGGTAGCTAGCTAGCTACAGGTATATAACAAGCTCACGTGAGTCTTAGTATGTCATTATTCCTGACGAAGGCTAGAGCATTTAGTGGAGTCGAGAGTAAATTTCAAGTTAATTATTGAGGTCATATTATTAATTTTTAACCTGCATATGACCAGTTCCTCTAATTTTTAACCTGCATATGACCAGTTCCTCTGATAATAACAACAACAACAATAATATATAAAAAATACGACCAAAAAATCAATAATTGTTTGATGAAGGCAGTGAGCTACGAATATAATTATTATAAAAACCATCTACCGTGACCGCGCAGAAACCCACTGGACAAACATCACAGGTCATGTGTTAACTCACTCAGAGCGTGCGCCAGCTGTCGGTGGACCACCAGATCGGCATAGCGTCGGATAGGGGAGGTGAAGTGGGTGTAGAGAGGAACGTTGAGGGCATAATGACGGGTGTCCACTCCGACCGGAATATCAGTGCTGAAGTACCGTGCCAGCTGTATAAGATAATCGAGTTGGGCAACCACCACCATTCATGTCAGAACAGTGAACATCCCAACAGTAGAGACACGTAACATGCAAGGAATTAGCATTGCACACATGCTGCAGAGAAAGTAATTTCCAAGGGGTTAATATTCATGGTTTTCCCAATTAGAACCCAATACATGGATATTAAATCTTAGAACCCGAGCAGCCGGTTTTTCGGCCGATACGTAGAGGCGTATATACCTGAGTGGCCGATTTTCCATCCAGGGATCCCCCCCCCCTTTTTTTTTGCATTATCTATTCAACTTTGAACTTTTGTTTTCCTTCCAGGACCACAGGGTGGGAGGCATGCCCATATTAGGGAGCATAGGGTTCTAAGGGTTAATGATAAAGGGTGTGGCCTAAAAGAGCAGCAAAGCATGATGTGGCATCCAACCCATGGCCCACTTATCATGCAAATTCTTCGGTTAGCCACCATCTTTGACAGTCCCATCTTTGACAGTCCCTTGGAAAATATTATATATCTCTTTGTATGTTATACGATGTATATATATAATTATATATATTATCAATGGTGGAATACTGCGAGTTTTTTCACAAGCAGGTTCACTGAGTGAAAATACAGCTTGCGAGTGAAATGACTTGCCAAAATCTTCGGCAAGTGATAAATTGCTTATTAATATACTCATAGTGATTGCTATACTTCATGCATTCAGCAGTTCGGTCGGTCAGTCTCAATTACCAAACCACACAATTAAGTCACTTCTGGTTTTCTTAACAGTTTTATTGACTATAATAAATTGCTTAACGGCTTCTTCTGCCTTGGAAAATGTTGCCATAATGCTTGGAAAGCAGTGGTTAAATGACTACGTTCAGTACCACACTAAATAACCAGTGTAATATGGGAGAATATCTAACACCACACCCTTAGGAAATTACTACAGCGAGTTATATCGAAGAATATATACTTGCCATGCCATTTAGATAAATTTAGTTATCTAAGAGTGTCAATGGGTTGAACGTTACTAAAGCGAATGTTACTAAAGTGATGCATGACCACACCCACCACAAACAACAACTGCTATTATGCACGTACCTCCATAGCTTTCACGGCCATAACGACCAGGACCCTCTTCTCCCACACCTCCCTCTGAGGCCCACCTTGACCTTGGTACCCGTCCAGACAACGCTAGAAGTGAAGGAAAACAAAAGCAAGGGAAATGTCCATCTCTACAAGAAAGGGGAGGTCATGGGAGGTGCACTGTAAAAATTAGTTTCTTTGGCCACATTAAGCGGCCACATTAGTAAAATTACACCACATAATAAAGGTCGTACTGCTCATTCTGAATGAGGTTTGTGCACGAGATTGAAAAATAAATTGCGCAATATATTTACACCCATTTATTTTTATGGACAACACTTTCAAAGTTCGGGGGGTTCGTCCTCGAGCGGAGTTAAAATATCCCCCTGCGCGCGTGCATGTGTACGAGCCCACTCAGTGGTTTTAAAATACCCTACTTTCACGTGCAAACTTGTTGCAAATCAACTCCCCAAGACATCATAGGCACATAGTGACGTACATTGTAAGTGCCCTCTACGCACCAAGCGCCCACTGTGCTCTTCTTCTTTTTTTTTAATTATTAAAGATTTAAGATGAGACTGATAATACACAGCAAGCTTCCAGGACAGGGACTTCATTGAAATTGTAACAAGTCAACGAGAGGGATAGCGATGGTGATCCATTTACAGACTTGGACGGAGCTAAGGTGAATGACTTGTAAGTTTCAGTGAAGCCGAAGATCACACAGAGGCACTGGAAGGATAATACAATCCTTGCCGAGGACTGCTATATATAGCTAGCTAACTTGAATGCAAATGATCACACGTCCTTTATAATAAACTTATTCAGATGTCCACAAAACACACACATTTGCAGGGCACTACCTGCTGTATATTGAATGGCTGAGTCAACAATTTACTAGTGATGTCCAAGGACTTCATCAGTATTGTGATCAGTTCACTCTGCATAAATGTCCAGTACTGGAACCATGTTTTCATGAACTCCCCGGCATTCCCAGGATACTTTGCAAGACTATCTCAGGATGTCCATGGTGAAGGTGACTGACTATGCCATCCTGGAATCAGTGCTAGGGAGTGCTATCAGGGGCAAGGGCTTAAAGGCATTCCCAGTACTCTAGGGCTAGGTCAGGGTTAGGTCTAGGGCCAATACCAGCACCATACCCCGGGAAAGCTGGGATATCTTAGAAACTGGACACCACTCTCACACCGACACATCGAGTAGTCACACTAGCCTGGATACTGACCACACATCAATGCTCAGTTAGTGTCTACACGACCACCTCACTGCCTGTGGCTATGCCACGCTCGAGTAGTCACACTAACCTGGACACTGACCAATCATCAATGCTCAGTTAGTGTCTACACGACCACCTCACTGCCAGTGGCTATGCCACACTCGAATAGTCACACTAACCTGGATAGAGTCGGCACTCGTAACATCCAACTTGAAACCCAGCTTAGCACAATTCTCTGCCTATTAGCAATGCAATGCACAAAAGAGAAGTACAATGATAACAAAGATGGAGAAGAGAGAGAGAGAATGGGGGAAAAAGAGAAAGAACATGGAAATTATTTTGTTGTTGTTGACATTGCAGTCAACATAAGCAAACGTATATTCATTTACTAGCTCCAGCAGAACTGAAGTACGAGGGGAGGGATGTCTTCGTAGCATGGCTCCTTGAGGAAACTTCTCCAAGAGGCGACGAGCCACTGTCATGTTAGCTAGTAGCATAAACTCCTCAATCATCCTGAAGATTGTTGTGTTGTCACAAAGAAGTATACGCATATGACCATACACTTCATGTTGCAGGCACATAACTACACCAATAAAGACAAGACAAGCTCAATGTTTGGTAGCAGAGACACTGAAGCCAAATAATAGTAATAGTAATAATAATAATAATCAATAAAAATAATATTAATATTAATAATAATAATCAACAATATTAAAATATTAAAATCACCTTCTCAATAATCAACTTCAATTTTTTTATTCACTCAACGTTTCGACTAGATGCTCTAGTCGAAACGTCGAATGAATAAAAAATCGAAGTTTATTATTGAGGTGATTTAGGTGATTTAGGTGATTTTAATGTTATGTCAACTGAGAGTTCATTGAAAATATTAAAAAATATATATATATAATAATAATAATAACTATTAATAATAATAATATAATAATAATAATAATAATAATAATAATAATAATAATAATAATAATAATAATAATAATAATAATAATAATAATAATAATAATAATAATAATAAAAATAATAAAAATAATAATAATAATAATAATAATAATAATAATCTCTCAATGAACTCTCTAAAACTAATCCATTACTCAGTTAGTTATTTACTAGTCCATTACTCAGTTAGTTATTTACTAGTCCATTACTCAGTTAGTTATTTACTAGTCCATTACTCAGTTAGTTATTTACTAGTCCATTACTCAGTTAGTTATTTACTAGTCCGTTATCAGTTAGTTAGTTACTAGTCATTACTCAGTTAGTTATTTACTAGTCCATTAACTCAGTTAGTTATTTACTAGTCCATTACTCAGTTAGTTATTTACTAGTCCATTACTCAGTTAGTTATTTACTAGTCCATTACTCAGTTAGTTATTTACTAGTCCATTACTCAGTTAGTTATTTACTAGTCCATTACTCAGTTAGTTATTTACTAGTCCATTACTCAGTTAGTTATTTACTAGTCCATTACTCAGTTAGTTAGTTACTAGTCCATTACTCAGTTAGTTATTTACTAGTCCATTACTCAGTTAGTTAGTTACTAGTCCATTACTCAGTTATTTACTGGTCATTACTCAGTTAGTTATTTGTATAAATTTGATATCAATACCACGAGTAATAGCAGGGATGGCAAAAAAAAATACACAATGTGAAGCCGTCCCCTCTACATTACGAGTAGTATTTATACCTAATTCCACTAGGAACTATACTACATCTCAAGTTAATACCATACCACTATACTGAATTCCATTAGGAAGCATACTATCTCAGTTAATACCACACCACCAAACCTTATTCCACTATATATAGGAACATGCTATCTCATGTTAAATAAGAGTGGGTGAAGGGAAAAAACACTTCAAGTAGTTCTGTACCTTATCATATCCACCTCAGTTAGCGGGCTACCAAATTCAGAATAAAATTTCCGTACTTTGTTCCCTCCCACCCCCCCCAAAAAAAAAACATCAATTACTATACCAACGTGGTTTGTGCATGCTCATTAGAGCGTAATTTCACCACTACCAGTGGGGAAAAATCTAATTGCATTTTTGTTGGCACATGACAGTGAAATATCACGTCAATAGCCACAGGACTCTAGGGAGTTTTACTACAGGAAGCAATTCTTTATTATCATTTATCTAAGTTGGTTGATTATAAGCGGGTTGTTGGTTGCACTAACAGTATTTATACACTAACAGTATTTATAATGTGTGTTAAATAATGTTTACTTTTTTTAATTAATTTTTAATTATATTATTATTGGTATTATATTCCCCCCCCCCCCTCCCCATTCATTGGTGCCGCATTCGGTCACGTGGATCACACATGGTTCACATGATGGATAACTAGCCACCGGTGCATATCAAGCTCACGCGAGTCGTAAGATCTCATTATTCCTGATGAAGGCTACAGCACCAAGTTGATCATTTGAGAGAAAGTCACTAGATCGTCATCGGCTATTTATTTCTCTCAGCCCTTCTGCATTGGGCGTGTCTTTTTTTGTTTCTTTACCCTCAACAACTGCACCTAAGTTGATCATTTGAGAGAAAGTCACTAGATCATCGTCGGCTATTTCTCTCAGCCCTTCTGCATTGGGCGTGTCTTTTTTTGTTTCTTTACCCTCAACAACTGCTCACATAGAGGACCCAGGGAGGGTGGGGCCAGGGGAGAGAGATAACTCGACCAGCAAACATTTGTATGTACATGGGCAAGGTTTTTGGCTCATAGGCCACACACCTGGCAAAGCTATGCCCCCAAGCTTTAAAACTGCCATAACTGCTAAACTAGATACAGGATTGGGACTGTAATATTTCTCTTGGTCCTCTCTGTGCTCTCCTCAATGAGCGCTCACAGATAGGTAATGCCTGTGGCAGGTTTATTTGTGCGAAGGGTGTAATAAGCCACTGCAGCCACTAGCCAAAAAGAAACAAAGTCTGTCTGTGTTCATGTCTTTGTCCGTTATGCCAGCCATAGTTTTGAAGCTAGGAAGCTCAAACTTTGCACAAAGGTAACACTTTTGTGCTGGGACAGACATAGTGCATTGCATTAGGTGTTTAATAAACTATGCTAGCTGCATTTTGGGGCTCATGTAACACAAGAAGATTGCCAGTGAGGCCTCATAAAAACACAACAATTGCTGAAATGGCAAAATTTACAGTGCCGGGTTAGACAAAAAATAATTGATCAGCGTACAGAGCTGTATATGTCTGCTTGTATACGTGTGTGCTTAGAGGATCACTGGATACAGAGCTGCACATGTCTGCCTGTGTATGTGTGCGTTTAGAGGCTTACTGGATACAGAGCTGTATATGTCTGCCTGTGTATGCGAGTGTTTAGAGGCTTACTGGATACAGAGCTGCATATGTCTGCCAGTGTATGTGTGCGTTTAGAAGCTTACTGGATACATAGCTGTATATGTCTGCCTGTGTATGTGTGTGTTTAGAGGCTCCCTGGATACAGAGCTGCAATGTCTGCCTATGTGTGTGAGTGTTTAGAGGCTCCCTGGATACAGAGCTGTATATGTCTGCCTGTGTATGTGTGTGTTTAGAGGCTTACTGGATACAGAGCTGTATATGTCTGCCAGTGTATGTGTGTGTTTAGAGGCTCCCTGGATACAGAGCTGCAATGTCTGCCTATGTGTGTGAGTGTTTAGAGGCTCCCTGGATACAGAGCTGTATATGTCTGCCTGTGTATGTGTGTGTTTAGAGGCTTACTGGATACAGAGCTGTATATGTCTGCCAGTGTATGTGTGCGTTTAGAAGCTTACTGGATACAGAGCTGTATATGTCTGCCTGTGTATGCGAGTGTTTAGAGGCTTACTGGATACAGAGCTGCATATATCTGCCTGTATACGTGTGCATTTAGAGGCTTACTGGATACAGAGCTGTATATGTCTGCCTGTGTATGTGTGCGTTTAGAGGCTTACTGGATACAGAGCTGCAATGTCTGCCTGTGTGTGTGAGTGTTTAGAGGCTCCCTGGATACAGAGCTGTATATGTCTGCCTGTGTATGTGTGCGTTTAGAGGCTTACTGGATACAGAGCTGCAATGTCTGCCTGTGTGTGTGAGTGTTTAGAGGCTCCCTGGATACAGAGCTGTATATGTCTGCCTGTGTATGTGTGTGTTTAGAGGCTTACTGGATACAGAGCTGCAATGTCTGCCTGTGTGTGTGTGTTTAGAGGCTCCCTGGATACAGAGTTGCACATGTCTGTCTGTGTATGTGAGGCTGCTTGATGCGACACTAGCTTGAAAACACTCCCACAGAGTGCGGGTATCTCTGTTAGTAGTTAATAAACAAAGATAACCAACAAATAAATAATCAGCAAAAACAATAAACAAATAAACAATAACTAAAATAACAAAGTAAATAATAAATAAACAAGTATAAGACAAATAAGAAAGGGAGCTGGAAGCTTAATCAACCCCCTGCTATTGTCACTGTGTGTGTGTGTACATAATATATTTATATACACATAAATCCTCAGGATGGCTTCCCACGGGATCTTTGCTAAGGGGAAATGTTTAGTGTACCAAATATTTGTACCAAATATCCAAATATTTGTCTGGTCCAGAGGGGGAGTATTTAAAAGTTCACAGTATGAATTGCCCGAGCCCAACATTGGACGGTCATGAACTGGATGTGTTTCTTTGGTTTGGGTTTGTTTTCTTACTAATGCCACTACAAGGAAGCTAGAGTGGTAACTAGCGGCAAACAACACAAACTCTTAAAATTTCTCTTCTTACATGATGTGAAGAGAAATATAATGGCAAGGAAGACTGCTGCGTGGAACTGAATCTCAGCGTTTCGAGCATGTCTCACCTGTTGCTAGGCCTGAGCAAGGTCTGAGCATGTCTCACATGTGGCTAGGCCTGAGCATGTCTCACATGTGGCTAGGCCTGAGCATACCTCACCTGTGGTTAGGCCTGAGCATGCCTCACATGTGGCTAGGCCTGAGCATGCCTCACCTGTGACTAGGCCTGAGCATGCCTCACATGTGGCTAGGCCTGAGCATGCCTCACATGTGGCTAGGCCTGAGCATGCCTCACCTGTGGCTAGGCCGGAGCATGCCTCACATGTGGCTAGGTCTGAGCATGCCTCACATGTGGCTAGGTCTGAGCATGCCTTAGGCCTGAGCATGTCTCACCTGTGGCTAGGCCTGAGCATGCCTCACCTGTGGCTATTGGCCTGACCATGCCTCACATGTGGCTAGGCCTGAGCATGTCTCACATGTGGCTGGGCCTGAGCATGCCTCACCTGTGGCTAGGCCTGAGCATGCCTCACCTGTGGCTAGGCCTGAGCATGCCTCACCTGTGGCTAGGCCTGAGCATGCCTCACATGTGGCTAGGCCTGAGCATGCCTCACCTGTTGCTAGGTCTGAGCATGTCTCACATGTGGCTAGGCCTGAGCATGCCTCACCTGTAGCTAGGCCTGAGCATGCCTCACCTGCCTCACATGTGGCTAGGCCTGAGCATTCCTCACATGTGGTTAGGCCTGAGCATGTCTCACATGTGGCTAGGCGCCTGAGCATGCCTCACATGTGCCTAGGCCTGAGCATGCCTCACCTGTGGCTAAGCCTGAGCATGTCTCACCTGTGGCTAGGCCTGAGCATGCCTCACCTGTGGCTAGGTCTGAGCATGTCTCACATGTGGCTAGGCCTGAGCATGCCTCACCTGTAGCTAGGCCTGAGCATGCCTCACCTGTGGCTAAGCCTGAGCATGTCTCACCTGTGGCTAGGCCTGAGCATGCCTCACCTGTGGCTAGGCCTGAGCATGTCTCACCTGTGGCTAGGCCTTAACATGTCTCACATGTGGCTAGGCCTGAGCATGTCTCACATGTGGCTAGGCCTGAGCATGCCTCACCTGTGGCTAGGTCTGAGCATGTCTCACATGTGGCTAGGTCTGAGCATGTCTCACATGTGGCTAGGCCTGAGCATGCCTCACATGTGGCTAGGCCTGAGCATGCCTCACCTGTGGCTAGGCCTGAGCATGTCTCACATGTGGCTAGGTCTGAGCATGTCTCACATGTGGCTAGGCCTGAGCATGTCTCACATGTGGCTAGGCCTGAGCATGCCTCACCTGTTGCTAGGCCTGAGCATGCCTCACCTGTGGCTAGGCCTGAGCATGTCTCACATGTGGCTAGGTCTGAGCATGCCTCACATGTGGCTAGGTCTGAGCATGCCTCACATGTGGCTAGGCCTGAGCATGCCTCACCTGTAGCTAGGTCTGAGCATGCCTCACCTGTGGCTAGGCCTGAGCATGACTCACATGTGGCTAGGCCTGAGCATGCCTCACATGTGGCTAGGCCTGAGCATGTCTCACATGTGGCTAGGCCTGAGCATGTCTCACCTGTGGCTAGGCCTGAGCATGCCTTACCTGTTGCTAGGTCTGATGGGATACACCTCACACCCAAAGGGCATGCCAGTCTCTTCATTCAACAGGTAGTGCAGCTTGGGCTGAGGCATGAAACAAAGGTAAGCAGGTCATACCGTTTCTATTATTGTGGTAAGCTCCTTCCTTCCTACCTCTCTGCACTCAACCATCCACTTCCTCCCTCCTGTTCCTTGGCTTTCCAGTTTCTATGTTAACTCCACCCATCTCCGCTGTAACTTGCCCTGTCCTGCACTACATCCTTTACCTGCTCCCTCCCTCTTCGACCTTATGTGTACTTTCCCTACCTCACACACACTCTTCACTCTCATCACCTCACTTCCACCTAACCTTGCTGTCCCCCCTGCTCTCCATACCACTTCCCCTCCTCCTTCATCCTAAACCTATACTTTCTAGCCTATCCTCCTCTTTCCTCCACAACCTTTTCAACCCTCTCCTCTCCTCATGCACACTTCTTCCCTCTCCTCTCCAGCCTACCTTCTCTCTCCTCTCCACTCTCTTTCCCAGCCTACCTTCCCTCTCCTCTCCACTCTCTTTCCCAGCCCACCTTCCCTCTCCTCTCCAGCCTACCTTCTCTCTCCTCTCCACTCTCTTTCCCAGCCTACCTTCCCTCTCCTCTCCACTATCTTTCTCAGCCTACCTCATTCTCCTCTCCAGCCTACCTCATTCTCCTCTCCAGCCTACTTTCCCTCTCCTCTCCAGCCTTCTTCCCTCTACTCTCCATCCTATCTTCTCTCTCTACTTACCATTCCTGCCTACCCCTCTCCAGCCTACCTCACCCTCCTCATCCTCAAGTTACTCTCAACATCCACCTTTGCCTTATCCTTCCCTTCTCTCTCCCTCCTCGATTGACTCACTACATCCTTCCTCCCCTACCTACTCGAGGCAAACCTGATTGAGTTGAAGTGTCCCCTTGGACCGCCTCTGCTTCCTCAATGCCACAGCAAGCTACAAACATGTACAGAGATGAAACACTCTGGAGAATAGCCCCAGCACATGTAGAATAATCAACGTGCCCTCCATACAGTACATGCAAAGTACACAAGCTGACTGTTGTATGGGTATATTACAGGAGCTAGCAGTATACCGTAACATTAAAAAAAAAAGTAATCAGTAAATATATATATAAATAAATGAAAAATAAGTAAACATCAGTAAACATATAAAACAGTAAACATATAAAATAAATAATAATAAGCAGTAAATATAAACAAATAAAATAATAAGCAATATATATATATATATATAAATAAATACAATATACCTAAGTAAACAGTAAATAGTAAACAGTAAATATATAAATAAATAACAGTAAATGTAAATTTTTAAAAAGTAAACAATAAATACATACATAAAATACATACATAAATAAATAATAAATACAAAATAAGTAAACAATAAATATAAATAAATAAAGTAAACAGTAAACATTTTTAAATATACAATAAATATTAAAATATATATATAATAAGTAAGCAATATATATATATAAATAAATACAAGTAAACAGTAAATATATAAATAAATAAATAGTAAACAGTAAATGTAAATTTAAAAAAAGTAAACAATAAATACATACATAATAAATACAAAATAAGTTAACTATATATATATATATATATATATAAAACAAATAAACATATAAATAAATAAACATATATAATTAATATAAATAAATTAAAAAACAAATAAAATAAAATAAATGGAGGGGAAAGTGGGGAGAAAAGAAAAACAAATGAACAAACACAGAATACGAAACAGTGTTGTTATGGCTGGCAACCATGGTACAGTAGACCCTCGCTAATCCGGACCCCGTTAATCCGAAACCTCGCTAATCCGAACGACATTAGGTAGCAAAAAAAATTTTTTTTTTTTAATTTTTTTTAAAAAATTTAAAAAAATTTAAAAAAATTTAAAAAAATTTAAAAAAATTTAAAAAAATTTAAAAAAATTTAAAAAAATTTAAAAAAATTTAAAAAATGGGAAAAAAAGAAAAAAGTCGTGCCATTATTGAACTTTGAAACTACCACGAGCCTGTCATACGATGCAGCTGCAGTGATATGGAGAAGAAAAGAGCACACAAGAGCCTTACCATTGAGGAGAAGGTCGAGATCCTGGCCCAGCTCGGGAAGAAAAGCTACAAGTTACTATCTGAACAATATGGAGTAGGTGTCTCCACTATATCAGACATAAAGAAGAAGGGCAGCGAGTTGCGAGGATGCAAAGAAAGATGGATTCTGGAGATCTGCTAAAAGAATGAGGATGGGAATGATTAAAAATTCTTGTACTCCCAGTATTCAACCCACACCTGCAAAAAATAAACAAATTCAGAGTTCAATATAATGATATTCATACATTTCACTAATCCGAAAATTTCACTAATCCGAACTACTCAGATCCCCAGGCTATTCGGATTAGTGAGGGTCTACTGTACTATACATCAGTAATGCATAGGGCACAGTAGGGAAACTTTCATTCTCTTCCCCCCCCCCCCCCCCCCTCTTTTTTTTTAATAGATAAACATCCAATTCTTTATCTTTACTATCTTGTGAAATTATACCTTGTTGAGGCTGACGATGGACTCCACTACTCTCCCAACTGGCACACCACCTGACGGAGAGAAACAACAACAAACCATATTCCACTTCCTCCTTAATCCTCCCACATATCCCCTCCTACTTCCTTAAGATACCCCTCCCCCTCCCGCCTCGCTCTCCTCCCCACACCTCACCTGATATCGGAGGAAGCGCTTCTTCAGACCACTCTCCATCGATCATGGCCTGCAGGTAACGAGAATATCATTGTAAATCCTGTAGTATTCCCTTGATAGTGATGGGCATCGAATGAATAGCTTGGGCACTCTGTTGACCGACTAGAGAGACTATCGTCAAAATTGCCACTGTTAGAATAAAAACACGACCAGCTATGATCGGACCCGCTTCTTAAAGCGACCAAACAAAAGCTACGCTGAACTGCATAGTTCTACAACTAAATTTCAGCAGAGAAATCCATCAGGTGCATGGGTTTCATCTCAAAGACGGAAGGATTAGGAGTGATTCCCAGTAGACCTAGGTGCCTGTGCAGCCTTGCTCAGGAGAAGAGTGGAGGGATTCTAAGAGTGCTTCCTAGTAGGCCTAGGTGCCTGTGCAGCCTTGCTCAGGAGAAGAGTGGAGGGATTCAGAGTGCTTCCTAGTAGCCTGTGCAGCCTTGCTCAGGAGAAAAGCTTCCATAAACATTAGGATCGGCCCCTTGAAGAAGTTGAGATTGACTACATAAAATGGTCTGCATCTGATTAGACTGTGCATCTTTGCTAGAGACTGCTTGAAATGTTGCATAAAATACCCACAGCTCAGCTGCATTATTACAGGCATATATGATACTGTGTCCACCTCATTCTGACTCTAGCCTCCTTTGTTCAACATTGGTCATAACAATTTGAGTTTCTTCCAATGATGTTCACTAGACAAACTTGGACACAGGAACATCCGCGTAGACAATCCCAATCCAGGCTCTGCTCTGCAACAGCTCCACCATTGGCCATCCATTCTAGTTAGCATGGTAGATACACTCAGCGATCGTGCTGATAAGAAATTGATTGCTGCACACCAGTGCAGGAGAGCCATTGCTCGTTAAGCAGCTTCTCGGTGCTAAGGGCCTATTTCCTCTCTAACAGGTGTAAGCGTCCTGTCGCACAACAAATGTTTACTATAATAATTTTGTAATTGCCACATGCTCGGGTATAAGTATTATACAGTCTGTAACCTAAAATCAGTCTGTAACCTAAAATCAAAAATAACGTGGCAAATATCCTGACGGTATTCAATACATATCCTGATAGTATACAACACATATCCTGACTGTATACAAGACATATCCGGGCCTACACTAGCATCACCTGTGCATCGCCGTAGCTGAGCTTGCAGCAAGACCTGATGATGGAGCGACCTATCCACTGCGAGATGAACTGTGTTGGATATAAAAGCTCAGTGAAATATGATTTCAAATAACTATCAACGCTCTGCAACCACCCAAATATAAACCCACACAACTTCTCCCTCCATCACAGATGAACTTCTCCTCACTTCCCTCACAGACTAACCTCCTCACTGTTCACACACATGAATTTCTCTCACTTGCCAAACACACTAACTCCTCCTCACTCCTCACTGTTAACTCATCCTCACTCTCCACACACCTAACACCTCCTCACCCCCCCCCCCCCCCGCACACACTAACTCCACATCCCTAACACCTCCTCACTCCCCCCACACACTAACTCCTCACTCTCCACACATTAACTCCTCCCATTCTTCATACACACACTAACTCCTCCTCACTCCCCCCCCCCCCCCCACACACTAACTCCTCCCATTCTTCATACACACACACTAACTCCTCCTCACTCCATACACTCACTCCTCCTCACTCTCCACACATCAATGTCTCACCTCTCCTGTGCTACTGAGTTGCCAGACAACAGAGAAGCTAAGTTTATCCTATTACAGAAAAAGGAAAATGAATTGGGAAAAAAAGACATTTATACATCAATAGTATAGAAAAGGGTACAGGAGGGAGAAATTATCACATTATTTTATTCTAGTTCCAGATGACTCCAGTAATAATAACTTAATCATTATATTCTAGTCTCCAGTAATAATAACTTAATCATTATATTCTAGTTCTAGATGACTCCAGTAATAATAACTTAATCATTATATTCTAGTTCTAGATGACTCCAGTAATAATAACTTAATCATTATATTCTAGTTCTAAACTTAATCATTATATTCTAGTTCTAGATGACTCCAGTAATAATAACTTAATCATTATATTCTAGTTCCAGATGACTCCTGTAATAATAACTTAATCATTATATTCTAGTTCTAGTGACTCCAGTAATAATAACTTAATCTAGTTCTAGTGACTCCAGTAATAATAACTTAATCTAGTTCTAGATGACTCCAGTAATAATAACTTAATCATTATATTCTAGTTCTAGATGACTCCAGTAATAATAACTTAATCATTATAATATTCTAGTTCTAGACGACTCCAGTAATAATAACTTAATCATTATATTCTAGTTATAGATGACTCCAGTAATAATAACTTAATCATTATATTCTAGTTCTAGATGACTCCAGTAATAATAACTTAATCATTATATTCTAGTTCTAGATGACTCCAGTAATAATAACTTAATCATTATATTCTAGTTATATAGATGACTCCAGTAATAACAACTTAATCATTATATTCTAGTTATATAGATGACTCCAGTAATAATAACTTAATCATTATATTCTAGTTCTAGATGACTCCAGTAATAATAACTTAATCATTATATTCTAGTTATATAGATGACTCCAGTAATAACAACTTAATCATTATATTCTAGTTATATAGATGACTCCAGTAATAATAACTTAATCATTATATTCTAGTTATATAGATGACTCGAGTAATAATAACTTTATCATTATATTCTAGTTCTAGATGACTCCAGTAATAATAACTTAATCATTATATTCTAGTTATATAGATGACTCCAGTAATAACAACTTAATCATTATATTCTAGTTATATAGATGACTCCAGTAATAATAACTTAATCATTATATTCTAGTTCTAGATGACTCCAGTAATAATAACTTAATCATTATATTCTAGTTATATAGATGACTCCAGTAATAACAACTTAATCATTATATTCTAGTTATATAGATGACTCCAGTAATAATAACTTAATCATTATATTCTAGTTATATAGATGACTCCAGTAATAATAACTTAATCATTTATATTCTAGTTATATAGATGACTCCAGTAATAATAACTTAATCATTATATTCTAGTTATATAGATGACTCCAGTAATAATAACTTAATCATTATATTCTAGTTATATAGATGACTCCAGTAATAATCATTATATTCTAGTTATATAGATGACTCCAGTAATAATAACTTAATCATTATATTCTAGTTCTAGATGACTCCAGTAATAATAACTTAATCATTATATTCTAGTTATATAGATGACTCCAGTAATAACAACTTAATCATTATATTCTAGTTATATAGATGACTCCAGTAATAATAACTTAATCATTATATTCTAGTTATATAGATGACTCGAGTAATAATAACTTAATCATTATATTCTAGTTCTAGATGACTCCAGTAATAATAACTTAATCATTATATTCTAGTTATATAGATGACTCCAGTAATAACAACTTAATCATTATATTCTAGTTATATAGATGACTCCAGTAATAATAACTTAATCATTATATTCTAGTTCTAGATGACTCCAGTAATAATAACTTAATCATTATATTCTAGTTCTAGATGACTCCAGTAATAATAACTTAATCATTATATTCTAGTTATATAGATGACTCCAGTAATAACAACTTAATCATTATATTCTAGTTATATAGATGACTCCAGTAATAATAACTTAATCATTATATTCTAGTTCTAGATGACTCCAGTAATAATAACTTAATCATTATATTCTAGTTATATAGATGACTCCAGTAATAACAACTTAATCATTATATTCTAGTTATATAGATGACTCCAGTAATAATAACTTAATCATTATATTCTAGTTATATAGATGACTCGAGTAATAATAACTTAATCATTATATTCTAGTTCTAGATGACTCCAGTAATAATAACTTAATCATTATATTCTAGTTATATAGATGACTCCAGTAATAACAACTTAATCATTATATTCTAGTTATATAGATGACTCCAGTAATAATAACTTAATCATTATATTCTAGTTCTAGATGACTCCAGTAATAATAACTTAATCATTATATTCTCCTTAAAAGCTATATATTATTATGCTCCATAAAAAAAAAATCAACATGCTGATAGAAAATAGTTCCACCATGAATGTGACGTTACAATAGAAAATGATGCAACATTTAAAATATACGCAGTGTCGCTGCACGTGGCTGGGTAAATCTAGATGTGCCTAAATAACTACTTTGCTGTGTTGCAGAAGGACTATCCTCTGGTTGGTATTCACTTGGAAGCAGTGAAAAGAGGATTGGAAAGCCATAGAAAGTTGTTGCGGTTGCTCCTCTGATAGCAATGGCTACAGCGGTAGACTCCAGCTTTGACACTGATGCTGAGCTTCAAGCTTTTCTGTTGATGAAGCAAGCAGGAGTGGTACAAAACATTGCAGTACATAATCTAGCTAGAGTGGAGTGAGCTACATGATACCTGCCATGAGGAACGCTCGGAAGCTACTTCACTGATTCAAGAAGTCCATATACTCTGATACACGTGGTAGCCTTTCAGAGAACAGAGCTCGTGCATATACATGTATACGGTCACCAAGTTAGAGCGGAATGGACCGATAGACAAACGAAACAAAAGAATAGAAATTATCGACGTCATCTTAAGATGCATCGTTAGGCTTAGAAAGAAATGGATCTTTTTTTAAAGAATGACGCATAATTTGAGCTCTATGGTTGATTCCAGTAGAAACAAATTATTCTAGTTCTAACTGACTCCAGTAAAAATAAATTAAATAAGCTTGAGGTGCTTGATTGAGAAGTGCAGAAATACATGCACACATAGCAAGATGAAAAACTTGAGATGCTCAAGCTAGAGAAGACTAGTAACTTTCTGATAGTCCATTCAATGCTGAATTGGGAGTTCCACTTTTCTTCAGTAAATAAACTTGAAAACCTAGGCACTTCTTGGGAGGCTCAAGTTTGCTTCATATTGCTGTGTTAGAATGCCTTGATTTGGCCATCATGAAAAGCAGTTGCTTGACTTAAAATTATATCACTTGACTTCATTAGGGTTGAGACAGATTACATGACTTTGACCCCATTAGGGTTTGAGACTAGCTGCATAACTTTTGACCCTATTAGGATTGAGACTAACTACATAACCCACATCCCATTAGGCTGCCACTTGACCCCGTTAGGGTTGAGACTAACTACATAATCCAGACCCCATTAGGCTACCACTTGACTCCATCAGGGTTGAGAGTTGAGACTAAACCTTTGACCTCATTAGGGCTTAGACAAATAAACTTTAACTCAAGAGTAGGAAATTACATAACCTTCGTCACCATTAGGGTTCAGTTACAATTAAGTAACCTTTGATCCTATTGTGATTGAGGCAAAATGCATAACCTTTGACATCATTGGGTCTGAGACTAATTACATAACCTTTGACCTCATTAGGGTTCAGGCTGCAGAGCTGTTCACAGAGCAATCTTGGGAGCATCGGAATAACCTGCAGGGTCAAACTAGAGACATCAACATCGCTGGTCCAGCAAATTTACGTCAAAATAACAGAAATCTTTGTTGATATATTTTCATAATCTCATCATCTTATAAATACTTCCCCCCCCCCCCCCCCCAAAACAATGGGATATAATAACCCCACACTTATCCTGATCCCTTTAATCTGAAACCTTGCAGCTATTGCACGCTAACGCATCATCCTGTTATCATAGAAATTACGCACGTGCATTTTATAGGCAGCTGCCACAAAATGGCCCTCGTGAAGACGAAAGAGAGAGAAAAAAGAGCACACAGAAGCCTAACAATTGAGCAGAAAGTCGAAATTCTATATCAGATTGGAAAGAAGAGCTACGAGCTTCTGTCTGAACAGTTATGGAATAGAAATTTCCACAATTTCGGACATAAATAAAACAGACAGTGGAGTCTTGTTCGTATGAGTTTTTCTGGTTTCTCTTCGGAGCTGACACACTAGGCTGAGAAACCCGGCCTCGCAGTCAGGATGGACGTCCCAGACATATGGATTAATCACAGCTCATAGCATAAAGTAATCATATGTATAGTACCCTTGGCCTCAGATGACTACTGACCTTGTGTACTAGGTAGGTGCTAGTGGCCCTCTTGCCGGCTGTTCTGTCCAGGGCAGTGCCTGGTGGCACAAAAAAACTGACGTCAGCAATATGGACACCAACTTCGAACACATCTTCAGACAGTTTCTTTATGTGAAGTGCATCATCCAAGTCCTGGTGGTTAACACATACAAATAGATCACCACCAGCGGCACGTATATCTTGATGTACACCACATTAACAATACTTTATACGGCACTGTAACAATACTTTACACCACATTAACAATACTATACACCGCATTAACAATACTTTACACCACATTAACATTACCCTGCACTAACATTTTACATTGCATTAAAAACAATTTACACTGCATTAATTAATTAACAACACTGCATTTAGCCACACTTTACACTGATTAACACAATGTGCTATATTAACAATGTGCCATGATAACTACCCACATGTGTCACTTGTAAACTGTTTTGTCCTCAAGTAGGGCCAACAAGACAATGTATTTACTTTGCATTCACATACAAAAAAGGTAGGTAGGTTAGTATATGTGGCGTGTTCTGAGAAAAGGGGCTGTTTGCACGAGCAATTATTTGAAGTTATCAGAAGACAAGTTATCTATACATTGGAACTTAAGTTGATTTCAAACTGAAAGTCTGAAGGCAATGGCTAAAGATGCTGAAAAGTGACATCCATAAAAATGGACCCTTTTCTCAGTTCCTGTCACATCTATAGCTGCTCACTCTGGCAGTCTCTGGGTCCACAGTAAGGACACACTCTTTCCTGAAGTCTCTCCTCCTCACCATCTCTTCCTAGAAGTATTATGCACACACACATACATATATACATACGATTACAACAAGGTTCGTAAGGGGGGAGGGAGGGGAGAAATCAGGGTTTCAAAATTATAGAGGCAGATGCACTGAAAGTATCATTCATACTTTTAAGTCATTTCCAAAGGGGATGGGGAGGGGGGGGGGGCCAACAAGATCCGAAGGAGGCATATCCAACCTCCACCCCTGGCCCTTGAAAGAAACTATGACAAAGGTTACCGGGAGGGGGGGGGGGGGGGGGGGGGGGGGAGACTCCTACTGTACTACTAGAAATGATATGAGGTACTTTGTGGTGAGCTGAACTAACTAGCTAGCTGAGGGTTTCATTATGCTCCCCACTCTCTATTTGTGTGTTCTATGTGTATTAGGGCAGCTGTCTGCATGCACTAGCATGAATCCTGGTAACTAACTAGAGAAAGAGAGCTCGGAGAAAAGAAAGAAAAAAGCTGGTAAAACCGAGGATGGCAGAGATTGAATATTATGTGTGGATGCATCTTTGGGTGATCTGTTTTATTTCAATTCTTTTTATTTTATCACACTCGAGTAAAAGTTATACAGTACAGATTATGAGCAAGCAAGAAAAATGGAACAGTGCACTAGGTGGACAAGAGGCTGGCAAGAGCGACTGGATCTTTGCAGGCAGGGGTCGCTTCCATGGACTCTCGGGTACACTATCAACCATGAGGCAGCCAACCAGTCCTTGTTCTGGTCAGAGACTATTCTGGTCAGAGACTAAGTAGCCGGTCCTTGTTCTGGTCAGAGGCTGAGCCAACCAGTCGTTCTTCTGGCCAGAGATTAAGCCAAACTACTCCTTATTCTGGTAAGAGACTGAACCAACCAGTCGTTCTTCTGACCAAAGGCTGAGCCAACCAGTCTTTCTTCTGGCCAGAGACTAACCAAACTAATCTTTCTCTGGTCAGAGACTGAGCCAACTAGTCCTTCTTCTAGCCTGAGGCTGAGCCAACTAGTCCTTCTTCAGGCCAGAGGCTGAGCCAACCAGTCGTTCTTCTGACCAAAGGCTGAGCCAAACAGTCCTTCTTCTGGCCAGAGAAAGAGCCAACTAGTCCTTGTTCTGGCCAGAGACAGAGCCTACCAGTCCTTCTTCTGGCCAGAGACTAACCCAAACCAATCCTTCTTCTGGCCAGACACTAACCCAAACCAATCCTTCTTCTGGCCAGAGACTAACCCAAACCAATCCTTCTTCTGGTAAGAGACTGAGCCAACCAATCCTTCTTCTGGCCTGAGGCTGAGCCAAGGCCTTCTTCAGGCCTGAGGCTGAGCCAACCAGTCTTTCTTCTGGCCAGAGAGACTAACCCAAACTAATCCAGTGGCGGATCTAGACAGCCTTCCTTAGTGTTCCAGAAGACTGTCAAAATGCTGGTGACCTCTGACCTTTTCAATTGATCGGTAAAGGATCACCACAATATGAGAAGGAAGACTTCCTCGGTGCAGAACTTGTTCCATTTTGGCTTGGAAAAAAATGAAAAAAGCTGCTCAAGGTAAAAAAAAAAACACACACAAGTACAGAAGGATAGTTTACTTCTAGCAATAGCTATCATGCAGGGTTGCCAACTTTTATGATAGTGCTAGCGTGTGAATCGGCTATATAGTAGATACGTCTGGCGTGCAAGTAGATGGTAGCTTGTTCCCCGTGGGGCATTTCGCTGTAGATCGTTCACTTGTTAACTGTGGCAGGTACCCGGATCGACTCCAGGATACCCTTCGCCTCTCTCCTACTGAAAATACTTAAAAAATTCGTCTCTTTTAGATCATAAACTACACACCAGTCGGTACGGTCACTTTTTAATGATGACTACTTCTAACATCGCGAATCTCACGCCAGATTTGTTTGGTTTGGCGTGAGACTGAGCCTCCAGAGCATAAAAGCATGAGAGTTGGCAACTCTTGACTGCATAGCTATAGCTAGAAGATTGTGCCAGTTACAATTATGGAATTAGATAATTGTCACTGTTATTTTGTAATCAATGGTGCTGTAAAATAAATGGTGTTTTACCTGATTGTAGTACTTCACATGAGCATCAGAATCTACTTGAGCTTGTCTCTCAAGGAAACAGTGAGAAGGTTACATCACTGAGTTCAGCAAATCAGGTGCAGGTACGAGACACAGGTACAGTTAACAACATGGACTCCCATGATAAAGAAGAAGTGTATATACAAATTCCTTATAATGTCTGGAAACCCGATCATTTCCCAAGAAGGAGAAGTATGGTAAGAAGAGAGCATTTAATTATGAATGGCCTCAACAATATCCGTGGTTAGTATATTCAGCTTTAAAGGATGGTGCCTACTGTCTCCCATGTGTATTATTTGCCAAACAAACTGGTAAAAAGGGTCTGAAATTGGATAGGCTCTTAAACATACCTATATACACATGGACCTCAGCAACTCGAACATTTAAAGAGCACCAGTCTAATTCTGAAGTTCATAAAATGGCAGTAGTTATGGCTGGAGAATTTTGGAAGTCCACGGAGAACAAATCTATACCAATCAGCAACAACTTGATCAAGCTGTAGCTAAAACCATTCAAGAAAATAGAAGTAAGCTATCTTCTATTTTGAAAACTGTAATATTTTGTGGGAGGCAAAATATATCACTGCGTGGTCATAAAGATGATAGTCAGTATTTTGATGAAGAAAGTAACTTTGGAAATTTTCAGAAGCTACTGGAATTTCGAATTGAATCAGGTGACAAGATTTTGGAGTCTCATCTAGAGAATGCTTCAACCTATAGGTGGAAAACAATTCAAAATGAACTTATTAACTGCGGTGGAGAATATATTCGTGATTTGATAATAAAAGATATCAAGATATCTAAATAATTTACTATAATGGGAGATGAGGCAACCGATTGCAGGAATATAGAACAATTGACTGTTGTTATTCGCTGTTTATAATGAAATTAGAGAAGATTTTTTAGGATTTCTTGCATGCAAGGATGGTGTTACAGGTGAAGCTATTGCAAGAACAAGGACAGAATTCATCACCAAGTTAGTTTGGATATGTCATATTGCAGATATGATAAAGTGCATATCTATTTGCCCCCAGTTATTATTATTCTATTTGTGTAGAGAACAGTGCTATGATGGTGCTGGTAATATGGCAGGTAGTACAGGAGGAGCTGCTGCTAGGATTAAGCAATCCTATCCTCATGCTGTATATGTCCACTGCACAAGCCATAAACTTAACTTGTGTGTAATAAAGCTTGTTCTATACAGGTAAAGCTCCATATTGTATTAAAAAAATCCTCTCAATTTTATAGAAATCTATGCTGCAGATGGCGAGAAATATGATGGGCACTGTTGACAGAAGTTAACAGCTCTCGAGACTTTGCAAGTTATGGACCAAGTTCTATTTCCAAACATCACCAAGATGCTCAAGATCGTTTGCACACTTCCTGTCAGCACATGTGAGTGCGAGCGTTCTTTTTCAGCACTCAAGAGGCTGAAAACATACATTCGCTCATCAATGGGGGAAGAAAGACTAAATGGATTGGCCTTACTCCACGCTCATTATAGTATTAACATTGATGTTGAAGAAGTTCTTAATGTATTTGCACGTAAACATCCATGTCGTCTAAGACTCTTATAATGGGTACCATTTTCATTATTCCATAATATGTTATTCAGGGCTTTCATTTAAAATTATGATGAGTAATTATGTGTTTCAAATAGTGGTAGTTAAAGACAGTCTGAGTAGATTTGCAGTGAGGGTAGTTAAAAAAAAAGTAATTATAGTATATAACAATGTACAGCAAATGAATTTACATGATTATAATTGGGTGCACCAATAAATGAACGAACCAAGAAATCACACTGTTAGCACACTGATATGGGAGTCGGACATAAAAGGAAGACTGTCAATTCAAGTGTCTAGATCCGTCCCTGTAATTCTTCTCTGGTCAGAGTGAGCTAACTAGTCCTTCTTCTGACCTGAGGCTGAGCCAACCAGTACTTCTTCTGGCCAAACACTGAGCCAACCAGTCCTTCTTCTGGCCATAGGCTGAGCCAACCAGTCGTTCTCATGGCCAGAGACTGAGCCAACCACTCGTTCTCATGGCCAGAGGCTGAGCCAACCAGTCCTTCTGGCTGAGCAAACCAGTCCTTCTTCTGGCCAGAGGCTGAGCAAACCAGTCGTTCTCATGGCCAGAGGCTGAGCCAACCAGTCCTTCTCATGGCCAGAGGATGAGCCAACCAGTCGTTCTCATGGCCAGAGGCTGAGCTAACCAGTCGTTCTCATGGCCAGAGGCTGAGCCAACCAGTCGTTCTCATGGCCAGAGGCTGAGCTAACCAGTCGTTCTCACAGCCAGAGGCTAAACCAACCAGTCGTTCTCATAGTCAGAGACTGGGCCTACATGTTTCCTTATTTTTAGAACCATAATTCAGGAGTCCTGTATCTGCAAATATCCCAGAGATTGCCAGGAAGGTGAAAGACAAATGCTGTTTCTTACAAACTTACATGGAGACTTCCTACCCACAACACAATGACACTCTTGGACAGTGTCCTTACTTCAGATAGAGTCTTGCAAGCACATACTAAAGGCACTTACTAAATGTTCGGTGCAGAATGGCATATCACGGAATACGCTAGTATTCCCTTCAGTGGTTTGCCCCACTTTTTAAAATTCAGGAGTCCCGTATCTGACAAACGCTATAAATTTGTTATTATTATTTCAAAATTCATATGGACAGCTTCAACGCTGCCTAAACTGTGTTTTCTGCCAGTATTAGCTCAAACAACCCAGCGTACCTTGAACACTTCGCAGGATAGTCAAGTAGCAGAACTGAAATCTGTGAAAAGGATCATCTCTGTTCCTCCACTTACAACACACAAGCAAGAAGATTCCATTGTTCCACTGCACACCTATGAGTAACAACCTCCCTCTCAATTGGGGAAACAACTGTTGGTAATGGTCGTTTTCAATGATGCAATCAACCTAGCTCCTATTATAAGCAGAACACACGACTCGCAACAAAACACTTTTTATAGACAGTAAAAAGCTATTCTGCGATTGTTAATAGCATCCATGATAGTAGATATGAGCAAGAAGCATTGGGACCTAGCAAAGCTCTGAGTAAGGAGACAACAATTGCAGCGATCCTCTTGCTTGACTACACACTTCCACATGTAGCCAAACTCAGTAAAACACTCCAGACAGAACATTTGGACTTGTCCATCGTATCCCGTCTTGTCGATGCAACCCTTCACATGTTGGATGATGAGGTGTACCAGCAGCAAATTGGATACTAAGAACTTTTGGATGAAAGTGAGAACCTGGCAGGAGCAACTGGAATAAAATTAATCGCTCAGACATCAAGTCCTTTCCAGGAAAAAGTAGCAAAAGCATTCGTCAGTCACCGATAACATTTTGAGCTACTTTGCTTCTTCTGGAGATATTTTGTCAGCTCTGAACATCTCTGATCCGAGGAAAGTGCCAAGTCTGTACTCTAACAATCTGTCCTCCTATGGAGAAAAGTCACTTAGCACCCTCCTTGCACACTATGGCACAGAGAGATCTGCGGTGACACTACAGGGTGAAGAAACAGTATGATATCCCCTGACATTGGACAGCTCTTGGCTAATAAGAAAACATGGAAGTATCAGTTGAAAGAGTTGCTTTCAAATAAAATGTTGAAAACCATCTTCCCAAACTTGAATTCACTTGCTGATCTTCCCAAACTTGAATTCACTTGCTGCCATCAGTCTGTCCATACCTGTTGCTATCATCTCTGAGATGAAATTAATTAAAATGCAGCTGCTATGAAGCAGCTTAAGTGACTCCAGCCTTTCACACCCGTTGAAAGTTGCCATCGAGAGCCTGGAAACAGTGACAGACAGTGATCTTGAAACAAGCGTAGATATATGGAACAGAAAGAAAAGAAGAGCAGCTGTTTAATTAAGTTGTCCATGGCATGTTTGGTCTGTGGAATGGACTTGCCTGGCTGCTGTTATTATTATTATTATTATTGTTGTTGTTGTTATTGTTATTATTATTATTACTACTACTACTACTATTATTACTACTACTACTACTACTACTATTACTATTACTACTACTATTATTATTACTAATATTATTATTATTATTATTATTATTATTATTATTATTATTATTATTATTATTATTATTATTATTATTATTATTATTATTATTATGATGTTTTTAAATTCCACATCCGGTTCAATGGCCACTGGGTGTTCTATCAACAGCTACTGCAGCTTCTGCAATGGCCACTGGGCGTTCTATCAACAGCTACTACAGCACTGCCACTTCTGCAATGACAGCTACTGCAGCTTCTGTAATGGCCGCTGGGTGTTCTATCAACAGCTACTACAGCACTGCCACTTCTGCAATGGCCAGATGAATCTTATCTTAACAACACATTGGTGTTGTCCTAACTTACAGCTGGGATGGTCCATGGCAGGTTCTTGGGTAAGCAGTCCTCGACTTCCTTGGAAAACTCAGCAAAGTCTATCTGCTGGTCGATGAGAATGGTCTCCGACTCCGCCTCCACCAGCCCCGCCTCCCCAAGACTGCGCTTCACATGACTGCAAGAGACAACAACCAAGAATAACAACACATCACAAGATCCGGTTGTTAAACAGGACGCTTATAAGCAAGAGAACGGGCACCTATTAGCACCACCCAGCAGCCAGTTAATTAACAAGCAATGCCCAAGACCAGAAATAAGTAATCAAGTTCTGTTAGACACAATCACCGACTATATGCACTAACTAGCTAGAATGGATGGGGGATGATTGTGAACTGTTGCAGAGCAGTGGCGAGCGTTGGCACATCGCAACCACAACTTTGCCTGGTCACCAGCAATGGAAGAAACACTGACGTTCCAAGATGACGTGACATAGTCATGAACGACTCTAACAAATGGAGGCAGTCAAGTAGGTCCTCAACAGAATGTAGGTGCTTGATAGAGATACCTACTGAACAACCAGCTGTTACGGTGAGGACTCACACATGATTACGATGCGAATATACGGAGGACTACAGGTCTAACATCAAAATTGGGATAGAAAAAAAAGGGTTTGTAAAAAAGGGTGTGTCCATACTGAGAACTCCATAACTCCTGCACCCTTCACAGTTAACCGATTGCACGCCGTATTCCTAGTACCCGCGGGCAAATTATTCATGAATTAACGAGGTATTTTACTTATTATTTTTATATCTTCCGTTCTGCAGGGACTCCACCCATGAAACTTGGGTCATATTCAGCCACATGATAGCTCTACTTCCTGTAAAAAAATCGAGCCTTCCTTACCAACTGGGCAGAACTAACCAGCATTATAAAACCTCGTCATCTTCTTGGGGGTGAATATTTTCATATTTTCACACTATTATACACACATTATAATGCCAACACAAGATGGAGCATCTATTTACAAACCCTCTACCAGCTGCAAAGCCAGTGGGTTGTTTTCCCCATCAAAATGCTAACACATAATAATACAAAAAACAATTATAAGAGAGTGAAAATGCTAACACATACTAGAATAAAACCATAATATAAAACACAATTATGTAAGGGAGTGTCTTGGGTAGAGCTCCGGTCTTGCTGTCACGGGTAGAGTAGAACTTGCTCAGTCTTGGGTATAGCTTGCTTGGTCTCCGGCATGATATTTCACCATGTTTTTATTCTACACAAACATGAGATACCAGGATAAGAATAACACTTGAATACTGGAGAGACGAGAGAAGTAGACGAAGGGACAGGGAACGAGAGAAGTAGACGAAGGAGCAGGGAACAAGAGAGAAGTAGACGAAGGAGCAGGGAACAAGAGAGAAGCACAGAAAGGAGCAGGGGGTGCATAAACATTACTGATAGTCCACCAAGGTATGGTATTACGAAAACAGTCATGGCCTGTTGATCCACCACACAAAGGAACCTTACAAAAACAACACTGGGACCTTGCCTCATGCCTGTAACCTTTACAAATGCAAACTACACAGCGCTTCTTTGCACAGCACTGTGGGAAATGACCTAGTTTTAAATTGAGGCGATCTAGCTGACTATTTGCCTGACTACAACGTTGACCTGCACGCTGCCGAGAAAAGAAAGAACCAATCAAAGATTTAGCTAGAACAATCCTAGCTTCTAGATAATTACCCTTCCTTACTGATATTGGAGCTCGGACAGAAGAAAACAAAATAAATGAATTCAATAAACAAGCTTCTATCAAATTTGTAACCAACAAACCATCAATAGAATTTACATGTACATAACGCATTAGCTCCAAAAACCGAGTCCTAGGCATTACTTTACGAACCAAAGATCCAGACAAATCCGAGTGATTAGTGGACCAGTACAATTCTAAGTATGGAAGTGTGGAAACTCCCATTATTATCAACATTCCTACAAAAGCTTTCATTTCCTCTATATTAGTATCTACCCATGGCCTGGAGAGACTAGCCATCCTAGAAACGTAACAGTTCGTCTCTGCTACTAGGAGTTCCCACACTTCAAGAGTAAAAAAAAGGTAAAATGCATCTAAAAATGTACTTGATGCACCAAGCAATGAAGAAGTTGGACCAGCTGTTGCTGTATAGTCCAATTTCAAAGGAGTTGGCTCCTTTATTTCCCACTTACCTGTGACCTCAGTTAGCCTAGAACCAGTGCCAGATGCTTGGGCAGAACCAGTGCCAGATGCTTGGGCAGAACCAGTGCCAGATGCTCGGACAGAACCAGTGCCAGATGCTCGCACACGCCTATAACCTCTGGCCCACCTACTACCAGTACCTTTTGGAGGACCACTAGCAACACTTACGACTCCACTACCACTTGAGCTGCTTCCCCCTTGGCCAGTACTCCCTCGCCCGCCTCTCCCTCGGCCAGTACTCCCTCGCCCGCCTCTCCCTCGCACAACTCCAGCACCAGTCGTGTTCCCACGCCCTGTAGAGACTTCAGGCAAGGCTTCCTCATCCTCCAATGTAACAAAAGGAGTCATAGATGCCTCATCTCCACTCTCATCATCTGATGCTGTAGGAAAAGTAGTGGGGAGGGTGGGAAAAACAAGATATATATATATATCAAGTTTGTGGTCAACATTTGAAAATTCAAATTCAAATCAACAACTCCAACCTACACTCTTAGCTATAACTTTTTTCCTATAACTATCCTGTCTGAATTTGGAATACCAACAGAATAAGCTAGTATTTGGCAATAGTACACTCTCAGTTGACTATGGTAAACAAAGGCTATGAAGCGCTAAGGTTAGAAGAAACTTACAATCGAGAAGTCCATCCAAGCGCGCCTCTTCTCTTAGAGCAACTGGATCCAGAGTGTTTCCTCGGTATGCATAGATGTCTTCACCTTCTTCCCCAAATGAATCTGACCCAGAATCGCCAGAATCGTTGGCTAAAAGTTGAGAAATAACGTCCTCACAGGAGAGCATCTTTGAGCAGTTAAAAAAAAAAGCTCGACCAACAAAAATGGCGTTCAACCGCAGGATTTTTGTTGCACGATGCATCAACCGGAAATAATCATTTTGGTGACGTTCTCTAGTCTACTAGGCATGTGCAGAACCCAACCGGGGCTGTTAGCTCGTAACGGTTCATTTTATATATTTTTGTGTGGCGAAGGATGTAAGGTCTCGCGCCATATGGCGCTTACGGCGTTTAATCGGTTAAAGGAATAGATCCATTATGTCTTTCTTTTGGCATTAAAATTGTAGGTACAGTATATATAGTATATAGGTTTAGGTAGGTACAGTACATATAGCTTTAGGTAAGGTACAGCATATATAGCTTTAGGTAAAGTACAGTTTATATAGGTTTAGGTAGGGTACAATATACATGTATATAGCAGGGTTGTATACAGAAATTTTGCCAAGGGGGGGCGAACTTGAGATATGGAAAAATAAGGGGGGGCGGAGAGCCTGGATGGTGCGGAAAGGGGACGTGCACCCTGGGCTTCCGCGTGGAGTACGAAAGTGTTTTACCCACAGGTATTTTTGCAGTACTAACTGTATATATAGCTGCTACTTATGATGGCATGCACTTTTTCTAAAATCTTTAGTACAACATTCCATCTTAAATATTTGCTGAAGTTGCATGCTACGGCAATCAGCATATATAGATTAGATATAGTCACTTGTCACTCGTATAATGGAGGTGGGCTTTTGTGAAATCGAATTATGTTGCATTCCATGCATTTTCTTACAAAATCATGGACAACAGGTTTCATACACAATTTTTCTCTAGTTCTCTAGGGGGGGGGGGGGGGGGGGTGGAAATGGTTGGTCACTTGGTGCCCTAATTTTTGTTAATATTTTCTTATAAGTCGTAAAAGGGGGGTCTGGGGGGAAGATCCCCCCATATTTTTTTTTGCTTTTACAATGTCTGAGGATAGCTATTTTGACTGACTACCAATGGCATTATGCTATACCGAACTATGGCTAGACTGTATATATTTCTCATGATATTGTAGCTGCTTGGAAAAAGGAGAGCATGTGTCATGACACGATGACATCACACACCACCACGTGCTCTCCTTTGTAGGTTTGTCACTTCTTTTGTTTCTCCTTCTTTCCCACTCCCTCTCTCTCAGTATTTTTAACTCAGTCCATTATGTCATGGTCTTCAAGTCTAATCTTAGACATGATGTCATCACACGCCACCACGTGTTCTCCTTTGTAGGTTTGTCACTTCTTCAGTTCCCTCCTTCTTTCCCACTCTCTCTCAGTATTTTAAACTCAGTCCATTATGTCATGGTCTTAAAGTCATCACACACCACCACGTGTTCTCCTTTGTAGGTTTGTCACTTCTTCAGTTCCCTCCTTCTTTCCCACTCTCTCTCAGTATTTTTAACTCAGTCCATTATGTCATGGTCTTAAAGTCTCTATAAAAGAAACCTTACTAGCTGATTTCTCTTCATATTAATATGGATATTCGCTCATACTTTGCAAGTACTTCTCAAGCCTCTTCTCATGCTAATAGCAGCGATAGCGAAGATAGCAGAACAGATAGCTCTGAGCATGTCGAGGCATCTAGTCCTAGCCTTAGTCCTCCACCTTCAAAGAAAAGCAAGCAAAACAAACACCGCTCTTCTGTATCCACGAAGAGAAAATACTCTAAGAGCTGGGAGAAAGATTTCAGTTGGCTCTATTATGACGAGGATAGCGATGGTGCCTTTTGCAAGGTTTGCAAGCAATCTGGTCTGCAGCGTACTGGAGGAGTGTGGGTCACACAACCTTGCAGAAATTGGAAGAAAGCTGTTGAAAAAATGAAAGCTCATGCGAGAAGTGACTTCCATATCCATGCAACTCAAGCTCTTTTTGCAGCTAAAGGAGCAGCCAAAGGTGGAACAGTTGTACAGCAACTCCAGAATGTTTTAGCTCGCAAAAGAGCTCAGAACAGAGCTGCAGTGAAGTGCCTGATCCTACTCACTCATTTTCTTACGAAAGAACAAGTTGCACATTCGACAAAATTTGAGAAGCTGGTTGACGTGGTGGTTCGATGTGGCAGCCAACATTTGAAGCAATTCTTAGAAACTGCACCAAGAAATGCTGTGTACACATCAAGATTGGCTGTGGTTGAATTCATCGAATCATTGGGGACATGGGTGGAGGAGTCGATTCTGAAGCGACTTCAAAAGGCACCTATGTACAGCCTCATGGCAGATGAGTGCACAGATGTCACCAACGTAGAAGAATTGTCTGTGTTTTGCCGCTGGGAGGAAGATGGTGTACCAGTAGAGTGCTTTCTGGAGCTTATTCCATTGAAGAAGGCTGATGCAGAGACCATCTATTCTAATCTCATCGATTGTTTAAAGAAGAAAGGTCTACAAGTCGGAAGAATAGTTGGATTGGGATTTGATGGAGCTGCAACTTTTTCTGGACGAAAGACCGGGGTTCAGGCACGTATCAAGAAACATACTCCTCACGCTCTGTTTATACACTGCCACTGTCACTTACTGCAGTTGGCTTGTGTGCAAGCTGCCAATAAAACTCCTGGAATTGCTCATGTTTACAGAACATTGACTACTCTTTGGAAGCATTTTCGCAATTCCCCCAAGCGAGCAGAGTGTCTGAAGGAGGTACAGCACGTTCTTGAACTTCCAGAAATGAAAGTGATCAAGCCATCTGACACACGCTGGCTGGCACATGAAAGGTGTGTCAAAGCTGTCAAAGCAAGTTATTCTGCAATTGTAATCACCATTGGGAACATCTACGAGACGTCCCACGAGCCAGAAGCTCTTGGAATCCATGGTGCCCTCTGCAAATTGTCTACGATTGCAGCTATATATTTGCTTGATTTCACTCTACCACAAGTAGCCAAGCTCAGCAAAGCACTTCAGGCAGAGCAGCTTGACCTCTCGTTGATATCATTCCTTGTTGATGCTACTGTTAAATCCTTGGATGATGCAGTTTTGCCTGGAGCGAACTGGGTGTTGGAGCTTCTTGAAAACGTTGAAGACTTGAAGTCATCTACAAAGGTGTCTATTGACGCTGATAAAATACTTTCGTTCCAGAATGTTGTTGGTAAGCCTTTTGTTGCTGATTTAAAGGCCAACATAACAAGCCGATTTTCTTCATCCAACGCTGTTGTATCAGCATTGTCTATATTCGATCCACGGAAAGTTCCAAAACCAGATTCAGTATCTTTTCCCACTTATGGAGACACGTCTGTTGAGAAACTGATTGCTCACTACGGAGAAGATAGAGATGCAGAAACATTGGATGGAGAAGAAACAGTGAAGACAGCCATGATTTCCACTGAAATACTTACAGAGTGGAAAACATTCCGCCAGCTGTTAGTCAAGCAACCACGGGATACTACTGCATCACAGCTGAAAGAACTTGTTTCAAACGACATGCTCAAGGCCATGTTTCCCAATTTGCACAAGATTGCCTCCATCTGCTTATCGATTCCAGTTTCTACTGCTTCTGTGGAGAGAAGCTTCTCACAGATGAAGATGATCAAGACTCGTTTGCGTAATTCTCTAAGTGACTGCAGCCTTTCTCACCTTATGAGGATTGCTATAGAGGCACCAGAAGTACTCTCTGAGAGCGACCTTGAAGAGATTGTGGACGTATGGCAGAGAAAACCAAGAAGAACCTCAGTTGGACATTCCTATCATTTGAACCTGAATCATAAGCTTATTACACCTTTCTTGTATTACATTTACACCTTTCTTGACATTATTTTTAAAAAAATCTCTAATTTCAAGGGGGGGGGGGGGCGAGAATGATACAAGGGGGGGGCGAATGCCCCCCCCCCCGCCCCCCCCTAAATACACCCCTGCATAGTGTATGCAGTTAGCTACAACCAGTCTTCACTCCCCACACATACTGCATGCAGGTTGATACAGAAGTGTGCGAACTAATCTATTCACGGTGCAGCCATTTGGCACAAGAGAGGAATCACCACACACACACACACACCACACACACACACCTCTTCCATGTGTGTGAGCTTCACAACACAACGGAAATAGTAACTGAAAGGTGGACAATTTAATTAGAGAGACACAAAATGATCTTCGCCAATTAAACTGCACCTATTTTCATGTTTCATGCCACACCAACTAGCATAGGACTCCTACCTGGTCAGAATTCTGCGGGGCAACTCTACCTGTCCTAGGTGGGTGAGTAAGGATGGGTAGGATACTTAGGGCTGCGTGACTAGGATGAGACCAGCAGGGACTCCATGGGGAAACTCTACCTGTCCTAGGTAGGTGATTAGGATGGGAAGGATACTTAGGGCTGTGTGACTAGGATGAGACCAGCAGGGACTCCATGGGGCAACTCTACCTGTCCTAGGTGGGTGATTAGGATGGGAAGGACAGTTAGGGCTACGTGACTAGGATGAGACCAGCAGGGACTCCATGGGGTAACTACCTGTCCTAGGTAGGTGATTAGGATGGGAAGGATACTTAGGGCTACGTGACTAGGATGAGACCAGCAGGGACTCCATGGGTGTGCCCCTCCTGTCCTACGAGGGACAATAAGTGGGAACATCATTAACGGGCAGGAGGAGGGAGGGGGAAACTAAAACGTTAAAAATTGTGATAACACCATTGTGCCCCACGTCCCTGCAAACAGTATTAACCACATAGCCCCTCCCACCACCACTCCTGGCCCCACCTTCCCACCCCCACACTTTCCTCGCCCCTCCCACCCCCACACTTTCCTCCCCCCCCCTCCCACACCCACCCTCTTGATCAGTGCTCACTGTCTGACTAATCATCTTACCCAGAAGGGAAGACAGAATGAGGAAGCCAGTCGTGGATGTGGCACACAAAGCTAGCAGAATCATATCTCTTGAAATCTTTGGCGAGATCTAATGCAAACACAACATAAGCACACCACAGCCTGACTTTGTATGCATGCACATACACACAGTATGACTAGCTGGCACACTTATTCTGCAAGGCACCTTGGGGCAGCTCCAGGAGTGGCACTAGCACCCTGGGCATTCTGTAGTCTCCAGGACAGAGCAGCGCTTCACCTTTATCCTACATCACACACACCACACATGCACACACACACATACACCACACACACACACATACATACATCACACACACATACATACACACACACATATATACACACACCACACACACACACACATACATAGACACACAGTCATCAATGTTTATACTACACTAGAAACTAATGCGGTGCATTGTGTGGTGTCGCAAGGTGCCATGGAGAGGGGGGAAACAAAACAACAACAACAACAAACCATCACTTATGTACATTTTAGCCTGATGCCCTAGGGGGCAAAACTTTTGAGACTTAAAAAAATTAATAGTTTACAGCAGATCTGCAGCAATCTTTCGCTTCGCGATGGACCACCATTTCCAGTTGATGGAAGGCTGCCTATTAGTGCGGGTGATCCGTTCATGTTATTCATGGATGAACGTTCGACGAATACATAGCCAGATATGCCAGGTGCAGCAATGGAAACTTCTTCATCAAACTCCCCCAGTGAGGGGCATGTTTCACTCACCAATAAGATGTAAGATGCTCAGTGCGATGGAGGGGGAGTACCAAGAATGGACTAAAAACTCAACAGAGGCTGGGGGGACGAATTTTTAAGCAGAAACCAGTTTTTACTGAACCAACAAAAAAAAACATTCAACTTTGAACAAATACACACACCATTTTATTTTTATGATGATGATGATGATGGTGATGATGGTGATGATGACGATGACGACAATAGGTGTGGCATGTGCGTGTGGAATGTAGCTGATTTGTGATCAGTACAAGAAGTATGCACATGTTAGGTGGCTGACTAATTGAAGAGGGAGCATGAAATTGATACCTTGGCTACAACGATGAAAATTCAAGAGGGTAATGAGAATGACCCAACCTCTTTTCTTAGGCACGTAGTAGTCTATGAAGAGCTGAGGTGCAGATTGGAAATGCCCCACAACTGATGCACACAGAGTTCACAGGTTTTACCCAGGGCTTGGGTGTAACCCGGATTGGGTTAAATACCTTTTACCCGGGTTTTACCCAGGTTTTACTCAAACATGGATACAACCCATGATAAAATAAGACACAATAGATTTATTATAAACTGTAAAGATATTATAAGAATTAAACTCTGTGATCAGGAAGACATTCAATAAATGGCAAAGAACTAGACAAAAACAGGAGCTGTGTTTCACTCATTTATTTACCAAGGGACAAGGTTGTCTACTAGAGTATATATTTTTTATTTAATGATTTATTTAAATATTTAAACAAGATTCATGGGATTAAAGTCCAATTGTTATACAAGTTAAACAGATTTAATACTGAGGTCCTTGCAGGAGCCTGTGGCAGAAGATGAGTTTCTGGGCTTTCTCATTTCCCAGGCGGTTGCGGAGTTTGTTGTGGATAAGTCCATAGGAGCTAAATATACGTTCTATGGAGCTGGAAGATGCAACTGCAGTGTGGAGTTGCTTCATAAGTTGCATGAATCCAGGGGGCAGGGCACACCTCTTGTCTACACCTTTCCACTGGGGTTTCAGTGGCACCAGGCTCAAAGTAGGATGAAGGGAATGGGGCCTCCTGAGCCTCAAAAGAGATGGCTGTGCTGAGGAATGCTTGGCTTTTCGTCTTCAGCCAAGCTTTGGCATCCTCAATCTGATAATCACTAAGTAACTGGCCCTGATACTTAGGGTGAAGTAGGTAGACAGCAAGGTGGCACCACTACAGCAAAGCGTTTTTTGATAGCATCCTGGTGGGGTTCCAGATAAAGGAGGGAGAGGTAGTGATGTGTAGCATCAGCAATCATGCAGCTATCACTTTGACATTTGTTGATGGCAACAGTAATAGGTTTGAGTCATTCAAGGAGATCTCCAGCAGCACATAGAATACCTAGATTCTTGATCTTACTAACAATAATGGGATCCATCTCATCAGCATTGTCTATGGTTATTGTCTTGTAGATGGAATGATTGGTCATAAATGATTTCAGACAATCCAGATTACTATTCCAGCGTGTAGGACAAGGCAATTTAGGTTTAACATGGCCAGGTGACTCCCTCAACCATCCATGGGAACGGTGGACATGTTGATGGACTTGACATGCTCCATGACCCATGGAGTGGACAGGTCTTGACAAAGAAGGTTCAGGCTGTGACTCATGCAGCCATATACGTTGACATCAGGACACTCTTTGTGGACTTCTTCATGCACTTTCTTCATTTTGTTCTCGTTGTCTGTACAGCAGTTCAGTACTTCACAGCCATACTTGCTCTCTGCTGTCTTGATAGAGTCCAAAAGAAGATCTTTGCATACTTCTGCAGTTTTCTTAGTGGATATGGGGTCATGAGCATCATGGAAGTAGCCTATGCCACCAGCAGTGAGAGAAGTGTCAATGATGGGGGTCATCCTTAATGTTAGTCCAGCCATCCTGTTGGATAGTTGTGGGCTTATTCTGTAGCTGTTGCCTCATCTTTGATTGAAGTTGGTTGTGCGAATTATCAAGAAGTGAGCCACCGATGTGCTTGGCTGTTGGAGGTACATATCCTGGGCGCATCATGTTGCAAACTTTCTTGAATAATGGGTGATCAGCAAAGTTGAAGGGTGTGTTGGTGGCATACAACAGATCAGCCCATGCCTGGTCCAGGTCTTGCTTTTGGACTGGTGTAGTTATGACAAGGTGATCATTGAGACAGTCTGTCGCTGCTTCTTTGCAGGGGGAGGAAGAGAGGAGACTACATGGCTGGATGATGGTTGTTCAGCTTCTCCGATTTCACCCTGGCAATCTGATAAGTCACATGCAGGTCTCTTTTGCGGGGTAGTCACAAGAGAGATACCCGAACATCTTTTGTGATGAGCGATGAGGCACTCCACTTTTGCTGATAACAAATGGAAACACTTCCTGCATTGAACTTTCTTGCCTTCCTGTTTGAAGTGTTGCCACACAATATTCTTTGGCCGTCCACTTGAACATAGTGACTTTTGAAGAGCAGAATTTCAGTTGTAATTGCAGTACACTCACTAAACTGTAAGCAGTGAATGGTGACCTGTGGCATTTGCTTGCCTTTTAAATAGCCCTGGTGTCCACCACCACCCAGACACTTGTGGCTCTGGGACAGGGCTGTGACAGGGCTACAAATAAGTGTTTTATATAACTGGGTAATACCTGGGGAAAATCCGGGTAAAAAAACCCCGGGTAAAATAGGAGTAAAACCTGGGGTAAAACCTGGGCGAAATACCTAAAACACAGGTTTTACCCACTGGGTTGGGTTAAATAGGTTTTACCCGGGTAAAATGCAAACACTGCATGCACATCTTCAGTTCATGAGGCTGCAACCACTTTGTCATTCTAGATGTAGGAAATGGTTCCTAAATTATATAGGGCAAAGGGTACTAAACAAGGAAAGCTCCTAAACCAGGGTGGCTACTAACCAGGGAGGAAGCTAAACAAGGGAGACTGCTAAATAAGGGATGCTACTAAACAAGGGAGGGGAGGCTACTAAACAAGGTAGGATACATACTACTAAACAAGGGAGGCTGCTAAATAAGGTAATCTACTAAACAAGGGAGTCTACTAAACAAAGGAGTCTACTAAACAAGGCAGAAGGGAAGCTGATGAAGGTAAGCTACTAAAAAGGGAGGCTACTAAACAAGGCAGGTTCCAGCCATGGGGCATTATTTTTGTAGGTTTCATTGTGTGTGTGGGGGGGGGGGGGGGAGATCAACAGTTTTATAATGAGCATGCTAATTATGCATGCACGTTTGGTAATCACACCAGATGGCAATGGTTCTAATTCAGGGGCAGCTGCCTGTCTTGGAAAGAGGGCCCCGAGGAAATGGCAGATTATCTTTCTCGGCCTTGTTTCTTTCTCGGCCTTGTTCAAGTCGCGAGAAGGGCCATGGGAAAAGAGGTCGCTAATTAACTACCCGTCCCGCACAATTCAAGGAGTAATCTCCCTAGAGCCACGCTGAGGGTGCGTTCATATCTGGGCATGTTTTTGGTGGTAGTTTTGCAGGCTAGACCCTTTACCAACCCACTTAATGCTAGTGAGACTACAATAACCTGGACGCTGGGGGAGGAGGGAGTATTTTCTAACCACAAAATCTGAAATCCACAACAATATTGCCACACGGAAATGACCTGCTGCATAGCAATTAAATAACAAATAATCACCTTATGAAAGGCTTTGATCTTCCCAACACAAGCTCTGTTGTGAATCTTCTCTGTAATATACACCACCTGCACACAGAACAAATATATAATAAAACTGTACAATTATTTTCAGCAGACATCAAATATTTTAAGGTTTCCCTTTCAAGCAAAAAAAAAGAAAAAAGAAGCTCATACATGTGTGGCATATTCCTCCCCAACTTTCTGGGGCACTCTCTCTACCAGAACACACCACACAAGACAGATGCACCTCCCTTATCCTTCCACAAGTTCCTGGGGCACTCTCTCTACCAGGCAGCTACCTAGAACACACCACACAAGACAGCTGCACCTCCCTTATCCTTCCCCAAGTTCCTGGGGCACTCTCTCTACCAGGCACACAAGACAGCTACACCTCCCTTATCCTTACCCAAGTTCCTGGGGGGACTCCCTCTACCAGGCAGCTACCTAGAACACACCATACAAGAGAGCTGCACCTCCCTTATCCTTACCCAAGTTCCTGGGGCAGTCTCCCTACCAGGCAGCTACCTAGAACACACCACACTAGATAGCTGCACCTCCCTTATCCTTACCCAAGTTCCTGGGGCACCCCCTACCAGACAGCTACTTAGAACATCAATGAAATCTGAATTTGTCTATCACCGTTTTGCATGACTAGTCCTCAAAATTAATCGTACACTGGTGCATGCACACACACACACACATACACACACACACACACACAAAGAACATGCTTTAGCAAAGCCTTGATAACTACATGTATAAGCTTCCCTGTGCTAATCCTGGAATATATTGTGCTGGGTCCTACAGGATTACTACAGTATATACAGCCACAGAGCAGAGTACTACAGTTATTAACTATACAAGCAATAAGTGAATTCCAGGCACACCCTGGGCCCAAGCAAGGAAGGCTCCACTGTCCTTCATCTCAGAAATAAACAATAAAATAAAAGAATTAAATTAAAGAGAGAGAGATAGGGGGGAAATTATTTGTATATACAGTGGAACGGGGTTATAATAATTAGAACAAATTTACTTTATCATCAACCAATTTGTATATTCCCCCATCTAGTTGACTGTATCAGTTGAGCCAGCTTATTGGTAATCCACATTTACAACAATGAAACTTCTGTTTTTTGCCCAGAAGCTGTTCACATGAGCTATGTATACTTGTTGGTACAGAGTCATGTGACCTTCCACGTGGCCATATCTGGCAAAAGAAGTAGAGCCACATGAGCTGTGTATACTTGTTGGTGCAGAGTCATGTGACCTTCCACGTGGTCATGTCTGGCAAAAGAAGTAGAGCCACATGAGCTGTGTATACTTGTTGGTGCAGAGTCATGTGACCTTCCACGTGGTCATGTCTGGCAAAAGAAGTAGAGCCACATGAGCTGTGTATACTTGTTGGTGCAGAGTCATGTGACCTTCCACGTGGCCATATCTGGCAAAAGAAGTAGAGCCACATGAGCTGTGTATACTTGTTGGTGCAGAGTCATGTGACCTTCCACGTGGTCATGTCTGGCAAAAGAATAAAGCCAGATCTCTCTAATCCAAGCCTTTCTGTAAGCAAGCAAATGGAGAGTGGGTCAAGAGTGGACAGCCATCCCTTCCAGAGGAAATGGGTCTAGCTAAAAGCACTATTTCCACTACAACAAGCCAAAGACTTACAAAGTGTCAGAAGCTAACTTCGGATCGAAATTAGAGAGACTGCAAATCTCCATTTCCATAGACTGATGATGCTGTTAGTGTGGGAGAGCAAGCTGTTAGTGTGGGGAGAGCAAGCTGTTAGTGTGGGCAGAGCAAGCTGTTAGTGTGGGGAGAGCAAGCTGTTAGTGTGTGTAGAGCAAGCTGTTAGTGTGGGGAGAGCAAGCTGTTAGTGTGGGGAGAGCAAGTTGTTAGTGTGGGAGAGCAAGCTGTTAGTGTGGGTAGAGCAAGCTGTTAGTGTGGGTAGAGCAAGCTGTTAGTGTGTGTAGAGCAAGCTGTTAGTGTGGGGAGAGCAAGCTGTTAGTGTGGGTAGAGCAAGCTGTTAGTGTGGGTAGAGCAAGCTGTTAGTGTGGGGAGAGCAAGCTGTTAGTGTGGGGAGAGCAAGCTGTTAGTGTGGGGAGAGCAAGCTGTTAGTGTGGGGAGAGCAAGCTGTTAGTGTGGGGAGAGCAAGCTGTTAGTGTGGGTAGAGCAAGCTGTTAGTGTGGGGAGAGCAAGCTGTTAGTGTGGGTAGAGCAAGCTGTTAGTATGGGTAGAGCAAGCTGTTAGTGTGGGGAGAGCAAGCTGTTAGTGTGGGGAGAGCAAGCTGTTAGTGTGGGGAGAGCAAGCTGTTAGTGTGGGGAGAGCATGCTGTTAGTGTGGGGAGAGCATGCTGTTAGTGTGGGGAGAGCAAGCTGTTAGTGTGGGGAGAGCAAGCTGTTAGTGTGGGGAGAGCATGCTGTTGGTGTGGGTGGGGAGAGCAAGCTGTTGGTGTGGGGAGAGCAAGCCGTTAGTGTGGGGAGAGCAAGCTGTTAGTGTGGGGAGAGCAAGCTGTTAGTGTGGGGAGAGCATGCTGTTGGTGTGGGTGGGGAGAGCAAGCTGTTAGTGTGGGGAGAGCAAGCTGTTAGTGTGGGGAGAGCAAGCTGTTAGTGTGGGGAGAGCAAGCTGTTAGTGTGGGAAGAGCAAGCTGTTAGTGTGGGGAGAGCAAGCCGTTAGTGTGGGGAGAGCATGCTGGCAGCACCTATAACTGGACCTACACCGAAAATGGAGGCCAAGGGTTGTGAATTTCCGTCTAATAAGGTTGGCCGGAGAAATTCAAAGAATGACACAGAATTGCTTACCACATGCTAGAGCTGCTGCTCTATCATCCTTGAGACAGTGAATCTCCATCCTTCCCACCTTCACAGTTTGTTCCACAAGCACAGAAGGATTTCTTGATCCTTTCAACAGCTTTTATAGCTAGTGTGAGAGATTTACCGACTACATGCTGGTGCTAAGTCCATTGGTGATCAATTAGGTGTGCTGCAATTGGAAGACTACATTTTCGAGTCCGACTTCTACTCAAGTGAATAGAGTAGATGGTGTCAATCCTGGACAACCGACAGACCGACATAGCATTCTATGTCATTCTTATCAAGTAGACAATAAAGAATTTATCACACTTGCCGTGGAATATAGCGAGTCATTTCACTCGCAAGCTGTATTTTCATTCGCCTTCTCCTCGTGAAATTACTCACCATATTTCACTTTGACTCGTGTAATTTTATTCATCCACCTGACGTTGCAGTGAGACATTTAAGGAAAATGCGTCCAGTGATGCCAAAGACAGCCTAAATTTGTCATAAGTAGAAAGCTCTCGGCCACCTAATACTGGTTAGGACTAGAGACATAGTGATAGGGCTAGGGTCACTTCACCACTTATACATTATTGGTCACTTCATTACTTAATTACATCATTAGTAGGGCTGGTCACTTCATCACTTAATAACACATTACATCATTAGTAGGGCTGGTCACTTCATCACTTAATAACACATTACATCATTAGTAGGGCTGGTCACTTCATTACTTAATAACACATTACATCATTAGTAGGGCTGGTCACTTCATCACTTAATAACACATTACATCATTAATAGGGCTGGTCACTTCATCACTTAATAACACATTACATCATTAGTAGGGCTGGTCACTTCATCACTTAATAACACATTACATCATTAATAGGGCTGGTCACTTCATCACTTAATAACACATTACATCATTAATAGGGCTGGTCACTTCATCACTTAATAACACATTACATAGTAAGGCTGGTCACTTCATCACTTAATAACACAATACATCATTAGTAGGGCTGGTCACTTCATCACTTAATAACACATTACATCATTAGTAGGGCTGGTCACTTCATCACTTAATAACACATTACATCATTAGTAAGGCTGGTCACTTCTCATCACTTAATAACACATTACATCATTAGTAAGGCTGGTCACTTCATCACTTAATAACACATTACATCATTAGTAGGGCTGGTCACTTCATTACTTAATAACACATTACATCATTAGTAAGGCTGGTCACTTCATCACTTAATAACACATTACATCATTAGTAAGGCTGGTCACTTCATCACTTAATAACACATTACATCATTAGTAAGGCTGGTCACTTCAACACATTACATCATTAGTAAGGCTGGTCACTTCTCATCACTTAATGACACATTACATCATTAGTAGGGCAGGTCACTTCATCACTTAATTAATAACACATTACATCATTAGTAGGGCTGGTCACTTCATTACTTAATGACACATTACATCATTAGTAGGGCTGGTCACTTCTCATCACTTAATAACACATTACATCATTAGTAGGGCTGGTCACTTCATCACTTAATAACACATTACATCATTAGTAGGGCTGGTCACTTCTCATCAATAACACATTACATCATTAGTAAGGCTGGTCACTTCTCATCAATAACACATTACATCATTAGTAAGGCTGGTCACTTCATTACTTAATGACACATTACATCATTAGTAGGGCTGGTCACTTCATTACTTAATAACACATTACATCATTAGTAGGGCTGGTCACTTCTCATCACTTAATAACACATTACATCATTAGTAGGGCTGGTCACTTCATCACTTAATTAATAACACATTACATCATTAGTAAGGCTGGTCACTTCATCACTTAATAACACATTACATCATTAGTAGGGCTGGTCACTTCTCATGACTTAATAACACATTACATCATTAGAAGGGCTGGTCACTTCATTACTTAATAACACATTACATCATTAGTAAGGCTGGTCACTTCATCACTTAATAACACATTACATCATTAGTAGGGCTGGTCACTTCTCATGACTTAATAACACATTACATCATTAGTAGGGCTGGTCACTTCATTACTTAATAACTCATTACATCATTAGTAGGGCTGGTCACTTCATCACTTAATATTACATCATTAGTAGGGCTGGTCACTTCATTACTTAATAACACAACACATTACATCATTAGTAGGGCTGGTCACTTCATTACTTAATAACACATTACATCATTAGTAGGGCTTGTCACTTCATCACTTAATAACACATTACATCATTAGTAGGGCTTGTCACTTCATTACTTAATAACACATTACATCATTAGTAAGGCTGGTCACTTCATCACTTAATAACACATTACATCATTAGTAAGGCTGGTCACTTCATTACTTAATAACACATTACATCATTAGTAAGGCTGGTCACTTCTCTGAACACTTAATAACACATTACATCATTAGTAAGGCTGGTCACTTCATCACTGAACTGTATACTTCTAACGACATTACTGGTAGACTTCATTAAATAATACCAAAGATTTAAATAATTCACAGCCTTTGTTTGTTCTGTGGAGTGTGTGTGGAACCTCCACCCAATCTTGTGGAAAGAGACCCTCGGTAATTGATATAGCCAGCACGGGCAGGGAACTGCTCGTGAAGGAGGTGCTACTCTCCATCTCACACCTAAGGATCAGCACTTGAATCGATAAGTAGGGGTGGACTACCCGATCACTGGGTCTCAAGACTATGCAGCAAAACAACGCTGCCAGATATGTTACTATGCTTATACACGATAGCATTCAGACAAGTCATTGGGTCACATGCATGTCATGTGACAACACGTTGCCAGCAAGTATAAAATGCCTTCCATTGTCATTTGCCCTGATGAAGACCGAGTCACTCGGTTGAAACATTGCCATAGAAATGCAAGAGCTCATTAAAAGATAAATCTTTCGGTATTCATTTGACCTTCGCATTTCTCTGCTTTTCCAATTTTCTCTCCTTTCCCGCGTGGTCTGTACGATCGTTTTTCACAACCCTTCCTCCCCCAATGGAGTAGAGTCGGTCTACAAGAGTCTCTTTGGTGGTTGCTGCACTGGGCTCACGAATGCAGTCTGAGTGTGCCATGGTAACAGGAGGCGTGACCACTGGAGAGGTGGAAGATAGAGCATGGGTATTACAGCAGTCCCTTTTTAGAGAGACCACACCTCCAGTATAAGACCAGAATTACATGCATGAATGCACTTAACCTCCCTCTGGCCATCCTAGGCATCAATGAACAGTAAACTAGTTTTACTAAGAACCACCCTAAATATCCAAGCATTAATGACCAGTAAACTAGCTTTACTAAGAACCACCCAAAATATCCAAACATCAATGACCAGTAAACTAGCTTTACAAGAACCACCCAAAATATCCAAACATCAATGACCAGTAAACTAGCTTTATTAAGAACCACCCAAAATATCCAAACATCAATGACCAGTAAACTAGCTTTACTAAGAACCACCCAAAATATCCAAGCATCAATGACCAGTAAACTAGCTTTACTAAGAACCACCCAAAATATCCAAGCATCAATGACCAGTAAACTAGCTTTACTAAGAACCACCCAAAACATCCAAACATCAATGACCAGTAAACTAGCTTTACAAGAACCACCCAAAACATCCAAACATCAATGACCAGTAAACTAGCTTTACAAGAACCACCCAAAACATCCAAACATCAATGACCAGTAAACTAGCTTTACTAAGAACCACCCAAAATATCCAAGCATCAATGACCAGTAAACTAGCTTCACCAAGAACCACCCAAAATATCCAAGGGGATACTGAGGGTCAAACATGCTGGGGAAAAAACACGTTGTTTTCTAAGACCTGTAATCTTTCCCCTATGGATATAATTTTGCTGCCAAGAGATTGGGTTTTATTAATAATATGAAAAGGAGGGAGCAGTACTTGTTTGGTTCATGACAGGCAAAATAGTTGATGTTATTCAAATTGACTCTCGGCAAAGCTCTCTCCCCAAGAGCAGAATCAATAGGGTTCAAACTTTAAATCAAATACCCTGTTATAAGCCAAAACTAAAATTTGTTTAATGAATATTAATTTTCTAATTGCTGACTATGACTCTGGAGAGCTCACCCTCTTCAAAGTCATGGAACATCCCTGTATGTTACGTAGTCAGAAGTTTATAGAGTTTTCATTTATAGAGCAAAGAGAAAGCCCTTAGGCCTTAAAAAAAAAGTTTGAGACATAAGTGAAAACTGGCTGAGTTATTTTCGGCGAAAATACCGGGGGGAATGTATTTTTCTTTCTTTCCCCCAACGAAGATAACTCTGTTTTACACGTATCTCAAACTCTTTACCATATAGGGAAATAATTTCACAGGGAATGCACGAAATTTTGCGAGTGGCCATCAAAACGTGAACATTTTCCACACGCATATTTATAGTGATTACATCATCAACAATTGTGTACATGGATATGACTCAGAATATCTAAAATTCACTGTCTATCTTTCAGTACTTAAGAAGGTGAAACAGGTGTTCTTCCTCACCCTGGAGATGTTCCTCACCCTGGAGATTCTTCCTCACCCTGGAGTCTTCCTCACCCTGGAGATTCTTCCTCACCCTGGAGATTCTTCCTCACCCTGGAGATTCTTCCTCACCTTGGAGATGTTCCTCACCCTGGAGATTCTTCCTCACCCTGGAGTCTTCCTCACCCTGGAGATTCTTCCTCACCCTGGAGATTCTTCCTCACCCTGGAGATTCTTCCTCACCTTGGAGATGTTCCTCACCCTGGAGATTCTTCCACACCCTGGAGTCTTCCTCACCCTGGAGATTCTTCCTCACCCTGGAGATGTTCCTCACCCTGGGGATGTTCCTCACCCTGGAGATTCTTCCTCACCTTGGAGATGTTCCTCACCCTGGAGATTCTTCCACACCATGGAGTCTTCCTCACCCTGGAGATTCTTCCTCGCCCTAGAGATGCTCCTCACCCTGGAGATGTTTCTGGGATTGCAGCTTCTACAGTACATGCAACTAATTGCTTTGTTGAAGAATAGCTACAAAGAAGTTGGGGTGGTGCTCACTAGCTAGAAACACTAAGCTACCAAACTAAGTTGGATGTTGGCAGGTATACTTTCGTGAACGGAAATTTAGCAGGCGTGAACTTTGCCCCGTGAATTTCATATCCCTGTCAAATTATTTCCCCTACATTAAAGAAAAACATTCCTTTGTTCTACAAATCTTTCGACTAAAACAACATACAGGGTTTTCCCTTGACTTTGAAGAGGGCGACCATTCAAAGGAGTCCTGGTCAGCACATCAGAAGATTGATACTAATCAACACCAATTTTGAAATACCGCTTCACATTGGAGTTCTATTTCGTAACAGGGCACTTGAGCTACCCACAAAACAAGTTTGAGCCCTATTGACATTCTGATCTCATGGAGAGAGCTCCGCAGAGAGTCAATTTGAATGACCTCAACTACTTTGACTGTCATTCATCCAATAACGTCTCATATTATAAATCATTTTAAAGCCAATAAAATTTTACCTTTTGCTAAGAAAATTATATCCATAAGAGTGTATGAAAAAAAATTACGATTCTTAGAAAACATTTTATTTAACATTTTCGACCTTTAGTCCACCCACCCCTACCCACCCCTACTAATTCTCCCATGTATGTGCCCCCTGTAACAACATATTATAATGATTTCTCAAAACATCCAACTTAAAGTTACTCCTCGACATCTCGGCTAGGTGCTCTCACCTTCATAAGGTAAAGGTTGTAGCATCTAGCCAGAGCATCGCCAAAGAGAAAATTCAAGTTGAATTTCGAGAAAGTTCTTATACTCTACATGTCAACTGAGAGTTGGGTGATAAGCTTGCTTTGTACGTAGCCGTGCGCACAGCAGTTGGAGGCATGGGAGAACAACGTCCTTTCTAATTATCTTGAAGTATACATGTTGGGCGTGGCATGAGATACTGTGGCTGTTGCTAGGTAGCTGTTGTGGTTAATTTCTGTGTTGGCTTTTGTCGTAACCACATTTTCTATTTATACGAAGACCTAGGGAGTACGGTGCGAAAGATTTTCTCTCAGATGGCTTGACCATCAGTCATGGAGAAATGTCAGAGCTCAGTCATCCTAGAGCGCTGTCATTGTGTCACGGACAAGTACGATGACCTTATTCTCCGGATTTCCATGGCTAATAATGGACACTTCCTTTATGCTGCTCTCTAGAAAGTTTGTATAAGCCTGCAGATCCTGCAACCATTGCATAATAAACCTGGGTAAGGCCAAAGGCTGTCCACACTGCACCTAAATTGATGCACATTAATGCGCGTTGGATCCTAGGGGGAAAAAACTCAGTCAATGCACATTCGTTGCATCCACACTAGCACCAAAATAAACCGTACGAAGCAAAAATAATCAGCCTCCCATAGTCAGTCAAAACCATGTACAGTAGCTGTAGTTGAGGTGGAGTTGGTTTTTGCATCCTTTTCTTGCTGATCAGCTACCTACATACAGATGCGCAGGAAACATTTTCTGCAGAGAAGAAAGAGGAGAGAGCTGAGGGAAAGGCAGAACCAACGAAGGTTGCGACTGCACGAACTTCAACAGTTCTCTAGCTATGTAGTTGGTCTAGCTATATACTCTAGCTAGCTAGTTTGGCTGCAGGCCACACAGATAGTATACAGCTAGCTCCAAAGTCCCCAACTGCAGCATCACGAAGACGCAAGCGAATGAAATTCTTTTCAACGCACACTCGCATAGTTATTGGACGCTTTAATTTGTTGCTCTGGTTCAACTCAAACCACCTATCAAGGTGGACCAGAATAATGTGCATTAATTTAATTCGAATTCAGCGTGGACGCGACCAATTGGCATTGGCTTGTGCAGTGTGGGCAGAAGACTCCACGCAGAAAACCTGGATTCATCTCTTCACTCAAATATGCCCAACCAATGCCCAACATTTATACTTCAAACGATGAAGACTAGAGCATCTAGTCGAAACATGGAGAGAGCAAATATTAAGCTGGTTATTTAGAAGGCCATTGTAATTTTGTTGTCAACTGAGAGTTCGTTGAAAGGACACTAACAGAGTTAAAGAATATTATGTCGTTCTTCAACGTCTCCAAAGTGTGTCACTGCACCTTGAACTTGTAACAAATATGAGGGGGGCGGGGGGGGGGGGAACATTTGCTCAACCACATAACATTAAACTCTCAATAAACTCTCAGTTGACATACATAGTACACAGAATGATTTTCTAGATAATAAACTTGAATTCACTCACTCGACGTTACGTTACGGCTCGATGAGCTAGCCTTCATCAGGAACATTATTCCTGATGAAGGAATGTTGAAGGCTAAAGCGCCTAGCCGAAACTTTGAGTGAGTGAATTCAAGTTTATTATCGAGAAAATCATTGCACATACATGTAACAGTATTTGAGACCACCACAAAAGGGAGAAAATTGCTTGGACCCCCTTCTATTATTATTATTATTAGATCATGTTCCCAACATCAGCAACTTTGAATGCCTCCCATTTTAGTGCAAAAAAAAGAAAGCACAGAGATAGAGCTATTTAGAATATTAACATAAAATGTCGACTATGGACCATACATGTGGATTTTACACGCCCTCAAGTATGTGGAAGTTACACGACCCTCAAGTAGAGGACATACTCTTTTCAATTTTTCCTGAGATTGGGTAAGGCAAAGCCGACTAGCAACCCATGAAGGTCGTCAGCACATGAAGCATGAGATCAAAGAACAACTCAAAACTGAGAGAAATAAACCCTTATCTTCTTTAACTTTACCATCTGTGGGGGTGGAGCTGATGGGACTGGAGGAAGGTACCTCCTTGAGAGACAGAGAAGAGATGTCAGGAATAATTCCATCTACGGCATCCAAAGGCTGTACTACCACAATATCATCCTGGAGGGCTCTGTTTCTAGCATGAATGCTACTCAGAAAGAAGTCGGGTCCACCAGTCTAAAATAAATATTTTTTTTTTTAAATTTTAAACACACACACAATACACAAACCCAACGAAAACACACACACACACAATACACACACCCCAACGGGAAAACACACACACACAATACACACACCACACATACACACACACCCGACGAAAACATACACACAATACACACACACACATCAGAAGACACACACCACACATACCAGAACCAGAAGATACACACACCAGAACACACACACACACACACACACCAGAAGATACACACCCTCATCCCACACACACACCAGAAGAAACACACGCACATACCAGAAGCACACCCACACCCATTACACTCAGAAGAAAACACACACACAATACACACACACACACACACACCAGAAGATACACACACCAGAAGATACATACACTCATCACACACACACCAGAAGAAAAGAAAACCACACACAATGACAACAATGACAACAACAACGACAACACAACAACAAAAATGACGACGACAACAACACAATGACAACACCACAACAACAATGACAAGACAACACACCGCACACCAGAAGACGCACACCAGAAGACACACACCACACACACCACACACATTCACACACCATAAGCATACACACACACCACACACATACACACACACACGACAAGCATACACACACACCACCACACACTTACACACACACCAGAAGAAGACGGACACAACTTCTTTAAATGTAATTGTAAATCTAGAAAAATAACCTTTCTTTGTGCCCACATGCCCACATGCTGTGGGCTTCATTCCAATTTCGGTCTTACAAACATTCGCTGGAACGGTGGAGGCTCACCTTGGTTGAAAAGAGTGGCAGAGTCTTAGCTTCAGTCCAGAGGTAGGTGTGGCTTGCGAGTGCGCAGCACAGGATATTGAAGGAAATGGTATGCATATCCAGAACTGCTACATCCTTTCCCATGCATCCCGGGAGGTCACTTGCGAGGGACCTCCCGAGAATCAGCACTGAGGTTGGGTGAGGGCTAGTAGCATTCGAAAGCTAGGGTTAGGTCTATTCTGCATTGTCAGTCACCCTCACTAGGGACACCCCAGAAAAAGCACAAGTAGAAGAGAAATTGTGGCAGTATTCGTCATCCATTAGAATGTGGCAGAATGTGGCAGCACGGAACATCCCTTGGAAATAGTGTGGCGCAATATTAAGTGAAACTGCTGGAACCATAACATTAGGATACACTGTGTCAGCTAAATGCTTCGCACGAAGATAATCCACATCATTACGCTCCTTCAGCCCAACTAAGGAGCCCAACTAAACATCAACGACAACAGAAGCAGTCTTCACGTGCAAGACAACTAAACATTTCACACACAAAAAATACTCATATTGTTCGTTCTCCTAAAGTTGTTTCTTTTATAGTAAAGGTGTGAGCCTCTAGCTGACTCCTCTGCTCTTTGTATGAGAAGAGAGATAGGCGGGTCGCCTGCACATGCGCTCAAATGAACCCTAAGGCCACAACAAAGCTCAACAACACAGGAAGAACAATACGAGCCTAGCACACACGATTGCCTCTGACGTCTCAATGTGGATCAGAGCTGGTCGTTTAATTAAAACAGTCCTGCTTACAGGGTTGGTGACGAAGGAAAACTCTGCTCTCTTATGACTGATTGTTAGGCTTCCCTGGAAGAGAGTGCCCCTCTTGAGACCTTCCTGTACCTTCTCCTTGCTCCATAGCTCCTCAAAAGGCTGCTCACATGTTAGAAGAAACAGCAAGGATTAGTTCATGTGTAAAAATACAGCCTCGTGACCCGCCCTCAACCCCTCCCCTTGCACACTCATGACCCTCCCTCAACCCCTCCCCTTTCCCACTCATGACCCTCCCTCAACCCCTCCCCTTGCCCACTCATGACCCACCCTCAACCCCTCCCCTTGCCCACTCATGACCCACCCTCAACCCCTCCCCTTGCCCACTCATGACCCTCCCTCAACCCCTCCCCTTGCCCACTCATGACCCTCCCTCAACCCCTCCCCTTGCCCACTCATGACCCGCCCTCAACCCCTCCCCTTTCCCACTCATGACCCACCCTCAACCCCTCCCCTTGCCCACTCATGACCCACCCTCAACCCCTCCCCTTGCCCACTCATGACCCTCCCTCAACCCCTCCCCTTGCCCACTCATGACCCTCCCTCAACCCCTCCCCTTGTCCACTCATGACCCTCCCTCAGCCGCCCCCTACCCACACCCAGACCACTCCTACAACCACTCCCCTTCCCTTCATGAACCCCTCCCTCAATCACTCCCCTTACATTCACCCTTACAACTACCAACTAAGTTCCTCTTGCACTACAATACTTGCCTCATTCCACCTTCTCAACCACGTCAAAAGCATCCTCAACACTCCAAAGCCACCCTCATCATCCTCTCCCATCACAATACACACACACACACATGAACACACTCTGCATTTTCCTACTAATTGCATTCAAAATAACCTTAAAGAACGTAGAAGTTCATGATATATCTTACAGGGACTTGCTTCTTGAGGAAAACATTCTTTTCTTGAAGGTGACCTGCAGAATAAAACATATTAGAACGAATTAAAACATTTTTCCTCGAGGGGGCTAGGTTCACACTCAAGCTACTTAATAAACATGGCGACCTCGCTTCAGATTCATCTGCACAGCCATCACAACAAAACTCACAACTGGTTAGCAATGGGCACTCACACAAACACACACACACTCGCTTATACTTACAAATTTGTAATTAAGAAAAAAGTGAAAAAAACTTACATAAATATATATATATGTATGTATGATGTATATATGCATGTATGTATTATGTATGTATTACGTATGTATGTATTATGTATGTATTATGTATGTATTATGTATGTATGTATTATGTATGTATTATGTATGTATTACATTATGCATGTTTGTATGTATGTATTATGTATGTATGTGTATGTATGTATTATGTATGCATGTATGTATGCATGTATGTATTATGTATGTATTATGTATGTATTATGTATGTATGTATTATGTATGTATGTATTGTGTATTATGTATGTATGTATTATGTATGTATTATGTATGTATGTATTAGGTATGTATTATGTATGTATTACATTATGCATGTATGTATGTATGTATTATGTATGTATGTATTATATTATGCATGTATGTATGTATGTGTATACACAGACAGCCGCAGGTGAAGTGTAGGAGGGGGGGGAGAGGGTTTCAGCCTTGTGACGTACACAAAATTAACTGAGTAGTACTGTGATAGTATTCACAGCGTATATATATATATATATATATATATATATATACATATACACTTTCAGCTTAAAATGATGATGTGCCAATGTTTCAACCAACATGCTTTGGTCTCCTCCAATGTGATATTGAAATGGCACGCAAGGTGAGGGGCTCAAACAGACCAGCCCACTCGTGCTTGATGATGTGTCTGAATACTGCATGTGTAGGAACATGGCAACATATCAGAGAGGTGATAAGGCGTGGATTCACATACAGTCTTGAGAGTTGGGACCCAGCAACCAGGCGGCTCAAGCCAAGCATCTCTATTGAAGCGCTGATCGTCAGGTTCGAGTCCTTCACAAACAGTTCCCTCCCTCTGCTAGCTCTATCGTCGAAGCCTCTTCCCACAATAAGCCTCCTCCCACAATAAGGTGGAGCTACCCAAATTGCTGGGCCTCAACTCTCACGACTATGCATGTGAAACCACGCCCATCACTACCTGCCTGATATGTTGCTGTGCTGTTCCCATTGAGACATGTGTTGGATCATGTGCAAGTCATGTGACTTTTTTTGGACAGATGCTAGCTGGTCTCTTCAAGTACCTCACCTCACATGTCATTTCTATCAAGCTAGAAATATTGCTTATTAAACAAAGTTGTATATATAGATAACCACTCCAATAAAGTGTGTATATATAGATAACCACTCCAATATAAAGTGTGTATATATAGATAACCACTCCAATAAAGTGTGTATATATAGATAACCACTCCAATAAAGTGTGTATATATAGATCACCACTCCAATAAAGTGTGTATATATAGATAACCACTCCAATAAAGTGTGTATATATAGATAACCACTCCAATAAAGTGTATATATAGATCACCACTCCAATAAAGTGTGTATATATAGATAACCACTCCAATAAAGTGTGTATATATAGATAACCACTCCAATAAAGTGTGTATATATAGATAACCACTCCAATAAAGTGTGTATATATAGATAACCACTCCAATAAAGTGTGTATATATAGATAACCACTCCAATAAAGTGTGTATATATAGATCACCACTCCAATAAAGTGTGTATATATAGATAACCACTCCAATAAAGTGTTTATATATAGATAACCACTCCAATAAAGAAGCACCTCCACTCTAACTATTACACAGGCTGCCACTTCTACTGATAAAATATCCGTAATTCTCCTCGTCTACAGACATCACAGTGTCAGCATTCCACAATGGCAACATATATTATCAATAGGTGCAAAAACGATCGATATGTCAATCCATTGGTTTACCTGTCTCTTGGGCAACCAACGTTGTGTAGCAGTGCTACCCACCTCCCCCCCCCCCCACACACACACACCATCTAGTCCTGTTACCACCCCTCCCTCTCTCGCAAAGTCCTTGGGGTCATAAATTTGTGCCCCCTGCAACTCTGTAGCTCTCTAATCCAAATCAGATCCCTGGGGGGTTGGCAGTAATTATCCAGACTCCACCACATGCATTGGTAAAATGGTGCAAAAGTGGAAACATTATCCCACCAGATTTTCTGGAACAATTGTAAGATGTTAGACACTCTGCATATTGAAGGACTGCAATGCCATATTACACCACTCCTCCAAATTATAATATTTTTGCCTAACCATGTAAGTTGGATTCCGTCTTCTTCTCTTTGGCCCCTCCACTATGGGAAGTGTAGGACCTCCTTTTGGGCTTGGACATGAGAATCTCAGTCTTGTCCTTAGAGCGATACGACAGACAAAATCCTTCCTGGAGCGATAGGACGTGCAGTTTTCTCACCCAAAAGGAAGTCGTTCTTAGACAAGTACGGGGAAGAACTTCAACCTTGAATACATGTACCAACAACCGCTGCAAGGCGCACATTCTAAATAAAAAACACTGAAATCGCTATGATTCACGTGCAAAACCAGAGTGCGCATGGCGCACTACCAGAGAAGTGAAGCTTCAAGCTTAGAGAGCAAAGTACTGCCACTTACTATTCCTAGTAAGTGCTACCTTTTTACTTACGGTTTGACTACTTGGGTCTGAAATTTTCCTACCATTTTGAGAATATCTATCTACTAGTACTAGTAATGCTTGAGCGAGAGCATATGCGTTCGTCATCCTTTCTGTCAGCCATGCAACCCGTTCTCAACTACCCGTACAAAAAAATGTAATGAGGGTCATGTATGGGCGAAATAGTTTTGGAGTTGCATAGGTTAGTTTGTTCCGTTATCTAGTAAAAACTATTAGCAACCCGTTCTCACTTGCGCCGCGTAACCAGTCCAGTTGCGTGCGTTTACGCAATCTCCGTCCGCTGCGTTGGCAGTAGCAGTGAGGATTAATTTTGCTATTGGCTAGCAGGATAGCTAGCAGGAGGATGCGCAGAAATAGCTGAAATGTTTTTTAGCTGGTGATAGCTAGCTAGTTACATGGATATCCACTTCCTTCCAGGCATTTTATTTGGCCCCAAGATCTTTATAGCATGTAGCTGAAACCTGCCAGAGGTTGGGAAAGCTCCTCGCCGTTAAAGCCCTCGCCGTTTCAATAAGTCTTGAGACATCATGGTAAGAGTAAGTTCACACCCGATGTGTTCTGGTGGCTACTGGCTTCTTGCGTTTGATATCTTCTTTTTTTCTTCTTTTTTTCTTCTTTTCTTTTTTTTCTTCATTAGGATAATACTAAATACAAGTCAAAACATCTCCATCCACCTCTGCAGGGATGGGTCGATGGAAAACAGTTACAGTTAATTAGACTACACCATCTACCTCCGCCAGGCGAATGGGTTGCCTCTGGACCCACAGTGAAGCTTTCCCTCTCCAAGGGGTGATGGCCAAGCATTGGAATAAGTGGCGGGTGCTATAACGGGGTCAATGCCAAGGTGCTGTCCCTGCAGGCGACCTATCATTGCCTCCTCACAGAGCTTCCACCACCAGGGGAGTGAAATGGATGCCTGCAGAGTGGCACTCCTCTGAATGTGCCCTCATTTTTCGGTCTTCACCTACCCTGAGTGCATATCCAGTGGTTTTCGCTGCTCCCGCGATGGTCTGCTGTTGCATAGGTGAGATAACAGTCACATCCAGTGCAGCCGGCTGGCCACGTGTCAAATTAGGGAGGTAGATATCAGCTGGACGACTGGAGCCAGGTATCATGGATGGAGCCTCCCTCCGTGGCGCTAGAGCAGCGGACTGTGCTGCCGAAAAAAGTGCATCACGAATGGAGTCATGTCTATGAATCCTGTCTCCATTCCCCCCACAACCAACTTGATGATCCCCAAATGCATCAGCCATTCTGTGGCAAACAGGACAGGGAGAGTCCTCATTCGTCATTCGCAGCTCTAGCCAATACACCAGACAGAGACGGAAATCCCTGTCCTGAATGTGGAGGCCCAGAGAGCTGGAGGGGATGGCATTGAGCCAATCGCCCACATGGGGGAGAGAAGATGATAGAGCAAGGGCTGTCGACCTCTGATCAGGGACGGACTCGAGTAGCAACCGGAAGCAGCAGTCGTGTAGTGTGACAGAGGCTTCTTTCTGCGGGGGATGTCTAGTTCTTCTAATGATGTCCAGTCTGGCCTCCCAGCTGCGTCTGCAGGAGCCTCAACAGAGATGGTATCCGGTTGCATTACCGGTCACAATCTCAATAAAAACCTTCCCAATCTACCTTCTCAATCAATTCTCTCAGACGTTTGGACTTGATGCTCTAGCCTTCATGGTTATTGTATTATTATTTTTTCTTTTATTTCGCCAGATTTCTTAGGCCCAGTCCCCTCAGTCTGGCAATCTGTGGAAACGTGGTCTCCCTGTCAGAGAGAGAATGAATTTTGAGATGATAAGGTTTTCCAATTGTTCAAAATGGTGGGTTAATTTGGGAATTGTATGAGAAAAAAAATTTTTTTTTATAATATTAAACAAGATGATTATATAAGATGATTATATAAGAAGTTAAAAGCAGTCCGAGGTTTACTGCAAAGTGATGATAATAATAATAATAATAATAATAATAATAATAATAATAATAATAATAATAATAATAATAATAATAATAATAATAATAATAATAATAATAATAATAATAATAATAATAATAATAATAATAATAATAATAATAATAATAATAATAATAATAATAATAATAATAATAATAATAATAATAATAATAATAATAATAATAATAATAATAATAATAATAATAATAATAATAATAATAATAATAATAATAATAATAATAATAATAATAATAATAATAATAATAATAATAATAATAATAATAATAATAATAATAATAATAACAGCAACAATAATCAGAGGCAGATGCACCACAGAGATTAAAGATGCAGTCTGAATTTGGGGGGTGGAATGTTTTATTCTCACAGATTTTGTGATGGAACCCATGACTAGTTGTTCTTGTGATGATATGTCGATTTCTCTGATTTGATGTTTCCAGGTTGCTGATTGAAATGCTGGTCCACGATGGAATTGTTGCATGTTCCTCTCGTTCCTCTCGTTCCTGCCGAAAGTTTAAACACTCTGTTATGACCATATCTTGGAAGTGTTATGGAGGTCCATGGTGAAAGTGTGCTCATCTATAAGATGGTATACTAATGTGGATGATGTGCTCATGTGGAGGCCCAATAGCTGTTTTATAAAGAATGACTTAACTTTGTCTATCTCTTTTAGCTGGTGCAAATGGAGGTAAGGAGTGATCTCGTGCAAACCATAGGTGATGATTGGGGAGATTTTCATGCAAAAGATTTTCATCCCCGTTTCAATTGAAAATGATGCAAACATCCAATGGCTGAGTAGGCTTTATTCTTTTTTCTATTTAGGTGGATTGTAAATGTTAGAGATGGTTGGAATGTAATTCCCAGATATTCATAACTGGAAGTGATGTTTACTTCCTGGTTGTCATATGTGAAGTGATCTTTTATGCCAAGTCTTCCAGCTTTCCCAGCTGCGTCTGCAGGAGCCTCAACAGAGATGGTATCCGGTTGCATTACCGGTCACAATCTCAATAAAAACCTTCCCAATCTACCTTCTCAATCAATTCTCTCAGACGTTTGGACTTGATGCTCTAGCCTTCATGGTTATTGTATTATTTTTATTTTTATTTTTTCGCCAGATTTCTTAGGCCCAGTCCCCTCAGTCTGGCAATCTGTGGAAACGTGGTCTCCCTGTCAGAGAGAGAATGAATTTTGAGATGATAAGGTTTTCCAATTGTTCAAAATGGTGGGTTAATTTGGGAATTGTATGAGAAAAAAAATTTTTTTAAATAATATTAAACAAGATGATTATATAAGATGATTATATAAGAAGTTAAAAGCAGTCCGAGGTTTACTGCAAAGTGATGATAATAATAATAATAATAATAATAATAATAATAATAATAATAATAATAATAATAATAATAATAATAATAATAATAATAATAATAATAATAATAATAATAATAATAATAATAATAATAATAATAATAATAATAATAATAATAATAATAATAATAATAATAATAATAATAATAATAATAATAATAATAATAATAATAATAATAATAATAATAATAATAATAATAATAATAATAATAATAATAATAATAATAATAATAATAATAATAATAATAATAATAATAATAATAATAATAACAGCAACAATAATCAGAGGCAGATGCACCACAGAGATTAAAGATGCAGTCTGAATTTGGGGGGTGGAATGTTTTATTCTCACAGATTTTGTGATGGAACCCATGACTAGTTGTTCTTGTGATGATATGTCGATTTCTCTGATTTGATGTTTCCAGGTTGCTGATTGAAATGCTGGTCCACGATGGAATTGTTGCATGTTCCTCTCGTTCCTCTCGTTCCTGCCGAAAGTTTAAACACTCTGTTATGACCATATCTTGGAAGGGTAATCCTCTGTTATGGAGGTCCATGGTGAAAGTGTGCTCATCTATAAGATGGTATACTAATGTGGATGATGTGCTCATGTGGAGGCCCAATAGCTGTTTTATAAAGAATGACTTAACTTTGTCTATCTCTTTTAGCTGGTGCAAATGGAGGTAAGGAGTGATCTCGTGCAAACCATAGGTGATGATTGGGGAGATTTTCATGCAAAAGATTTTCATCCCCGTTTCAATTGAAAATGATGCAAACATCCAATGGCTGAGTAGGCTTTATTCTTTTTTCTATTTAGGTGGATTGTAAATGTTAGAGATGGTTGGAATGTAATTCCCAGATATTCATAACTGGAAGTGATGTTTACTTCCTGGTTGTCATATGTGAAGTGATCTTTTATGCCAAGTCTTCCAGCTTTCCTGAACTTTCATAATCCTCATTTTTGAAATGTTCACCTTTATCTTGTTCTTTAAGCACCAACTATGGAGTACATTAAGAGCTTCTTGAATGTCACCCGAATTTATGGAGCATAAAAGAATGATTTTAATAACTGTGACACATTTCTTAATGCAGAAGAGAGATCGGCAATGTACAGGTGGGGGAGAGGTAATCGCCTTGAGGTACTCCTATACGTTGCGTAATATAGTCAGAGAGTTGCAGACCGTCATTCATTTGTATCAGATTATTGTCAAGAAGGTCTGCAATGATGTCATAGATCTTGTTTGATCCCAAAGGAATTTTTAATCTTGTACAGCAGAATGTTGCGTCAAAGGCCTTTCTGAAGTCAATAAATTGAATACATGACCTTTTTACTGTGACATAATGCATAAAATGTGTCTTTGGCGAGTTGTCGAAGGGGTTCTCTTGTTGACCTGCCATGATGCTCATCTGGCAGAAGATGGCCAACATTTCTCATGATTCGTTGATTGATCAACCAAGCGAAGATTTTAAGAGATACACATAGTAGAGCAATCCCCGTAGTTGTTTGGTTGGTTGATTGGACCTTTCCCTTTGTATAAAATCTTGATAATGCTTTTCTTCCAGTTATCTGCAATTCGACCAACCGAGAGACAGAGATTGAAGAGAGTGGTCCAGTATAGGAGCATTTTGTGTTCATAGAACAGGCGGTCGGGTCCACAAGCTTTCCCGTTCCGTTCCTCCTAATGGCATATTCGACCTCAGTCATTGTAAAATCATCATTGTACCAGATGTCTTTCTCTCTTTCCTTAGGTCGAGCGGGTAATGTCCACAAGATTTTATTTACTAGTAAATTGTTTTCTCCTAGTAGCTTCTGAAAGCTTCTGAAAGTGGTTCTCAAGTTCAGTTATAGGTATTGGGACTGGAGGATGGATTGTAATGTTTTGAAAAGGGGTACGGTGTGATTTCTGTGTTTTCTATAAGTTTGATCAAAAGTCTTTCATCATAGTTTTCTTTTTTCGTCCGCTTTAGCAGTTTGTACTCCCTTCTGGCAAGCCAAAATTCCTGGTTATGGTAAGTTGAAATATTTCACTGTTTAAACAAGTTTGAAACTTCCCTTTTTTTCATCAAACATTCCTATCGAACTATAGTTTTGCTGTATGATGTCTTTGTCCTCTTGGGGATTACCGAGATGGCTGTCAATAACATTGTGGTGGCAGTGTCAATATCAAACATGGTAACTGCCTCCTCAAACATATATAAAGCAGAATTATTATGAAGGTAAATTAAGTTGGGTAGGGAGGGGTTGGTAGCTTGGTGTGATAAGGTAACACCATGCAAATTATACATAATTACTACACTACATTTTACATTAGAAGTATATAACAGATAAAGTAACATACCCAAACACAAATAACCAACAAATACAAGCAAACAATCCAAGGCAAAGTCCCCAAAATAGCTGCAGCATTACCCCGCTGAACTTCGATGGCCACAAGCTGCAGCAGAAAGGACTGTGACCTAGGCTCCTCCAACTGGTCCACGAGCCGTTTGCCAAGGTCATTGAAAAAGGCTGCAGCTGCAGGGCCGAAAACTCCCGATGTCTCAATGGCCAGAGGCATAAATAGATCAACAGAGTCCAACTCTTTATACTTGGTCCTCTTGTGGTGCTCAGCTTCAGTGGCCATGCTACCAGCCTCAACACTAGCCAAAGCTAAATGGGATGGTGCATAGGTGTCTGGGCATGTAACATCCCACACTTGTGCGACCACACTTCCATGGGACCAAACTGATGCCATCCGGCCATTTGCCATCCGATCTGAACAATCCATTGGGTTCGAGTCAAGAAGGGATTTTCGCAGCGTCAAAACCTCTCTTCACCACCGCACTCAGAGAGGCATGTCTTGGATAGTGACCCTGGCTTCTACGGCAACTCACCTTTTCACCCTTACCCACTCTTCTATATTCACCCAGCCACCGTCCAGTCCCTACAATTCCGCGCAACTCATCCACCAGTACCAGCCGACCCCTCTCACATGTTACATTACAAGAAATGTCCCACATCTTCCCCTGCTCCACTATCACACATGATACACCTCTCATCCCTAATTATCCCACATCGCTTCTTACCTCTGATAACCCAGCTAATAACCAAGCTGATGCAGTCTTCAGTCTAAATTGCAACCGCACACCTTCCTGACCGTGTATAGACCTCACATACCTCTCCACCCCTGCACCATTCTTTGCCAATTTATAAAACTTCAGCATCACCTCCATCAACCTTCTACTTTTACTGTTGTCCTCCTCCCAAGCCTTCTCATTTCTCACCTTCATTTCCCCCATCCACTTATGCTGTTGTTAGGCTCGTATTTTCTCCTCAAGATCTCATATTCTTCTCACCATCCAATTTCTCCATCTTCACTTCGTTTATTTACAACTTTTTTTAAACCAATCTGCTCTGTTCCAACACCTCTAATCTCTTACCAAACAAAACCTTCATCACTTCCCTCCTCTCTTCCAGCTTCCTCCATATCGCCATTCCTGGTATATACTGTATTACTTGCCCCCAACAATCTCCTACCCACTCTCATCTTTGCTGACTCCAACTTCTTGCAAGCATTATGTCCTCCTGTACACCACACTTCAACTGCATAATCCATACTAGATCTCACTAGAAGCTCCCACACCCCTCTTCCTCTGCGGACCTCACCATGCTTCCTATCACCAAAGCTCCAGGAGTACGACAACCTGTTATAGGATCGTGAACATCCACTTTGATGAAGAAGACCCTGCCTGGAATCAAGCAACACTACCAGTGAAGAATGGAGGCCTGGGATTTAGAAGTGCAGTGCAGCTTGCACCGTCTGCCTTTTTGGCATCAGCTGCTGCTTGTTCTGAGTTGGTTTCTCACATCCTCCCCCCACAGCTTCAGAGTTCCACACCCACACCTTACCAGGAAGAGGCCAAGGCATTGTGGTCCATTGGCCATGACACACCATCCCCTGAAGGCACTGGCCAACATCTCCAGAAGGCATGGGATTCTGTGCGAGTGACAGAAACCGCAAACAAGCTGTTGGAGAATGCCCAAGATGGGAGAGCACGTGCTCGTCTTTTGTCTGCATCAACTCAAGAGTCAGGTGTGTGGTTGAATGCACCCCCTTGTTCGTCTTTAGGGCTACACATGGATGACAACACCATCCGGGTGGCAGTGGGACTTAGGTTCCTGTGCAAACCTCATATTATGTCATCAATATCAATGGGGTTCCTATGTGGATTCTCTTGCAACTCATGGCCTTAGCGGCAGACATAGTGAAGACCGCCATTTCCGCCACTCCTCACTCAATGACATTATTCACCGTGCCCTGTCTGCAGCCAAAATTCCATCTCGGCTGGAACCTTCAGGGACATATAGGAGTGATGGAAAGAGACCTGACGGTATAACAATGGTTCCTTGGGAGTATGGCAAGTTGTTGGTATGGGACGCTACCTGCACAGACACCTATACCCATTGCGGAATATGCTCTAGTCTTCATCAGGAATAATGAGATGCTAAGGCTCGCGTGAGCCTGTTATAATTATACCGGTAGCTAGCACGTGCCAGTACACACGCCTAGCAGATGTATGAAAAAATAATAATAAAATAAAAAATAAAAAATAAATAAATGAACAACATGTACATAAATTATTTAAAAAAATAATAAAACAACAATTACTAACAACAACAACAATAATAATAATAATAATAATAATAATAATAATATTTGGGGCAGCGTCTCTTTCAAGCGATGGAGAGAAGAACTTCCTTCAACACCTCCTGCAGAGGCTTTCTGTTGTGGTACAGAGAGGTAACAGAGAGGTAATGCAGTTTCGGTTGCGGGGACCACAGATAACTTGGATTTGGACTCTGATAAGATTTTCCTTTATTATTGGTGTTGGACGCGACATGCCCTGATCCGTTTGCCCATTCATATGCTTCCAATGCCACCAGTAAGGCAGGGGCAGTTGCAGCTTTGGCAGAGGAGAGGAAGAAGGCCAAATATTCCCACCTGGACCCCTCCCACGCCTTCAGCCCTATTGCCACTGAGACTTCTGGGGTTTTGGGTCCCATGACTCTGACACTCCTGAAAGATCTTGGCCGCCGCCTAGCCCGGATTACGGGTCAGGAGAGTTCTACCACCTTCCTCTCAGAGGCTCTCTGTTGCGTACCGACAGTACGTGGTAATGCGGCCTCAGTGTTGGGATCGGCTCATATGTCAACCACTACTGACTTCTTCAACTAATATCATTACTTCAACTTATATAATGCTTCAACTTATATAATTTTTTTTTAAAGTAAGATCAAAAAAAAAAATAATAAAAAATAAAAAAATTTATCTACGAGTGTGAGATGATATCATGATTGTCCCATGTGTTGATAGTCTGAGGTCATGAGTTCTGATTGTCCTATGTGTTGACAGTCTGAGGTCATGAGTTCTAGCTCTATTTATAAATTCTATTTATAGTTTGATCTTTGCAGGGCTGCTCTGCAGCCAGTCTCATGGCTGAGGCCTGACAATATACTTAATTATGCAATTGTCATATATAGTGTAGCATGTTTCTATATACATGTCTAGGACATCTTGCAACAACTATAAATATCAATAGAGGCATAATTATAGTAATTCCACCTTGCATTACCTCAAGCCCTCTGGCTATGTGTGGAATGAAAATGTAATAACAAAGGTACCACAGTCATTTTGCTACCCAATGAACCATGTCAACAATAGAACATTGAGAGCTATGAGTCAGTGATGACCTCATACTACTTCCTGTCCAAGACAAATCACAGCAGTTGCCATTGACATGAAAAAATCATCTTCTTGTGCCTGCCTGAGGTTAATTTCATACTGACTACCCTATTTAGAAAACATCTTATCTCTTTTCCTTGAAAATGCCTGGCATTTGGGAGTCTAGGGACATTTCAAATGAAACTGATTGGGCATACGATCCAGTACCTTGAAAGCATGCTCCTCCACAAGCTACACAAGTGTTCATCTTGCATCAGGAACTAGAACAATAATATTTTATATATATCACATTCCATGCAGCTATGGGAAATTCTATACATTGGAGAACAGAGGATGTTGGAGACCAGAGTAAAAGTAACACGTGGATGCATGCAGACAGGAAAACTAAAGAGGTCTGCCATACATTCATGGAACCAGTGCCACCCATCATGTTGTGAGAAGACTTCAAATGAAGGGATTTTCTTGTTAAGGAAGCTCGGCACATCTACCTCAAACCCAAGGTTCAGAGTTTCAGCAGAGATGTAGGGCTTACCTGTAGTTTCTCAACTATCAAGACTATGCACACCAACACCCACTAAGTTATCATGCATCACCCTGATGAAGGACGAACCATAATATATTGATCAACATTGGACAAATAATACTTTGGTTAGAAAGAGCAAGGAAAATATCTGTTACATTTATGCTTTTGTTGTTTTAATTTTATTATCCATAAACAATCCTCCAGACTTTAGTAACTGCATCATATCAAATGCCAGAAAGCAGTTGACTTCTGCTTAAAATATTCAACCTCATAAAATCTAGCTAACTATCACAGTCATTTTGGTGATACTTGATACTGTCATGTTTTGCCACACAGATATTTCAATCAGCACGTTTTTCTCACGTTATAGAGGAGGGCTTCTTGACTGGTACTAATTTCAACTGACTGGTACTAATTTCAACTGTCTAGCACTTTCCAATTAGGAGTCAGAAGTGCGGTATGCAGGCTTTGAGGTCCCCAACTATACTGACCATCTTTAGGGGGCAATCAAATTGTTTGATCTTGTGACCATTTCCAAAACAAGTGACGATAAATAATACAAAGAACTGAAGAATCCCACAGATAGATTTAACATTAATCATTACATTTCGATCTCCTCCAACAACACCTCCAATGCCAAGTTAAGGCACACTAGATCAAGAACTAACCGCATCAGTCATTTCTATTTCAATAGACTTCCCAGACTGTGGAACTCACTCCCTCCTCTAAACTTGGATCTGTCACTTACAACACTTCGCTGCCAGCTGATAAATATATTTTGGGACCACTTCAATCAGCACTTTAGATCTGAGCAACCCTGCACGTATCACTTCTCATGTCCCTGTGCAAGATGCTTCTAATCACCCCTACACTAATCTCGCTAGATAATTATAAGTACTTTTAATTACAAAATGGGTGCCTATAGGACTTACAGGCATACCATCAGCATTTGTTTTCACATTTCTAAACACAATCAATGCACTTACGTGTCTTGCTGTAAAATCTTATATTATTATTATTATCAATAGTCAATTTGAATTTTCTCACTTAATGTTTCAGCTAGATGGTCTGGCTTTCATCTAGCCAAAATGTCAAGTGAGAAAATTCAAGTTGATTATTGAGAAAGTCATTGTATACATTAGGTCAACTGAGAGTTTGTTGAGGAGAAGACCAATCTCAGTCAATAGTCCAATAAGATCAAAACCAACCTAGCTAGCAATACTAAGCATTTTCATAATAAAGTGTGTAATCCTAGCTACTTGTTGAAACTTGCTAGTTTCTCTTTCACATTTATTATTAAGTTTCTCTTTCACATTTATTATTAAGTTTCTCTTTCACATTTATTATTATTATAAACGTATGACAATGTGGACTAGTGATGTGTTGATTAGAAAATTATGTAAGTTGAAGGACAGACAAGAGCTAGTGGAGCTATCTCCAGAGAGATTTGTTACCAGTCTCCGGAAGGTCTTTCTATCTACGATTTGTCCTCTGTATAAAGTTAGCGATGGCCAAGTAAGGAGTAGAAGTGGATATTGCTAGTGGAGCCAGTAGTCGCGGTAGAGGTGTCCCTTCTCGCTACTTCGCCAAGACGAGGATAAGAGGTTTGGGAAGTGAGGGGGGTCACAAAATCCTAGCCCTAATAAGGTGACCGGGAGTCGTCACCGGATCCCCCGAGGCATCTTTCTGGGACGTACCAGTAGGGGGCATTTCATACATGAGCTGGGTGTGGCTATTTACTTGAGCTGACCGGACACAAAGTAGCAAAAAGATGTGTACTACTTCTGTCATTGGCTGCTTAGCTTTACTATGTAGCTTCTCTGTTGTGTTGATCCAGATTGGGTATGGACTAGCTTCTATCACTTGTACTAGTACTGGAGAGCTAAATTCAACTTGTCATCGCAGTGGTGCCTGTTATGAAGAGCACTCTATTCCAGAACAGCAGGAGCAGTGCGGGAGTAAACTGTTAGACATCAACAAGACAGTCTCTTTTGCCAGCTATAACATCACAGAGTGTGACAGAAGTTCTACTGGCTTCAATCGGTGCAATGCTTTGGAAGAGAACCTCCATCCGTATTTAGTGAGGAGCCCCCTTTCCTATGCCATAGTTCCACTTGATGCAAGACATTTCTCTATGGATGTGAGCTGGACCTGGTATGATGAGGATTTCAGAAGAGCACGTGAGCAACTGGTGGGCTATGAGCTCAGGATCTCAAGTGATAGTCCAGGGAAAGAAACAGCCATGAAGTGTCTCTGTATTTGGGAGCCACTATTGCGTAACCTTTCTCTAGGTTTCGATCCTGTGTTGCATTACAGAGCATCCTCTTTCAACAAGGGGGCTAGTATGAAGATTACAATTTTCACTCTTCCATACAAATCTGAGTGGCAAGACGTGAGTTATTCCGTTGAGAAAGACACGTTTTGGCCTATAACATGCCAAAACCTTGAGATTGGTGATGCTACCGTGTTCTGTCCAGTTCGACTACCTAGTGCGCCAACTGGAGTTAATGTTTTGTCGAGGTTATCTACAAATGTTACGAAGGAATTTGATGTCTCTTGGAACAGCGCATCTGTTGCTTCTCCACTTTCAGAAACTTATTACGTGACTGTGTTTGAAAAGCCCGATAACACCACACTGAAATTTGTCGTGAACGGCTCTCGCAACATCAAGATCAGTGGCCTCCTTGCAAGCACAAACTATTCTCTCCAGATACAGGTTTATTCCCTGTGCTCGGGAATTTCCTTGTTCTACTCGAATTACAGCCGAGACATTGGTTGTGGGGCTTGGTCCGAGTCAACAGAGGAGTCCTTCCAAGTGTCTACTACCACATCCTCTCCAGTTTCCACTAACTCCACCAGGTACACTCCCTCTCGCAACCACAGTGTGCTTTTTATTGCCTCTACTGGCGCTATAGCTGCTCTGGGCCTGGCTATCCTGTTAGTTGGCCTGTTGGTCCTGTCTATTTATTTCCACCGCAAGCGGCACAGCAAGGTTGTTGGAGTGGCTCCCAATCCCTTCCAGCTAGTCGATCCTCTGAGCAAACCTGATGCCCTCGTGCTGTACTCACAGGGGACACCTACATCAGAGCAGATTGAGATTGAGCAGTACGTGGTCGGCTTGCTGAAGCAAGCCCGACTTAATGTCCTCTCTTGTAATGATCACACGGAGAAAACGATAGTGCAGTGGGTGGAGGAAAATGCACGATTAGCGCACACGGTCTTTGTTGTCTGTAACAAGCACTTCTGTGATGAGTGGGACATGCAGTTCAGACCACCGCTCATCAATTCTCTGGAGATGATCATAGCCAGTGCTGTCGGTCAGAAGAGCATCAAGAAGTACGCTACAGTTCTGCTGAATCCAAGCGACGAACAGTACATTCCCAACCATCTCTATCTTAAGGGGATGAAGTCATTTGTGGTGGGATCTCGGGCTACCACCAGTAATAGGGCAGAGTTCATTAGCTTTATCAAAATGTACCAATTGCTTGGCAAGCGACGTAGTTGATTTCATCACTCGTCCTGGTAGAGCGATGCTATATGCATATTTCAACTCTCAGAACTTCGTTGTGTGTGATCATGCATTTTCACTTCCATTACCTATTCCTGTGTGTTTTATGTTGCCACTTCACATTCTGTGCTCTGCAGTCAAGTTTTTGCCATGTAGTGTATTTCCTGGTTGGTGGTGAGGCCATTGACATCTATATCTAGTGTTTCCTCTGTAAACTCTCAGTGAACTCTCAGTTGACATAATGACATTATTATAACATCAATAATCAACTTCAAATTGTATCCTTTCGCCGAGATCTAGCCTTAATCAGGAATTCCTGATGAAGGCTAGAGCATCTAGTCGAAACATCGAGAGAATACAATGGAAATTGATTATTGAGAAGGTGATAATAATAATATATCTATTACAATTCACTTGAAAACCAGTGATAAATTATCACTGGTATCTAGGAGAATATGAAAGTGCCTCAGTCGTGCGAGTTTTGTCAATACATGTATATACTGTCTGGTTAAAATTTTCTATGCACTCCTCCAATTTTTTGTGCTGAAGGAGACCTGCACAGAGGAGCTCTGCACTGAATGAGCTCTTTCACCTTGCACTGAAGTTGTCAATGCACATCTTTGTCATAGTTAACTTGGAGATCAAATCAGAACAGCCTCCTCTGGGAAACTTTGAACTAGTCCCTTTTCCAAAGGCCAAGCCACCAATACATAGGAAGTGGCTGTATTTTGGTGGGTAATAGTTCCTGACAGTGTCCACTTAAACAGTTGTTCAAAGAGCTAGTCAGCAGTACAGGTTGTGAGAAGAGTGTCTAGCTATCCACAATTTAGCTCCAGGTTGTGTCGTGTTGGCTTCCCTTCTCCTTGGGACAGACTTCTAGCACAGGTGAAGATGGCAACAGTAGCTGCTCAGCTAACCCAAAACCCTTCTGCAGAGCATACCTCCAAGACCAATGATTTCATTTGTGCATTAACATAATAGACCTAGGAATTGACGATATTATCAGGTTAGACGCTTGCCCCTACCTCATGAGGCCATTGCCCAGTCTTTATTGATAACACCAAGATTGAGTTGATGTCTTTTGATCTGCATGCTGTTGACATCCGATTCTTTGCGATCCATGTTTCGTGGCATCATCCAGTCAAGTTCACTGTTGGGTAGGAAGTACGAAATATCTTTCTTGAAAGATCAAAACATTTTACACCGCATCTGCATCGATGGAACTGGTCAGCGTAGAGTTCATATATATCCATGGCATCAAAATTATTTCGAATAGTTCATCGACCAGGAGAGGTCTCACTGTTGAAATATTCTCTGTTCAGAGGGCAAGACAGGATGTTAAGAGGAACAGTCCAATGGCCCACCAGTTGTTTGGGCATGCATTACAACAAAAGCACCTGTGCACCTCATCCACCGTCAAGAATTACAGCTATTGGAGTGTGTGACACACCGAGCAATTTTACTGTTGACTTACAGTGGGACTACGATGCACTGACATTCCCTCCTCCATCCCTGTATTACATCAACATCTTCAGTGAGGAGAGAATTGATGATCCATATCCCCTGTTTCATTTTGTTGCGAGCAACTACAAGTGTGCGAATACAACTGTCGAATGGCTCGCTCGACTACAATTTTACCATCCAACCTTATGGCAGCTGCACAGGATGTCAAGCTATACAAACAGTCCTGGCAATGGCATCGAATGAGGCAGATGGTCTGAAGTCCTCCCATTCCAGCGTGCTTGAAGGTAAAACAGTCGTTGCATCCAGTTTTGTATATTCAAGACTCGCTGGACCGAACTACTTCCTTGTACGTGTTTGCAGTGGAGAAGGTACTGCTGTTCTGGTTATTGTGGTTCTGTTGGTTATTCTTTCTTGCATAGTGTGGAGGAGAAAAATGGGGGGAAAGGGGATCAACATCATCTCAGATTTCTTTCTCCTGCTTGTGGTCCATTCACTGTAAGCATGAGAGACTTTCAGATGTACATTGCGTGCCCATTGCAGGAATCCTTTGATGTGGTAACCTCTGGAAACAAGATGTGTGCTGATATTATTGGTGAGCGAAGTGAAGTGGAATTTGACGGGAAACTTGATATTGCCACACATCTTGCAAATATGTATGTATGGTATGTTTCTATCTATCTATCTATGTATGTATTCACCGTACATTTATACAGGAATGGGACACCTGTCTTAAATAAAGCCTGCTTACATTCAGCATGCATGCTAACACATTTTTGCATTTTAATTTCTTTTTATAAGTAACTCCATTTCCCCTCTCCACTTACCTTTTTACAATATGTAACAGTTGCCATTTGCAGGGTTTCATGGGGGGCAGCTTGGAAATTGTATTATCTTGATAAGTGCTTGACATCAAGCCCCACCCCACCCCCACCCCTTAAAATCTAGATTCCTTCAGTTGCCCCGCCCCCCTTGGACAATTTTCTTAATGAAACAATGATTTGACCCAAATTTTTTTTTTGCTGAAGTACTTGGACAGGCCCCCAAATGACGACTCTGAAACTGACTTCTAGGGCTATCTGGATGAATTTGTGAAGGAACACATGAGCAGCCGACATTTCACTTGATATTTGTGTCTATATACCAGTAGCCCAGTGATTCTTTGACATTCCAAAGAACAAACTACCTCTCCTCAACAGTTTTCACCTCATCTACCATCGCTGTTGTCAAGCCACTCCCCCACACTCACCTCCAGCTCCTCCCACTCCAATTCAATCCTCTAGATTTGTTTCTGATTTAACAGGTTTAATAAAATATTAACATTAATATCAATTATTCATTGAAAACTGGCTTTTACAGAGTTTCCTTGTTCAGAACACATCCATCTGCATTTTAAGACAAGATGAAAATTATCATAATAATCATATCTACTATTGCTCTCAAAGAACTCTCAGTTGACACAATTTACACAATGACTTTAGCTACAAAACTAACAGCTAACATTCTATTACAGTTAACTACCTATATAGCATAATTGTCATGATGAACAAAACTTGAGCAGAGGATAGCCTAGCTTTTAGTTGGCTACCCAACATTGAACAACTAGATCACCTTTCCTTCTGTGGTAGCTCTGCTTCTTAGAAGAGCAGAATGCAGCAAGAACATCGTGTTGAATGGTTACTAGCTACTCTCATCTGGGCACTGATCATACATTTTGCTATCAAATACCAATCAACGCTAGGGCACCATTGACCTGTTACTTGTTACCTAGCTAACAATTTCTTTTCTGTATAGCTAAACTGCAAACTTATTTAAAGGGGGTGGACATGTTTTGGGATGTAGAAACCTTAGGCTGTACAGATATCCTCTGCAATATGCTATAGCTGAATCTCTGTGATTTGGCTAATGTTATTACTAAAAAATGTGTGTGTGTGTGTGTGTGTGGTGTGTGTAAAATAATATTACCTTGAATCTTTGTATCTTTAATTATCCTAATGTATAACGTGTGATAGGTGAGCAGGGCTTGCTATCATACTCTAGCTCTAGCTAACTAGCCTAGCAAGATAATCTAGCTCTACACATTGAAAAGTATTCAAGGATATAACCCCAACTAACAGGGACAAGGATATAACCACAACTAGCCAGGGCAAGGATATAACCAGGACAAGCACAGAACCATGCCCTTATCCCAACCAAACTAGCTTAGATAGAATCTCTTCTTATCTGCATATATAGACAAGACAGCAACACAACCCTCACATTGCTTACCTAGCACATAGTTAGCAAGGTTGGAACTTCCATAATTTTGGCTATTCATCTAGAAATGCGAACATTTATTCCAAACTTGGTGTACTGCATGCGTACCAGTATATTCTGCGCATATACGTGCATTGCGGAAGAAAAAATCGCAGACCTTGTGTCCTTATCCGGGAAAGTTTATATCCATGAAAGTAAGCCACTATTATATAGAGAATTACACACCACACCTCAATGCCTTCACTCTCCACTCCTCACCTACAGCAAATATGTGAAGGGCTAAGAAGGTAAGGGTCAAAGTGCAACCAAGAAGTGATGGCCTGAATAGTGGACCCTTTACCAGCTACTATACTGAGATGGTGTCTGGAGACATCAGCATACGAAATTTGTTCTTCTAGTGGGCCAAATTATTGGGATCCGACATACCAGAGTTTATATTGGAGTACCAGTTGCTCAAGTTGTTGAAGCTTCTAGCACTGATATGAGTTAGCAATTGGTAAAGGGTAAACTCAACTGAGATTAAGCAAAACTATAAGTGAAAGAGGTGGAGATGAAGGTTCTTGCAAGCAGCTACATGACCAACTAGAGCAGTGTCAAAGTATAATAGGTGCATCAATGACTCTTGCAAGCAGTTCCAAGCATGGGCGTAGGAAGATGACTTTTAATGGGGTAGCAAATAATATTGTGGGCTACACTCTTTCTAAGCACTATTTAATAAGTATGCATTTTTAGATGAGCCTGTTGTATAAGCCTATTGTATAGAACTATAATGAGTTTAAAATGAATCAAATCTTCCAAAGTAGTTCATTCTGCGTTTATTAACAAAGTCCCAGCTATTTCAGTTAAATCTAAAGAATCCGTTCGTTTTTGGTGTACATACAACAAGAATAAGTTACTCAACCGACATTCAGTCATGGTGCTTCTTAAATACATCTTTATTCGACAGAGGGAAGAAAATGAGCGTTCTGCTGTGGCTGAAGTGACAGGATATGTCAGGTATAATTGTCTACTTCCTGAAGCATGCCTTTCTAGATTTCATTTTCATTCATAGCAGCAGAAATGGTTCTTATACTGATTACTTTCGTAATAGTAGTCGTAGTTCCTGAAAATGATGTCCTGATAACATCAGGAATCATCAAAAGTTGTACCTTCAATCTCTCTAGGTCAAAATCTTCTTCCAAATAAGCAGCCGACATCACTGTAGCATTGTTTCCATTGGCAAAACCAAGAAGAAATGATTCAATGTTTTGTATAGTGTCAAGATCTTTCTGATTAAAATGCCTTTCAACCTCTCCTGCAGTTAACTCAGTCACTTCAAAATACATACATGTGACGGTACCTTTCTTTAGGATTTGTATATATATGTGGCCTTGCACCACCATAAAATCATCTGGGCATCTTCCTTCTTTGTGGAAGAATTGTTGCTGCTGTGAAGTCCTTGGAATCATAAAGGACCTGATCATAAAAATGAATCGAACTTTTCCTCTCTTCTCAGGGATTGCATATAAGAAACAAGGCATTTAACTGTAATGTCTTGTGCCTGCAAATTGGTTGAGAATTGATCAGATGCTGAAAATACCAGATAAGCTATATAGTTTAAGGCCATAATAGGTATCAAAATTATCAATTTTGGTTGCCATTCCACTAGCTTTTGCAGCATATCCATCGTGCCCCTCACTGATCTCCTCCAAAGCATTTTGTAAAGTATCGTAGTTCTTTAAAATGCTTGCTATGGATGCATGCCTCACAGTCCAACGTGTAGGGCACAATATTCTTAATTTAGAAGATAATTAATTGTCACCTCCCTTTTTAAATTTTCAAACAAGGTATGCCATTTAAGAGACATTTTAATAAGCAGGGTAAATTCAAACACATAATTCAAAGCATCTCTCACTATATCACAGGTTTTAGTTACATTTCACAAATAGATTGAGGTTGTGATTATTTCATTAACTATCTCCGGGGAAATATATTCTCTCTGTCGTAGCCAGGGCATCATTTCAGGGAAATCCTTAGCCTGTAGTAATAGTAATTGATACAGATTACCACTGAAAGTCTCCACATATTCCTTGTGCCCACGAAAGGGTAAACCCTGACGAGATAGAAATTGAACACAGCGGGAAGCTTTATGAGCATGCATCTATGATGGCTTTGGTCAGTGCTATGTTGGTGAATGAGCTGAACATCTATACCTAGACCATGAGAGTTTGCTGCAACTTTTAGAGTAGCTTCCTTGTGAAAGCTACTGGTTCATGTTCACGAAATTTCTGTAGTGCTTTTTTCCAATTTGAAAAGCCGAGATGAATGCAGATTGGCTATGTTTTGGAAAGCTGAGAAGGCCTTGATGATTGTCAGCACAACGACAAGTGGCACAATAAATTTTGTACTGTGATGTGCATACAGTTATCCAAGGATGGATTTTGTACCAATTAATTGGTTGGTATCATTCTTGAATGACATTTTTTATTGTCATGATCAGTGACAGTGTGATAGGAAAAGCTTGTTTTAGAATCACCTACACTGGATGGTTGATATGGAGTGCACAGATCAGAGCAACATTGGCATGGCAGGTATATATTGCTGGAAGTAGATGAAGGGTCAACGGCTTCATCATTGGGTATCACAGCTGGCATTTCATCCATACACGATATATAATCTCAAATTAGAAACACTTATACTACACTGATTTAGCCAGTTATCCTACCTGTTCCTGATGAATCCAATTCATTTGTTTGATCCTGATCAGCTGAAGCAACTTTAAAGAAGTGTCCAATCTTCTTCTGAGCCATCAATGTTGGACCATAGATTCTTATACTGGTATATACCTTACAGATCTTTGGTTGGACAATACACCTCTGATAGCTGGCCATTTGCTTTAAAGTGAGCACATGACTGTCAGCTTTGGACCTAGCATCTAGGACTTATTCACACCTGCTTTGATCACATGACAATCCGATAAATGTAGTTTGTACATGCATCATGCAAAATTTACATGTGGCTTTGTATTAATTCACACCTTCACACATTCCTCATGAATGTGTGAACCTTTCTTGGTTTATAAGGGGGGAGGTTGACCCTTGGCTGAAAATGCCCCCTGCCCCCCCCCCCCGTTCATATCCCATGACAATACCAACCAGAACAGTGTCAAAGTATATAAGTGTATCAAGGACTCTTGCAAGCAGTTACAAGACCAACCAGAACAGTGTCAAAGTATATATATATAGGTGTATCAAGGACTCTTGCAAGCAGTTACAAGACCAACCAGAACAGTGTCAAAGTATATAAGTGTATCAAGGACTCTTGCAACAGCTACAAGACCAACCAGAACTTGTCAAGTACTCTCAATCAACCCTCAGTTGACATAATAACTAATAATCAACTTCAAATTGTATTCTCTCGACGTTTCAACTAGATGCTCTAGCCTTCATCAGGAATAATAAAGTGTATAAACACGCTCACATGAGCCTTAGCATCTAGAGCATCTAGTCGAAACGTCGAGAGAATCAATTTGAAGTTGGTTGTTGAGAAGCTTATTATGGTGTCAAAGTATAAAGGTGCATCAAAGGGTGTGGAAGTGGGTGTGGTTAATACTGATGTATATAGGTTGAGCAGGTACATGGTCGATATTGATGTAGGTTGAGGCTGGGTATGGTCAACACTGATGTAGGTTGAGGCTGGGTATGGTCGACTGTCAGGGAATGTATTCTTGGTACCCTTGGGTCATCGAGACCGAACCACAGAATACTCCCTGCGATGCCTAGCTCTACTCTCTTAGCTAGACCACTTGTTTATTCCCATCAATCTGACTTAACAACATTTGATAGAATAATATAGTCCCATAGGAAATCACATCCTAGTCAGAACTACTCAGTTCTGTCTAACAGGCTATCTTATATCTTATTTTAGATCACGAGGTTCGACTGTCCAATCAGACCTTTCCATCTGTCCTTCCAACCTTCTGTTTCTCCGTAACATAGGTGATGTAGCAACTACTGTGTATTGTGTAATAATTACATAATAATACATTTCTGGTATCATGTTGTAGTTCAAGTCATGGAAGGTTGTTTCCATGACATCTCCCCTTCCTCTAGTTGAGAACACTGTTCTCTAGAGAGTCCATCCGCATTTCCATTTTTCCGTCCCGCACGATAAACCATTGTATAGTTATAGGGCTGAAGGGCCAATATCCATCGGGCAATTCTTCCATGGCTGTCTTTCAGTTTAGAAAGGTGCACAAGAGGGTTGTGGTCTGTCTCTATGCGGAAGTGTACTCCTTCGAGATACACCCTGAAGTGTTTGACCCCCTCCACTATTGCCAACCCTTCTCGCTCAATGGCCGAATACTTGGTTTATCTGGGAAGTAGCTTTCTGGAACCGAAGGCAATTGGATGCTCCTCGCCTAGTTCGTCCCGCTGACTTAACACATACCCGATCCCACAACTCGAAGCGTCGGTTTGCAGTATGAATTCCTTCCCCCAAATAGGTGGGTGTAGAACTGGTTCTTGAGATAGTAATTCTTTCAATTTTTCAAACGCCTCTCTTGTCTGGTCCGTCCATATCACTTTGTTTGGCATATCCTTCCGTGTTAGGTTCGAGAGGGCGGTGGCTATTGTCGAGAACGATGCTCCGATAATAGCCACAAAGTCAAATGAATGCACGTACTTCCCTCTTCGTTTTCGGGGTGTCAAAGTTCTTTACTGCTTTCACCTTGGCCTCCATCGGTTTGATTTGGCCTCTTCCCACCACATGGCCTAGATAGGTACAGGTGTTGCATGCAAACTTGCACTTTTCTTCTTTTATTCTTAGTCCTGCTCGTCTCAATCTCGTGAACACTTCTCGTAAGTGGGTAATGTGGTCTTCCCAGTTTCTGCTGTCTGCTGTGAACAATAATGTCATCCAGGTAGGCACTTGCGTACTCCTGAGTGTCATCCAAGAAGACCTGATCCATCATTCGCTGGAAGGTCGATGGGGCAGATACTAGTCCAAATGGCATTGTGGTGAACTCGTATTTGCCCCACGGTGTTATGAATGCTGTCTTTTCTCTGCTTGACCTTTCCATGGGCACCTGCCAATAGCCTTTTGTTAAATCTATGGCGGTAATTCATTGTGAGTTTCCAATATTGTCAATAAGTTCCTCTATCCGGGGTATTGGATAGGGGTCGGATTGGATGATCATGTTCAATTTCCGAAAATCAATGCAGAGCCTCTTCGATCCGTCCTTTTTTGGTACTAGCACCACTGGGGCGGCCCAGGGGCTTTTGGAGGGTATGATGATGTTCTGCTCTAGCAATGTCTTTATCTCCTTTCGCAGGAATTCGTGCGATGAGTGTGGTAGGCGGTACGGTGGGAGTCGGATGGGGGATGCGTCCCCGGTGTTGATGGTGTGCTCCACCACTTCTGTCCTTCCAGGTACGTCGCTGATCACCTCACTGAACTCGGCCTTCAGTTGTTGTAATGCTTCCTTTTGATAGGGCTGAAGTTGATTCAGATGCTCCTCCCATTGTGGTGTTTCATTGGGTTCGGGGTCGCTTGGTTCATTGTCCATGGCTAGCAACACGGCTGGCATTGGAGAATGCCACTCCTTCATTCCGTTCACATGGAAGGTTCTCAACCGCTTCGACCCCTCCCCAAAATCTACTTGGTAAGTTACATCTGTCAACTTCCGGGTAATTATTACCGGCCCTCTCCATTCATTCTGGAGTTTGCTTGTTCTCCGTGGCTGAAAAACCAACACAAAATCTCCCACATTGAACTCTCTCTCGGTAGCCTTTCGATTATGGTACTTCTGATGGGCTTGCTTAGCTTGTCTCTCGTTACTCGCTGCTACCTCCCGAACTAATTCGAACTTCTCTCTCAGTATTCTCAGGTACTCAATGACCTCTATACCTTCCTCTCCCAGTTTCTCTCTCCAATATCGGGCTAATTCATCTATCGTGGTTCGCATCCTTCTCCGATACAGCAATTCAAAAGGGGAATACCCTGTGGTACTATGGACCGTTCCCCTGTAGGCCCACACTACAAATGGTAGACATTGGTCCCACTCTCTCTCACTCTTTTGGGTTAGCTTCTTTAGCAATCTCTTCATGGTAGCATTAAACCTCTCCACCATACCATCAGTTTGGGGAGGGTATGGGGAGGTTTTTATTTGGTGGATGCCTGTTAACCGGCAAAATTGGGCCATTGTGCGTGAGACGAAATTACTACCATTATCCGAGAGGATTTCCTTGGGGGTCCCTAGTCTAGCAAAGACCTCTACCAAACAGCCCAGAAGCGTCTCAGTTGAGGTATTCTTGAGAGGAAACGCTTCCGGCCATTTGGTAGCATAATCCATGATTATCAACACATACTTGTTCCCTCCCTTCGTTCTTTTCAGGGGCCCAAATATATCCATAGCCACCCTTTCGAATGGTATGCTTATTATGGGTAGGGAGTGTAAGGGTGCTCTCTGGGCGGTTATTGGTTTGGCTCTCTGACAGGTGGGACAAGACATGCACATTGACCTTACGTCTGAAGTGATATTCGGCCAGTCCATGCTCTGCCTGATGGTGGAGAGTGTCCTTGCTTGCCCGAAATGTCCGGCCGTCGGGGCGTTGTGGGCCATCCTTAGGATCTCCGTCCGAGCTTCATGCGGCACCACCACCAAGTTCCCCCCGTCCACTGTGAGCGACTTCCTCATGAGGAGTCCATTCTCCCAAAGGTATGGTTCTTCTCCTCGGTCTGCTTGTGTCCTTATCTTTTCCAGGGATGGGTCTGTTTGCTGTAGGGCCCGTAATTCATCTGGGGGCATTTGGTCGGTAAGGCTAATAGTCTCCACCTCTGTTTCTCCTTCTCGATTCTCTTCTCGGTGAAGAACTCATCTTCAAAATTGTAAGGGAGTTCATTTCCCTTCTCTTCTTCCTCGTGGTCTCCGTCTGTGGGGTTTGTCAGTACGACCTCGTCGTCTGCTTGCTGTACCCGTGACACTTCCTTTTCCTGCACTCGTGTCTGTGCCTGTGCTCTGGTGGTTACGAGGGCCATTTCATTCGTGTCCTCCCTGGCGAGTTGCGTCTTCTCTGAGCACACTCCTGCCAGCAACTGCTTCAGCTGGGGCACATCCTGCCCCACCAGCATATCCACCGGTAGGTAAGGCGAGATGCCTACCGTCAGATGGTATGTTCTCCGAGCGGGCTGCTGGGAACCATGTCTCGCTGGACGTGGCTGTGGCATACGGTATGCTCCACCCCAGCTTGGCTTTCTCCTGCACACATCTTGGGTGCACCATGGACTTCGTGCATCCAGTGTCTAGCCACACCTTCACGAATCGTCCATTCAACTTAGCCCTCCTTGTCCAACGATTAGAGGTCTCTTCCCTGGTTGTCTCGCCCACCAGCTGCGCTTGTTCCAGTTTGACTCTGCAGTCCCTTTTCATGTCTCCCACACGGTTGCAACGGAAGCATCGGACTTCCTGGTTGGTTCTTTGGGATGGGGGTCCGTTTTCCCCACTCTCTTGACTTCCCCTCGGCGTCAGTCTGTCCCAGCCAAGTCGTCTGGGGGCCTGTTACTGAGGTCCCGACCGGAAAGGAGTCTCGGGGCGAGTTCTCCCTCTCTCGGTCGCTTTCTCAGTTGGTCTTGGCTGCTCTGTCTCTCTCCGTGACTGGTTAGACAAGTGCCTCACAACTGCTTCGCTCAATGTCTCAAAGTTGCCAGGGTTGAGGTTCCTCATTTGAATCTCCAACCATCGAGGCAGGCGTTTGAGTGTTATCTCCATTAGCATTGTTTCCTGGTCATCGAGGGGGGATGATGCCAACCACTGCTGGAAGCTCTGGCGGTGTCTTGCTAGCCAGGTGTCGGGATGGATGATGTCGAAAGGTACATCAAATGTTCTCTTTCGGAAGGTTTCAGTTGTTATCCTGTATTCCCGAAGCAACACTTCCTTCACTGAACAGTAATCCGCCTGGCTGTCGGCAGGCATAGCAGCTACGGCAGTCAAGCCCACTCCTGATAGGAACTACGCAGAAAGGCCGTCCACTGGCGTCGTGGCCACCCTCCAGCCACTGCAGTCGCCTCGAATGCATCCAAGAAGGCTCCCATGTCATCTACACCTTCCTGGAACTTGTGCATGGTCAGTTTCGGGGTACAAGCAGCGGACTCTGCCACGGCCGGAAGTAGCCTTGCAGGCTCTCGGACTTCTGTTAGCAGTCGAATCAGACGCTCTTGTTGTTCGGTCTGGTTCTTCATGAGTCTCTCCTGGAGCTCGTCTTGCCTTTGCCGCTCCTCTGCTCTCCTTTTCTCCTCTTGCTCTATCCTTAGTTGGTCTATCTGCAACCATTGGGACAGGGATTTCTCCATGGGGTCCACTGCCCCAGGAGAGGCCTCGGGAGCATTGCTCTGGAGACGGCGAGACTCTCTCAGGGCTCTCCTGTCCTCATTGCTCATCCTTCACCCCACCTCCACCAACCAAACAAAAAAAGACACCTCCACACTAGCTATCCAGGGTTGGTTCTCAAACCTCATAGGCCGTGCCCAGGTTGTAGCCCTGATCTATTCTAACTAAACTTCCAAACCTCTACACTACCTAAAGGCTGGTCCGGGATCTTCTATGAGAGAAGAATCCCACCGCTGCCACCAATGTCAGGGAATGTATTCTTGGTACCCTTGGGTCATCTAGACCGAACCACAGAATACTCCCTGCGATGCCTAGCTCTACTCCCTTAGCAAGACCACTTGTTTATTCCCATCAATCTGACTTAACAACATTTGATAGAATAATATAGTCCCGTAGGAAATCACATCCTAGTCAGAACTACTCAGTTCTGTCTAACAGGCTATCTTATATCTTATTTTAGATCACGAGGTTCGACTGTCCAATCAGACCTTTCCATCTGTCCTTCCAACCTTCTGTTTCTCCGTATACATAGGTGATGTAACAACTACTGTATATTGTGTAATAATTACATAATAATACATTTCTGGTATCTGTTGTAGTTCAAGTCATGGAAGGTTGTTTCCATGACATCAACACTGATGTAGGTTTGAGGCTGGGTATGGTCGATATTGATGTAGGTTGAGGCTGGGTATTGTCGACACTGATGTAGGTCGAGGCTGGGTATGGTCGACACTGATGTAGGTTGAGGCTGGGTATGGTCGATACTGATGTAGGTTGAGGCTGGGTATGGTAAACACTGATGTAGGTTGAGGCTGGGTATAGTCAACACTGATGTAGGTTGAGGCTGGGTATGGTCAACACTGATGTAGGTTGAGGCTGGGAATGGTCAACACTGATGTAGGTTGAGGCTGGGTATGGTCAACACTGATGTAGGTTGAGGCTGGGTATGGTCGACACTGATGTAGGTTGAGAGCTGGGTATGGTCGACACTGATGTAGATTCAGGCTGCGTATGGTCAACACTGATGTAGGTTGAGGCTGGGTATGGTCAATACTGATGTAGGTTTGAGGCTGGGTATGGTCAACACTGATGTAGGTTGAGGCTGGGTATGGTCGATACTGATGTAGGTTGAGGCTGGGTATGGTCGACACTGATGTAGGTTGAGGCTGGGTATGGTCAACACTGATGTAGGTTTGAGGCTGGGTATGGTCAACCCTTATGTAGGTTGAGGCTGGGTATGGTCGATACTGATGTACGCTGAGGCTGGGTATGGTGTAGGTTGAGGCTGGGTATGGTCAACACTGATGTAGGCTGAGGCTGGGTATGGTCGATACTGATGTAGGTTGAGGCTGGGTATGGTCGATAACTGATGTACGCTGAGGCTGGGTATGGTCGATACTGATGTAGGCTGAGGCTGGGTATGGTCGATACTGATGTAGGTTGAGGCTGGGTATGGTCGACACTGATGTAGGCTGAGGCTGGGTATGGTCGATACTGATGTAGGTTGAGGCTGGGTATGGTCGATACTGATGTAGCTTAAGGCTGGGTATGGTCGATACTGATGTACGCTGAGGCTGGTTATGGTCAACAATGATATACGCTGAGGCTGGGTATGGTCAACACTGATGTAGGTTGAGGCTGGGTATGGTCAACACTGATGTAGGTTGAGGCTGGGTATGGTCAACACTGATGTAGGTTGAGGCTGGGTATGGTCGACACTGATGTAGGTTGAGGCTGGGCATGGTCAACACTGATGTAGGTTGAGGCTGGATATGATCAACACTGATGTATGTTGAGGTTGGGTATGGTCAACACTGATGTAGGTTGAGGCTGGGTATGGTCGATACTGATGTACGCTGAGGCTGGGTATGGTCAACACTGATGAGGCTGGGGTATGATATATACTGATGTAGGTTGAGGCTGGGTATGTTAGATACTGATGTACGTTGAGGCTGTTGTGTGGAAGTGGGTATGATTAATATGATGTTGGTTGAGGCTGGGAGTGGTCAATACTGATGTAGGCTGGGGTATGATGTGTGTGTTGTCCATAGCGATGGTGGTAAAAGGTGGCGGTGGTTATGTTTGCAAAGTCTGATGTAGAAGCAACCATGGAGTCTTTTCTGAGATGGGTGTGATGAAAGCAATACTCAAATCTAGTGAGGTAGATGGGTTTGGGAAAGGTGTGTGTGTAATGCAGCAGGTATCACAGAGAGAATTTTTTTCTTCATTTTGTTTTAATTTTTTAATTTTTTTAATTTTTATGTACTCCTGCATGTACTCCTGCAATAATTATTATTTATCATTATTATTTTTTTTATTTATTCAACTTTCAATGCAAAACAACATATGGGTGGACCCAGCAGCTAATATTAAGGTGAACCATGAACAAGGGAAGGGATGACAAGACAAACAAACGGTGTAAAGAAACAAAAAGGATATATATATATAGCTCACTAAGTTAAGTTTAGTTAATGGCATGAATTTTTCCCCCCTTCAAAATTTTTTAAAAGGCCGAGTTAGAAGATAAACTAATAATACATTCTGGAAGTGAATTCCATAAAGCGAATTGCACTAGAAGAAGAAGAATTCCTGCTATATAGCACAGGGTTTAAAAAGTGGACAGGAATTCGTATGACGACAAGAAGTTGGAGGCAGAGGAACAAAGGAATGAGGGAACAGTCAGAAATTATACGGCGGCACAAAGAAAGTTTATGGTGCGATCTTCTGGAGAGAAGTGATGGCCAAGAAAGCTCAGCATCTTCCTCCTAAATATATATTTTTTATTGCTAAAATTTCCTTACCTTCCTGCAGTCCTTCAAATTCTTCATCACTCCCATCTGCAAATGGCTCATCAAAGTCCCCATCTGCAGCCAATGCCTGGATCCTCCAAAGACCAATGGTCTTTTTAACATTACTATTTTTAATATGTATAAGAATATTTTGTTTATATATTAAGTGCTATATTAAGTGCTATATAATATATAAGTGCTATATAATAAAGGCACTTCATGAACTTACAGTTTTATAGAGCAGCATCGCTGAGGATCCTTAATGACGTAAATTGACGTTCTTTTTTTTCCCCTTCTTTTTTCCGCGGCAGTTAAACTTCAATGACATATATACATAGTACAATGCAATATAGAGTACAATGTCCTTTTAAGTAAGTAAGTAAGAACAATAAATAAATAAATAAATAAATAAATAATCTAAAGAGTTCCATCAACCTCAGCCCCAACTAACTAGGGGGGAGGAAACTGCTATAGCCTAGGGCCTAGACCGACCCTTTACAAACTGCTAGCTAAGAAAAGGTCTGGAACACTGACTTCAAGGAGTTCAAAAGTGTGTGACACTGCAGTTCATTTTACCAGCCAACAAGCAGATGATTGCTGGCATCATCTTGTTAGATGGCCGCGGTGGCGCGTGGCTGTAACTGCAGCTTCCCGCAGGGCGTTACAAATCCGAGGGTTTGAGGCTGGGATTCCTGGAAATTGGTTTCCTATGTTGAACTGGCGTCCGCAATCAATCCACAGTACGTGACGCGGCATCTTTTTGGGGCGTATTATCAGTGAATGTGCATGGGGAAAATTTCATACAGGAGCTGGATGTGTTTGAGCTGACCGAAATCTGTTGCGTCACAAAGTAGCAAAAATATGTGTACTACTTCTGTCATTGGATGCTTAGCTTTACTATGTAGCTTCTCTGTTGTGTTGATCCAGATTGGGTATGGACTAGCTTCTATCACTTGTACTAGTACTGGAGAGCTAAATTCAACTTGTCATCGCAGTGGTGCCTGTTATGAAGAGCACTCTATTCAAGAACAGCAGGAGCAGTGCGGGAGTAAGCTGTTAGACATCAACAAGACAGTCTCTTTTCGCAGCTATAACATCACAGAGTGTGACAGAAGTCCTACTGGCTTCAATCGGTGCAATGCCATGAAAGAGAACCTCTATCCGTATTTAGTGAGGAGCCCCCTTTCCTATGCCATAGTTCCACTTGATGCAAGACATTTCTCTATGGATGTGAGCTGGACATGGTATGATGAGGATTTCAGAAGAGCACGTGAGCAACTGGTGGGCTATGAGCTCAGGATCTCAAGTGATAGTCCAGGGCAAGAAACAACCATGAAGTGTCTCTGTATTTGGGAGCCACTATTGCGTAACCTTTCTCTAGGTTTCGATCCTGTGTTGCATTACAGAGCATCCTCTTTCAACAAGGAGGCTAGTATGAAGATTACACTCTTCACTCTTCCATATGAATCTAAGTGGCAACTAGTGAGATATTCCGTTGAGAAAGACACATGTTGGCCTGTAACATGCCAAAATCTTGAGATTGGTGATGCTACAGTGTTCTGTCCAGTTCGACTACCTAGTGCGCCAACTGGAGTTAATGTTTTGTCGAGGTTATCTACAAATGTTACGAAGGAATTTGATGTCTCTTGGAACAGTGCATCTGTTGCTTCTCCACTTTCAGAAACTTATTATGTGACTGTGTTTGAAAACCCCGATAACACCACACTCAAATTCGTCGTGGATTGCTCTCGCAACATCAAGATCAGTGGCCTCCTTGCAAGCACAAACTATTCTCTCCAGATACAGGTTTATTCCCTGTGCTCGGGAATTTCCTCGTTCTACTCAAACTACAGCCGAGACATTGGTTGTGGGGCTTGGTCCGAGTCAACAGAGGAGTCCTTCCAAGTGTCTACTACCACATCCTCTCCAGTTTCCACTAACTCCACCAGGTACACTCCCTCTCGCAACCACAGTGTGCTTTTTATTGCCTCTACTGGCGCTATAGCTGCCCTGGGCCTGGCTATCCTGTTAGTTGGCCTGTTGGTCCTGTCTATTTATTTCCACCGCAAGCGGCACAGCAAGGTTGTTGGAGTGGCTCCCAATCCCTTCCAGCTAGTCGATCCTCTGAGCAAACCGGATGCCCTCGTGCTGTACTCACAGGGGACACCTACATCAGAGCAGATTGAGATTGAGCAGTACGTGGTCGGCTTGCTGAAGCAAGCCCGACTTAATGTCCTCTCTTGTAATGATCACACGGAGAAAACGATAGTGCAGTGGGTGGAGGAAAATGCACGATTAGCGCACACGGTCTTTGTTGTCTGTAACAAGCACTTCTGTGATGAGTGGGACATGCAGTTCAGACCACCGCTCATCAATTCTCTGGAGATGATCATAGCCAGTGCTGTCGGTCAGAAGAGCATCAAGAAGTACGCTACAGTTCTGCTGAAACCAAGCGACGAGCAGTACATTCCCAACCATCTCTATCTTAAGGGGATGAAGTCATTTGTGGTGGGAGCTCGGGCTACCGCCAGTAATAGGACAGAGTTCATTAGCTTTATCAAAATGCACCAATTGCTTGGCAAGCGACGTAGTTGATTTCATCTACCAAGTCCTGGTAGAGCGATGCTATATGCATATTTCAACTCTCAGAACTTCGTTATGTGTGATCATGCATTTTCATTTCCATCACCTATTCCTGTGTGCCACTTCACATTCTGTGCTCTGTGCAGTCAAGTTTTTGCATTTCCTTGTTGGTGGTGAGGCCATTGACATACTATATCTAGTGTTTAAATAAACTCTCAGTGAACTCTCAGTTGACATAATAACATTATTGTAACCTCAATAATCAACTTCAAATTATATCCTTTCGCCGAGATGCTCTAGCCTTTTAATCAGGAATTCCTGATGAAGGCTAGAGCATCTAGTCGAAACATCGAGAGAATACAATGGAAATTGATTATTGAGAAGGTGATAATAATAATATATCTATGTAGTGCTATTACAATTCACTTTAAAACCAGTGATAAATTATCACTGGTATCTAGGAGTGCCTCAGTCGTGTGAGATAAGGTTTTATATATACTGTCTGGTTAAAATTTTCTATGCACTTCTCCAATTTTTGTGCCGAAGGACACCTGCACTGAATGAGCTATTTTACCTTGCACTGAAGTTGGCCATATACACTTTTATCTTTGTCATAGTTAACTTGGAGATCAAATCAGAACAGCCTCCTCTGGGAAACTTTGAACTTGTCCCTTTACCAAAGTCCAAACCACTTACTAACCAATATAATTATAGGAAGCGGTTTTATTTTGGTGGATAATAGTTCCTGACAGTGTCCACTTAAGCAGTTGTTCAAAGAGCTAGTCAGCAGTACATGTTGTGAGAAGAGTGTCTAGCTATCCACAATTTAGCTCCAGGTTGTGTCGTGTTGGCTTCCCTTCTCCTTGGGACAGACTTCTAGCACAGGTGAAGATGGCAACACTGGCTGCTCTACTAACCCAAAACACCTCTCCTGCAGAGCATCCCTCCAAGACCAATGATTTCATTTGTGCATTAACGTAAAAGCCCTAGGAATACGATATTATCAGGTTAGATGCCTCATAAGACCATTGCCCAGTCTAAACTAGCTTTATTGATAACACCAAGCTTGAGTTGATGTCTATTGATCTAAATGCAGTTGACATCCGATTCTTTGCCATCCATGTTTCGTGCCATCATCCAGTCAAGTTCACTGTTGGGTAGGAAGTACAAAATATCTTTCTTGAAAGATCAAAACATTTTACACCGCATCTGCATCGATGGAACTGGTCAGTGCAGAGTTCATATCCATGGCATCAAAAAAAATTGAATAGTTCATCGGCCATGAGAGGTCTCACGGTTGAAATATTCCCTGTTCAGAGGGCAAGACAGGATGTTAAGAGGAACAGTCCAATGGCCCACCAGTTGTTTGGGCATGCATTACAACAAAAGCACCCTATACTTCATCCACTGTCAAATATTATGGCTATTGGAGTGTGTGACACACCGAGCAATTTTACTGTTGACTTACAGTGGGACTACGATGCACTGACATTCCCTCCTCCATTCCCGTATTACATCAACATCTTCAGTGAGGAGAGAATTGATGATCCATATCCCCTGTTTCGTTTTGTTGCGAGCAACTACAAGTGTGCGAATACAACTGTCGAATGGCTCGCTCGACTACAATTTTACCATCCAACCTTATGGCAACTGCACAGGATGGCAAGCTATACAAACAGTTCTGGCAATGGCATCGAATGAGGCAGATGGTCTGAAGTCCTCCCATTCCGGTGTGCTTGAAGGCAAAACAGTAGTTGCATCCAGTTTTGTATATTCAAGACTCGCTGGACCGAACTACTTCCTTGTACGTGTTTGCAGTGGAGAAGGTGCTGCTGTTCTGGTTATTGTGGTTCTGTTGGTTATTCTTTCTTGCATAGTGTGGAGGAGAAAAATGGGGGAAAGGGGATCAACATCATCTCAGATTTCTTTCTCCTGCTTGTGGTCCATTCACTGTAAGCATGAGAGACTTTCAGATGTACATTGCGTGCCCATTGCAGGAATCCTTTGATGTGGTAACCTCTGGAAACAAGATGTGTGCTGATATTATTGGTGAGCGAAGTGAAGTGGAATTTGACGGGAAACTTGATATTGCCACACATCTTGTATGTATGTATGGTATGTTTCTATCTATCTATCTATGTATGTATTCACCGTACATTTATCCAGGAATGGGACACCTGTCTTAAATAAAGCCTGCTTACATTCAGCGTGCATGCTAACACATTTTTGCATTTTAATTTCTTTTTATAAGTAACTCCATTTCCCCTCTCCACTTACCTTTTTACAATATGTAATAGTTGCCATTTGCAGGGTTTCATGGGGGGCAGCTTGGAAATTGTATTATCTTGATAAGTACTTGACATCAAGACCCACCCCACCCCCACCCCTTAAAATCTAGATTCCTTCAGTTGCCCACCCCCCTGGACAATTTTCTAAATGAAACAATGATTTGACCCAAATTTTTTGCTGAAGTACTTGGACTGGGACTGGAGGATGGGTTGTAATGTTTTGAAAAGGGGTACGGTGTGATTTCTGTGTTTTCTATAAGTTTGATCAAAAGTCTTTCATCATAGTTTTCTTTTTTCGTCCGCTTTAGCAGTTTGTACTCCCTTCTGGCAAGCCAAAATTCCTGGTTATGGTAAGTTGAAATATTTCGCTGTTTAAACAAGTTTGAAACTTCCCTTTTTTCCATCAAACATTCCTTATCGAACTATGGAATATGCTCTAGTCTTCATCAGACGCTAAGGCTCGCGTGAGCCTGTTACCTATCAACCACGTGCCAGTACACGCGCCTAGCAGTACACGCGCCTAGCAGATGTAAAAATAATAATAATAATAATAATAAATAAATAAATAAAAATTAAATGAACACAAATAAAAATGTACATAAATAAAAAAATTTAATAATAAAACAAGCATAGTCTCTTTCAAGCGACTGGAGAGAAGAACTCGCTTCACCACCTCCTGCAGAGGCTTTCTGTTGTGGTGCAGAGAGGTAAAGCAGTTTCGGTTGGGGGGCTACAGATAACTTGGATTTGGACTCTGATGAGATTTTCTTTTTATTATTAATAAAATAATAATAATAATAATAATAAAAATTAATAATAATAATAAAATAATAATAATAATAATAATAATAATAATAATAATAATAATAATAATAATAATAATAATAATAATAATAATAATAATAATAATAATAATGATAATAATAATAATAATAACAATAAAAATAACAACAACAACAACAACAACAACAACAACAACAATAACAATAATAATAATAATAATAATAATAATAATAATAATAATAATAATAATAATAATAATAATAATAATAATAATAATAATAATAATAATAATAATAATAATAATAATAATAATAATAATAATAATAATAATAATAATAATAATAATAATAATAATAATAATAATAATAATAATAATAATAATAATAATAATAATAATAATAATAATAATAATAATAATAATAATAATAATAATAATAATAATAATAATAATAATAATAATAATAAACAGATAATAAAAACAGATAATAAATAAATAATAATGATAATAATAAGATTTGTGGGTTAAGGATAAAAAGTATCAATCCCCTGAAGTAATTAATGAAATTGTGGAAATAATGGGACTTGTGTTGGACATACCGTGTCAACAGTGGTTTTCAATAATGGCTGATGAAACCAGGGATATTTCCAATCATGAGCAGCTAGTTATTTGCTTCAGGTGGGTATCTGAAACATATCAAGTATCAGAAGACTTCATAGGTCTTATTCAGCTTGAGAATACGACAGCAGAAACTGTCTATTCATGGATAAAAGATTGCCTTTCAAAATTGGGTATTCCATTAGAATACTGCAGAGGCATCAACTTGAGTCTGCAAGAGGTTGCACGGTGTTGTAAGTCTGTAAAGGAAGCACTTAATTTTGCCATGGATGTAATCCAGCTGATCAAGTTTTCCCCAAAACGTCAAGTGGTTTTTGAAACTGTACAGAAGCAACAGGAATTTCCATCTCTCTCAGGAATCAGAACTCTGTGTCCAACAAGGTGGACAGTTCGAACTGGAGCTTTTGAGGCTATCTTGAGAAATTATGAGACTCTGAGAGCTACAATGGAAATATCATCACATGGAAGTGATGATTGTTCAAGACATGCTAATGGCGTTCTCGCACTCATGGATCGGTTTTCCACATTTTTTGGCATCAAGCTCTCTATTCTCATCTTTAGTATATATAGTTGAACCACTATCTGCCACGATCCAAGGAAGAGAAATCAATGTTCAAGATGTATTTCATGCTGCAGAAGTCTCCCTGAAATCAATTGAGAGGCTAAGAACTGAAGAAAATTTCCAACTTTTTTGACAAAGTGAAAAGTGAGGGATCTGAGAAGTGTGACCCACCTACTTTGCCCAGGAAAAGGCCAATTCCAAGAAGAATTGGTGATGGTGCAGCTCAACATATCTTCATTTCAGTTGAAGATTATTATCGGAAAGAATACTTTGAAGTAATTGATGCTGTTCATGGTGATCTTCAAAGGAGACTTCTTCAGAAGAACTTCCTTTTCGTTAGAAACATTGAACAATTATTTCTTGACAGTGCCAATGGTAAGGCTGTTATCCTGCCTCAAGATTTTTGTGTGTTGTATATATAAGGATGACATTGACATGCAAAAGCTCTTCATCTTCAGATGCTTCAAGATGCCATCAAAGCAGCTCCTCATGCTAGCACTCAATCTAGGGAAGTCACTAAAGTTCAAACAATCTGTAGTCTTTTTCATGAACAGCCAGGTGTTAAATCATTGCTTCACAAATTACTAAAATTATATTTAACAATCCCTGTGACAACCTCAACTGCGAGAGAAGTTTCTCAGCATTAAAAACATATTTGCAGAACTCGATGACACAGCAGCGCCTAAATCACTGCATTCTTCTGCATATTCTTCGCCATAAAACTGATAGTCTTTCCGTGGAAGATATCGCAAAAGAATTTGTGGAGATAAACGAAAGAAGATCCAGTTTTTAGGACGTTTTAGCTAAAATTGAATACTGTACTATAATAATTGAGTCACAAGTAAACTTCAATGATTAATTATTGTGATTATGTATTCGATTATTTTTGTCAATAGATTTGCTAGTTTTTGTGCTAGGGAGAGGGGAGTCACCTCCTTCATACTTTCTTTGTGCTGTAGATGTATATTCTGTGAAAAATTAAAATGCCCCCCCCCCCCCCCCCCAAACATGAAACTTGTTCCTACTCCCCTGCTCATATAAGCTAAAACTACTGCATTGTAACTAGGCAAGATGAGATAACTACTAACTTTCAAAGCCCCACCCACAGCTTAGGTTAGCTCAGCTATACAACCTACTTTGTTGTGGTTTTCTATACTAGAGAGGTCTGCTATAGCTATAAACCACAGCAGTATTAACAGCTGTACTGGTCTAGTGCTAGGACCAAAGAAGGAAGAATTCATTTACCAACCTCGGCTTAACCACGTACTCCAGCAATCTGGAGAAAATTGTGTTCCAAAATCAGGCACTCGGGTTTTGAAATACCCCCACTTTAACTCCAGTTTATTTGGGCAAGTCCATACAATGAAGTGTGCAGAATCTATGAAGCTATAAAGTGGTGACACAAGTTGTTTCAGTGTCTATTAGTTTATGCTATCGTACCACTTAATTGAATAAGGACAAAGAATCAGCAATCAAGAGAAGTCATTGTCTGATGCCTATAGTATAGCAGCGTTAATCAATCATAATATTATATTCCTCTTCTCTCTTACTAAACACAAGATCACTGCAGTACAACATGCACTATAGTGATGCAAGTTTGAAAATGTTCTCTCGGATGTGGCTGATGTTATCGGAACTGTAAGGTATAACCGTAGAAGTTTGTGTACCTCGAACAGCATAGATTTGTACACTGTGTGTGTGTTCATTGCTTCACATATGGTACGCACTGATGTAACCTGTTTCACACTAGGAAGAGCTTGTCGAATAAATCAGCAAACATTGGAAGCAGGTGATCAAAATCAAGATCATTTTTGTAACAGGAGGTTTTTACTACCTGAAGATCCTCTTCATAATTCACTCCATTTGCAGCTTTTATCAGAAGATTTTCAACAGAGAGGTAAGGTGGTAATAATCCACTTTGATCAAACCTGTTATCCAATTCTTGAATAAGTAAATCACAAACTTCAAAATACTGATGGCGGAAGTAATCTTTTGGCATATCATACCTATGTGACTTGCTTCCATCATCCAGTCTCCTTGGTACTCCCCTGTAACGAGGTAATTGGGGTCCAGTTATATTCAACTTCTGTGCAGTATCAACCACATCATCATAGAAGTGATGAAAAACTTCATCTTTCCGTTGCCTTTTGTAGAGAGTTTTAGCTAGGTTTACAGCTGAAACACCTTCTTTCTGGTTGTACATAGAGTTAACCAAGGGTAAGTTGTGTACCACTTTTCCATAAAATTTCTCCCACCACTAGCCATGCTAGAAAGTATTGCTTTATTGGTTGGTTGATAGGCTTTTGTCATATCTGTACAGCATGAAGAAATGCACTCACTTTCCTGTGTTTGTGGCTGCTGTCTCCTCTTGAGGATTATTGGGGGTGCTCCAGCCCCCCTAGCCCCCCCCCCCCCTTCCTACCCCTATGACTAGTGAGGATTGAGAGAGCAAAGCTGACTGAGGTCTCAACTTACTAAACTAACAGCAGGTGTTATACTAAGTTTAAAAGGTTGGCTTGCCTTCCCTACTTATCCGACAACTCGTAGTAATAATAATAGTAGTAATGATAATAGTAGTAATAATAATAGTGATATATAGTAGTAATAATAATAGTATATAGTAATAATAATAGTAGTAATAATAATAGTAGTAATAATAATAGTAGTAATAATAATAGTAGTAATAATAATAGTAGTAATAATAATAGTAGTAATAATAATAGTACTAGTAGTAGTAGTAGTAGTAATAGTAATAATATTAATAGTAATAGTAATAGAAATAATAATAATAATAATAATAATGATGATGATGATAACGATGATGACGACGATGACGACGACGACGACGACGATGACGACGACGATGATGATGATGATAATAATAATATAATCATTAATAATAATAATAATAATAATAATAATAATAATAATAATAATAATAATAATAATAATAATAATAATAATAATAATAATAATAATAATAATAATAATAATAATAATAATAATAATAATAATAATAATAATAATAATAATAATAATAATAATAATAATAATAATAATAATAATAATAATAATAATAATAATAATAATAATAATAATAATAATAATAATAATAATAATAATAATAATAATAATAATAATAATAATAATAATAATAATAATAATAATAATAATAATAATAATAATAATAATAATAATAATAATAATAATAATAATAATAATAATAATAATAATAATAATACTGAGGAGGACGAGGAGGAGGAGGAACTGTCTATCAGCCTTTCCTGTCAGCCATGCAGCCAATTTGCACCTGCCGTGGAACAAATTTATTTTATTTTATTTTTTACTAGGTTTGGCTGGCTTATTATTCTACCTGGTAAGGGGTCCTATCAGCTAATGGTAAAATGACATTTCACAGGGACTCCTTCCCAAAATAACCAGCAGGCCTCTGTGCTGACCCAGTAGTTTGCCATGAATGCTCAATTTGGCTTTATCATACTGGAAACGATGATGACTGCATCCTACTACACTGGCAGAAGGGAATGTGTGTGTACATGTATCTTATGTGAGTAAAAATATAATGTTACATGAACCTTGTATCACAATCTATGTGACATGTTTTTGTCATTAGAAGCTAGTAGCTACAACAACCCACCATAATTTTCCTGGTTCACTTATAATATCTATATAGTTATCAAACCCACAGACAACAATTAGTACCAGTATCAACTCAAATTAGAAGACAAAACTTGGCATTTCTAGTAATCTCCAAGACAGTCAAGTCCTGGACAAATTTCCTGAAATAGCCAGTCAACCCCAAAAATCTTCGAACTTCTTTCTTGGTCTGGGGTGTTGGGAAAGAATGGATGGCCTCAAGCTTTGTTGCCTCCGGTGCTGCTAGACCATTTCCCACAACATGTCCAAGATACACACATCGTTCCAAATTGGCACTCTTCTGAATCTTCACAGTCACCACGTCTGCAACTTCTGAAAGGACATTCTCAGCTCTAAAGTGCGTTTTAACACATGTCCGTTCAACTACGATGGAAGTAAGGCTTAATAACTGCCCACTTCTTCACATCCACAAGGAACTAACAGATTCTCTGGACTTACATATGGTGGCAAAACAATTAGTCAACAATGATGAACGAATGAAGTTTTTGGGGTACTTTTAGTATTCAATGTATATTGATGTAAAGCTTATAGTGAATATACTCTAATTTTCCTCTCGGACTGTTATTTCATGTCAAAAAAATTCTTGGAGGTTGGAGGTTACCTTCGGACTCCCCTGGAAAGAACAGGACGTGATTGATATATTTTCAGCCTCCCCCCCCCCACTTTTAATGTGGTGTCTCCCCTCCTGTTACTAGGCATATTCAAACAAGACTAAACCAGGTCGGACAAAGGTTTGTGGCCTCCGTGTGATGAACATACATTTGCATACACACCCAAGGCAAAAAAAAAATTTTTTTAATAGCCAGCTCTCCGGTTCCTCAACACACTTGACTCTTTCTTGCATATTCCTTAATCCACATTCATCTTTTTTGGTTAACTTTGTTCCATAAACTGTCTTTTAGCAGTGCAACTATGGGCATGCACAGAATTACAATATGTTGGAGTTCATTACACAGAAACCAGAGGTCATTTATTAGTCCATTAACGTACATGTATGTTCTCCTGGGATGAGGTGGAGGGGGGGGGGGGGGAATGATGAATAGGCACTATAGTGCAAGCAACTCGTGCGAATTACTTGCAAACAACTAGCCAGAGCTGTGAGCTGCTAAAGCGCTATGACCAATACGAGTTAATCTTCAAGGACAGCTGTGTCACAATTGCCTGAATTGGAATCTGAACCAGAAACACCACTTCTTCAAGAAGTGAGTCAACCTATACCTAGCACACAAGCTGGGACAACCACAATTTCATTGGATCAATTAAGTCCAAACTTCTATCCCTTGCATGACTCATTTGTGCTGCCACCAGTTCATTCATCCGATGAAGAGAGGACAATGATAGCTCCTCTGACAACCATACCTTTACAGAAGAAGAACCAATCTGTGGTAGGGTTCAGTAACCGCTCGATTCGATCATGGAGGAATTATTTTTACAATACCAAGGGAGAGTTTGCTGATTCTCTAAGAGGAAAGCACAAGCGCATTGGTGATGAGGAGTGTCGCTCGAAAGCACTGACATGGTTGCAGCAAAGTGCCTATAAAAAAGGTCAACCAACCATGACAGCTGCTAGATTTGCTGTCTGGGTTAACCATGATTTGCTTCCCTACTCTCACCTCCCTCCTGGCTTTCCCCGTAGCATAATTCCAAGCACTGCTTGTAAGTGGCTACATTATCTTGGATTCCATCCTACATCTCACCATAAGGGTGTGTATGTCGATGGGAAGATGTAATTGAGTACAGGAAGATGTACTTACAAAAAATTGAGGTATTGGAATGCAAACATTTGCCACCATCAGAGTGTATGGGAGGGAAAATTGGAAGAAAATGTAGGTTCCAGTACTGCCTTATTTACCTGATGAGTCCACTTTTCATGCAAATGAAGGACCATCGTGGCAGTGGCTGAAGCAGGCTATTCAACCAAAATCAATTGGACGTGGGTATCTACAGCTCAAAGAGGAAGGACATGAGCGAGCAAAGCTAATTTATTCAGCCATGTCAAGAGCTTCCAGAGTTTTGTTCAAGTATGGGGCCCAATCTGAAGGATACAGGAACTGTGAAAAGTTTATGATTCAATTTGAAAATGCAGTTGAAATAGTGAAACAATCTAGTGAATAACTTTTATCTTTGACCAAAGCTCAGGAAACACTACTTATGCTGATGCTTTAAATGCACACAGGATGAATGTAAATGATGGTGGCCAGCAACCAAAGAGGCAAAACACATATGGGATGGAGTGATTGTGGCCAACCAAAGGGCTTACGAACAGTCCTGGAAGAGCGTGGTGTGGACACCACTGGCATGGTCAAAACTGAGATGATCAAAGTCCTGGAAAGCATGCATGATTTTAAGACCCAAACTTGTGTGGAAGAGTTGGTTTCCGTGACAAGCACAGGTGTATTTTCCTTCCAAAATACCATTGTGACTATATTCTACTGAATGGGTTTGGGGTCAGGCAAAATGGTTCACACGTATTAACTGTGATTATACATTTGGTGCACTGGAGAAAATCATTCACCCAGCCTTGGATTCAGTTAGTCTTGAGTTGATACAGAAGTATTATAGAAGAGTGAGGGAATATCATCATGCGTACCGTGAAGGAAAAACAGGTGTTGAAGTAGATGCTGTGAAATTATATAAATCACATTGTCATGTTCCTGAAACAGATCTATATATAGTGATCAATTTTTGACTTTACAGATGTTTAGTGAAGTGATAGAACATATATTTAGAATTTTGTAACTCCAACGAAAATCGGTGCCTTAAAATTACCTTTTCTCAAACTCTGCCCCCTTGTTTTTAGAATAAAAAAGGGTTAACGTAGAATGAGCTTTACAAAAACATTTCATTTGGTGGAAAGTAACTACATACCAAATTTCAATTCTGAGAAATCAACAAAAATAAAAGCGGTCAAATTGACATCAATATTCATGAGATGTTGCCATGGCAAACCAAATTTAAGCCCACACAATTTAAGACACATGTTCTTGTTTTCACTTAAAATGAAAGGCTAATTTTGTGTAGTAATTAGTTAAAGTCATTTATGTAAGTAATATATACCAAAATGGAAGTTTATGGCTTCTTGCAGTATAGCAAGCCAGCGACAACCCCAACTAACGGGGACAAGGATATCACCACAACTAGCCAGGACAAGCACAGAACCATGCCATTATCCCAACCAAACTAGCTTAGATAGAATCTCTTCTTATCTGCATAGACAAGACAGCAACACAACCCTCATCCATTGCTCTAGAACATAGCAGTATACCTTAGCAAGGTTGGAACTTCCATAATTTTGGCTATTCATCTAGAAATGCGAACATTTAGTCCAAACTTGGTGTATTGCATGCATACCAGTTGCGCATATACGTGCATTGCGGAAGAAAAAATCGCAGACCTTGTGTCCTTATCCGGAAAGTAAGCCAGTATTATATAGATAATTACACACCACACCCCAATGCCTTCACTCTCCACTCCTCATACCATCCACATACTCACCTACAGCAAATATGCGAAGGGCTAAGAAGGTAAGGGCCAGGCAACCAAAGAGTGATGGCCTGAATAGCTAGACCCTTTACCAGGTGAGATGGTGTCTGCATACGAATTTGTTCATCTAGTGGGCCAAATTATTGGGATCCGACATACCAGAGTTTATATTGGAGTAAAAAATGTATTTCTTTGCACCAGTTGCTCAAGTTGTTGAAGCTTCTAGCACTGATTACACTGATATGAGTTATATAGCAATTGGTAAAGGGTATAGCTTAACTGAGATTAAGCAAAACTATAAGTGAAAGAGGTGGAGATGAAGGTTCTTGCAAGCAGCTACATAACCAACTAGAGCAGCGTCAAAGTATAATAGGTGCATCAATGACTCTTGCAAGCAGTTACAAGCATGGGCATAGGAAGATGACTTTTAATGGGGTAGCAAATAATATTGTGGAACTTTACAGCTACACTCACTATTTAATAAGTATGCATTTTTAGATGAGCCTGTTGTATAGAACTATAATGAGTTTAAAATGAAATCAAATCTTCCAAAGTTGTTCATTCTGTCCTAGCTATTTCAGTTAAATCTAAAGAATCCGTTTGTTTTTGGTGTACATACAACAAGAATAAGTTACTCAACCGACATTCAGTCATGGTGCTTCTTAAATACATCTTTATTCGACGGAGGGAAGAAAATGAGCGTTCTGCTGTGGCTGAAGTGACAGGATATGTCAGGTATAATTTGTCTACTTCCTGAAGCATGCCTTTGTAGATTTCACTTTCTCATAGCAGCATAAATGGTTCTTTATACTAGTTACTTTTGTAATGGTATATAGTGTCCTGATAACATCAGGAATAGTCAAAAGTTGTACCTTCAATCTCTCTAGGTCAAAATCTTCTACCAAATAAGCATTTAATGCAGCCAACATCACTGTAGCATTGTTTCTATTGGCAAAACCAAGAAGAAGTTATTCAATGTTTTGTATATGTCAAGATCTTTCTGATTAAAACGCCTTTCAACCTCTCCTGCAGTTAACTCAGTCACTTCAAAATACATATATACATGACGGTACCTTTCTTTAGGATTTGCATATATATGTGGCCTTGCACCACCATAAAATCATCTGGGCATCTTCCTTCTTCGTGGAAGAGTTGTTGCTGCTGTGAAGTCCTTGGAATCATAAAGGACCTGATCATAAAAATGAATCGAACTTTTCCTCTCTTCTCAGGGATTGCATATAAGAAACAAGGCATTTAACTGTAATGTCTTGTGCCTGCAAATTGGTTGAGAATTGATCAGATGCTGAAAATACCAGATAAGCTATATAGTTTAAGGCCATAATAGGTATCAAAATTATCAATTTTGGTTGCCATTCCACTAGCTTTTGCAGCATATCCATCGTGCCCCTCACTGATCTCCTCCAAAGCATTTTGTAAAGTATTGTAGTTCTTTAAAATGCTTGCTATGGATGCATGCCTCACAGTCCAACGTGTAGGGCACAATATTCTTAATTTAGAAGATAATTAATTGTCACCTCCCTTTTTAAATTTTCAAACAAGGTATGCCATTTAAGAGACATTTTAATAAGCAGGGTAAATTCAAACACATAATTCAAAGCATCTCTCACTATATCACAGGTTTTAGTTACATTTCACAAATAGATTGAGGTTGTGATTATTTCATTAACTATCTCCGGGGAAATATATTCTCTCTGTCGTAGCCAGGGCATCATTTCAGGGAAATCCTTAGCCTGTAGTAATAGTAATTGATACAGATTACCACTGAAAGTCTCCACATATTCCTTGTGCCCACGAAAGGGTAAACCCTGACGAGATAGAAATTGAACACAGCGGGAAGCTTTATGAGCATGCATCTATGATGGCTTTGGTCAGTGCTATGTTGGTGAATGAGCTGAACATCTATACCTAGACCATGAGAGTTTGCTGCAACTTTTAGAGTAGCTTCCTTGTGAAAGCTACTGGCTTCATGTTCACGAAATTTCTGTAGTGCTTTCTTCCAATTTGAAAAGCCGAGATGAATGCAGATTGGCTATGTTTTGGAAAGCTGAGAAGGCCTTGATGATTGTCAGCACAACGACAAGTGGCACAATAAATTTTGTACTGTGATGTGCATACAGTTATCCAAGGATGGATTTTGTACCAATTAATTGGTTGGTATCATTCTTGAATGATATTTTTTATTGTCATGATCCTTAGTGACAGTGTGATAGGAAAAGCTTGTTTTAGAATCACCTACACTGGATGGTTGATATGGAGTGCACAGATCAGAGCAACATTGGCACTGGCAGGTATATAATATTGCTGGAAGTAGATGAAAGGTCAACTGCTTCATCATTGGGTATCACAGCTGGCATTTCATCCATACACGATATATAATCTCAAATTAGAAACACTTATACTACACTGATTTAGCCAGTTTATCCTACCTGTTCCTGATGAATCCAATTCATTTGTTTGATCCTGATCAGCTGAAGCAACTTTAAAGAAGTGTCCAATCTTCTTCTGAGCCATCAATGTTGGACCATAGATTCTTATACTGGTACCTTACAGATCTTTGGTTGGACAATACACCTTTGATAGCTGCTTAAAGTGAGCACATGACTGTCAGTTTTGGACCTAGCATCTAGGACTTATTCACACCTGATCACATGACAATCCGATAAATGTAGTTTATACATGCATCTTGCAAAATTTACATGTGGCTTTGTACTAATTCACATATATCCTCATGAATGTGTGAACCTTTCTTGGTTTATAAGGGGGGAGGTTGACCCTTGGCTGAAAATATGGGGGGCGGGCTGGCCCCCCTTCAACCCCCCCCCCCCCACCCCTGTTCATACGCCCATGACAAGACCAACCAGAACAGTGTCAAAGTACTCTCAATGAACTCTCAGTTGACTACTAATCAACTTCAAATTGTATCCTCTCGACATTTCAACTAGATGCTCTAGCCTTCATCAGGAATAATAAAGTGTATAAACACGCTCACGTGAGCCTTAGCATCTCATTATTCCTGATGAAGGCTAGAGCATCTAGTCGAAACGTTGAGAGAATCAATTTGAAGTTGGTTGTTGAGAAGCTTATTATGGTGTCAAAGTATAAAGGTGCATCAAGGGTGTGGAAGTGGGTGTGGTTAATACTGATGTATATAGGTTGAGCAGGGGTATGGTCGACACTGATATAGGTTGAGGCTGGGTATGGTCGACACTGATGTAGGTTGAGGCTGGGTATGGTCAACACTGATGTAGGTTGAGGCTGGGTATGGTCAACACTGATGTAGGTTGAGGCTGGGTATGGTCGATACTGATGTACGCTGAGGCTGGGTATGGTCGATACTGATGTAGGTTGAGGCTGGGTATGGTCGACACTGATGTAGGTTGAGGCTGGGTATGGTCAACACTGATGTAGGTTGAGGCTGGGTATGGTCAACACTGATGTAGGTTGAGGCTGGGTATGGTCAACACTGATGTAGGTTGAGGCTGGGTATGGTCGACACTGATGTAGGTTGAGGCTGGGTATGGTCGATACTGATGTAGGTTGAGGCTGGGTATGGTCGACACTGATGTAGGTTGAGGCTGGGTATGGTCAACACTGATGTAGGTTGAGGCTGGTATAGTCAACACTGATGTAGGTTGAGGCTGGGTATGGTCGACACTGATGTAGGTTGAGGCTGGTATGGTCGACACTGATGTAGGTTGAGAAGCTGGGTATGGTCGACGCTGATGTAGGTTGAGGCTGGGTATGTTCAACACTGTTGTAGGTTGAGGCTGGGTATGGTCGACACTGATGTAGGTTGAGGCTGGGTATGGTCAACACTGATGTATGTTGAGGCTGGGTATGGTCAACACTGATGTAGGTTGAGGCTGGATATGGTCGACACTGATGTAGGTTGAGGCTGGGTATGGTCGACACTGATGTAGGTTGAGGCTGGGTATGGTCAACACTGATGTAGGTTGAGGCTGGGTATGGTCGACACTGATGTAGGTTGAGGCTGGGTATGGTCGACACTGATGTAGGTTGAGGCTGGGTATGGTCGATACTGATGTAGGTTGAGGCTGGGTATGGTCAACACTGATGTAGGTTGAGGCTGGGTATGGTCAATACTGATGTAGGTTGAGGCTGGTATGGTCAACACTGATTTAGGTTGAGGCTGGGTATAGTCAACACTGATGTAGGTTGAGGCTGGGTATGGTCGACACTGATGTAGGTTGAGGCTGGATATGGTCGATACTGATGTAGGTTGAGGCTGGGTATGGTCGATACTGATGTATGCTGAGGCTGGGTATGGTCGATACTGATGTAGGTTGAGGCTGGGTATGGTCGACACTGATGTAGGTTGAGGCTGGGTATGGTCAACACTGATGTAGGTTGAGGCTGGGTATAGTCAACACTGATGTAGGTTGAGGCTGGGTATGGTCGACACTGATGTAGGTCGAGGCTGGGTATGGTCGACACTGATGTAGGTTGAGGCTGGGTATAGTCAACACTGATGTAGGTTGAGGCTGGGTATAGTCAACACTGATGTAGGTTGAGGCTGGGTATGGTCGACACTGATGTAGGTTGAGGCTGGGTATGGTCGATACTGATGTAGGTTGAGGCTGGGTATGGTCGACATTGATGTAGGTCGAGGCTGGGTATGGTCGACACTGATGTAGGTTGAGGGTGGGTATGGTCGACACTGATGTACGTTGAGGCTGGGTATGGTCGATACTGATGTAGGTTGAGACTGGGTATGGTCAACACTGATGTAGGTTGAGGCTGGGTATGGTCGATACTGATGTAGGTTGAGGCTCAACACTGATGTACGCTGAGGCTGGGTATGGTCAACACTGATGAGGCTGGGGTATGGTTGATATATACTGATGTAGGTTGAGGCTGCGTATGGTAGATACTGATGTACGTTGAGGCTGTTGTGTGGAAGTGGGTATGATCAATATGATGTTGGTTGAGGCTGGGAGTGGTCAATACTGATGTAGGCTGGGGTATGATGTGAGTGTTGTCCATAGCGATGGTGGTAAAAGGTGGCGGTAGTTATGTTTGCAGAGTCTGATGTGGAAGCAACCATGGAGTCTTTTACTGAGATGGGTGTGATGAAAGCAATACTCAAATCTAGTGAAGTAGATGGGTTGGGGAAAGGTGTGTGTGTAATGCAGCAGGTATCACAGAGAGATTTTTTGCCTTCATTTAATTTTTTTTAATTTTTTTTATTAATTTTTTTAATTATGTACTCGCTACTCCTGCAATATTATTTATTATTATTATTTATTTTTTGAATACAACTTTCAATGCAAAACAACACAGATTATTTGGGTGGACCAACCAGCTGAGAGCTAATATTAAGGTGAACCATGAACAAGGGAAGGGATGACAAGACAAACAAACGGTGTAAAGAAACAAAAAGGATATATAGCTCACTATGTTAAGTTTAGTTAATGGCATTCCCCCCTTTAAATATTTTTTAAAGGCCGAGTTAGAAGATAAACTAATAATACATTCTGGAAGTGAATTCCATAAAGCAAATTGCACTAATAAAATAAGAAGAAGAAGAATTCCTGCAGCACAGGGTTTAAAAAGTGGACAGGAATTCGTATGACGACAAGAAGTTGGAGGCAGAGGAACAAAGACAAGAGACAAGAGGGAATGAGGGAACAGTCAGAAATTATACGGCAGCACAAAGAAAGTCTATGGTGCGATCTTCTGGAGAGAAGTGATGGCCAGAAAGCTCAACATCTTCCTCCTAAATATATATATTTTTTTATTGCTAAAATTTCCTTACCTTCCTGCAGTCCTTCAAATTCTTCATCACTCCCATCTGCGAATGGCTCATCAAAGTCCCCATCTGCAGCCAATGCCTTGAGGATCCTCCAAAGACCAATGGTCTTTTTAACATTACTATTTTTAATATGTATAAGAATATTTTGTTTTCATATATTAAGTGCTATATTAAGTGCTATAAGTGCTATATAATATATAAGTGCTATATAATAAAGGCACTTCATGAACTTACAGTTTTATAGAGCAGCATCGCTGAGGATCCTCTGTAAAGAGCCAGCGATAGAAGATGCTTGTTAATGATGTAAATTGACGTCAACCGTCTCCTTTTTCCTTTTTCTTTTTTCCCCTTCTTTTTTGTCCCCGCGGCAGTTAAACTTCAATCTAATATGCTGACATACATAGTACAATGCAATATAGAGTACAATGTCCTTTTAAGTAAGTAAGTAAGAACAATAAATAAATAAATAAATAAATAAATAAATAAATAAATAATCCATCAACCTCAGCCCCAACTAACTAGGGGGGTGGAAACTGCTATAGCCTAGGGCCTAGACAGACTCTTTACAAATAGCCTAGGGCCTAGACAGACCCTTTACAAACTGTTAGCTAAGAAAAGGTCTGGACAACTGACTTCAAGGAGTTCAAAAGTGTGTGACACTGCAGTTCATTTTACCAGCCAACCAGATGATTGCTGGCATCATCTTGTTAGCTGGCCGCGGTGGCGCGTGGCTGTAAAACTGCAGCTTCCCGCAGGGCGTTACAAATCCGAGGGTTTGAGGCTGGGATTCCTGGAAATTGGTTTCCTATGTTGAACTGGCGTCTCCAGAGTAGGGGGCGTATTACGGACGCCAGTGAATGTGCATGGGGAAATTTCATACAGGAGCTGGATGTGGGGCTATTTATTTGAGCTGACCGAAATCTGTTGCGTCACAAAGTAGCAAAAATATGTGTACTACTTCTGTCATTGGATGCTTAGCTTTACTATGTAGCTTCTCTGTTGTGTTGATCCAGATTGGGTATGGACTAGCTTCTATCACTTGTACTAGTACTGGAGAGCTAAATTCAACTTGTCATCGCAGTGGTGCCTGTTATGAAGAGCACTCTATTCCAGAACAGCAGGAGCAGTGCGGAAGTAAGCTGTTAGACATCAACAAGACAGTCTCTTTTCCCAGCTATAACATCACAGAGTGTGACAGAAGTCCTACTGGCTTCAATCGGTGCAATGCCATGAAAGAGAACCTCTATCCGTATTTAGTGAGGAGCCCCCTTTCCTATGCCATAGTTCCACTTGATGCAAGACATTTCTCTATGGATGTGAGCTGGACATGGTATGATGAGGATTTCAGAAGAGCACGTGAGCAACTGGTGGGCTATGAGCTCAGGATTTCAAGTGATAGTCCAGGGAAAGAAACAACCATGAAGTGTCTCTGTATTTGGGAGCCACTATTGCGTAACCTTTCTCTAGGTTTCGATCCTGTGTTGCATTACAGAGCATCCTCTTTCAACAAGGAGGCTAGTATGAAGATTACAATTTTCACTCTTCCATACAAATCTGAGTGGCAACTCGTGAGATATTCCGTTGAGAAAGACACGTTTTGGCCTGTAACATGCCAAAACCTTGAGATTGGTGATGCTACCGTGTTCTGTCCAGTTCGACTACCTAGTGCGCCAACTGGAGTTAATGTTTTGTCGAGGTTATCTACAAATGTTACGAAGGAATTTGATGTCTCTTGGAACAGTGCATCTGTTGCTTCTCCACTTTCAGAAACTTATTATGTGACTGTGTTTGAAAACCCTGATAACACCACACTCAAATTCGTCGTGGATGGCTCTCGCAACATCAAGATCAGTGGCCTCCTTGCAAGCACAAACTATTCTCTCCAGATACAGGTTTATTCCCTGTGCTCGGGAATTTCCTCGTTCTACTCAAACTACAGCCGAGACATTGGTTGTGGGGCTTGGTCCGAGTCAACAGAGGAGTCCTTCCAAGTGTCTACTACCACATCCTCTCCAGTTTCCACTAACTCCACCAGGTACACTCCCTCTCGCAACCACAGTGTGCTTTTTATTGCCTCTACTGGCGCTATAGCTGCCCTGGGCCTGGCTATCCTGTTAGTTGGCCTGTTGGTCCTGTCTATTTATTTCCACCACAAGCGGCACAGCAAGGTTGTTGGAGTGGCTCCCAATCTTCCCTTCCAGCTAGTCGATCCTCTGAGCAAACCGGATGCCCTCGTGCTGTACTCACAGGGGACACCTACATCAGAGCAGATTGAGATTGAGCAGTACGTGGTCGGCTTGCTGAAGCAAGCCCGACTTAATGTCCTCTCTTGTAATGATCACACGGAGAAAACGATAGTGCAGTGGGTGGAGGAAAATGCACGATTAGCGCACACGGTCTTTGTTGTCTGTAACAAGCACTTCTGTGATGAGTGGGACATGCAGTTCAGACCACCGCTCATCAATTCTCTGGAGATGATCATAGCCAGTGCTGTCGGTCAGAAGAGCATCAAGAAGTACGCTACAGTTCTGCTGAATCCAAGCGACGAACAGTACATTCCCAACCATCTCTATCTTAAGGGGATGAAGTCATTTGTGGTGGGAGCTCGGGCTACCGCCAGTAATAGGGCAGAGTTCATTAGCTTTATCAAAATGTACCAATTGCTTGGCAAGCGACGTAGTTGATTTCATCACTCGTCCTGGTAGAGCGATGCTATATGACTCTCAGAACTTCGTTGTGTATGATCATGCATTTTCACTTCCATTACCTATTCCTGTGTTTTTTATGTTGCCACTTCACATTCTGTGCTCTATGCAGTCAAGTTTTTGCCATGTAGATGTATTTCCTGGTTGGTGGTGAGGCCATTGAAATACGTGTTTCCCTTAAATAAACTCTCAGTGAACTCTCAGTTGACATAATAACATTTATTGTAACCTCAATAATCAACTTCAAATTGTATCCTTTCGCTGAGATGCTCTAGCCTTTTAATCAGGAATTCCTGATGAAGGCTAGAGCATCTAGTCGAAACATCGAGAGAATACAATGGAAATTGATTATTGAGAAGGTGATAATAATAATATATCTATTACAATTCACTTGAAAACCAGTGATAAATTATCACTGGTATCTAGGAGAATATGAAAGTGCCTCAGTCGTGTGAGTTTTGTCAATACATGTATATACTGTCTGGTTAAAATTTTCTATGCACTCCTCCAATTTTTTGTGCTGAAGGAGACCTGCACTGAATGAGCTCTGCACTGAATGAGCTCTTTCACCTTGCACTGAAGTTGTCAATGCACATCTTTGTCATAGTTAACTTGGAGATCAAATCAGAACAGCCTCCTCTGGGAAACTTTGAACTAGTCCCTTTTCCAAAGTCCAAGCCACCAATACATAGGAAGTGGCTGTATTTTGGTGGGTAATAGTTCCTGACAGTGTCCACTTAAGCAGTTGTTCAAAGAGCTAGTCAGCAGTACATGTTGTGAGAAGAGTGTCTAGCTATCCACAATTTAGCTCCAGGTTGTGCTTCCCTTCTCCTTGGGACAGACTTCTAGCACAGGTGAAGATGGCAGCAGTAGCTGCTCAGCTAACCCAAAACCCTCCTGCAGAGCATACCTCCAAGACCAATGATTTCATTTGTGCATTAACATAATAGACCTAGGAATTGACGATATTATCAGGTTAGACGCTTGCCCCTACCTCATAAGGCCATTGCCCAATCTTTATTGATAACACCAAGATTGAGTTGATGTCCTTTGATCTGCATGCTGTTGACATCCGATTCTTTGCGATCCATGTTTCATGTTTCGTGGCATCATCCAGTCAAGTTCACTGTTGGGTAGGAAGTACGAAATATCTTTCTTGAAAGATCAAAACATTTTACACCACATCTGCATCGATGGAACTGGTCAGCGTAGAGTTCATATCCATGGCATCAAAATTATTTCGAATAGTTCATCGGCCAGGAGAGGTATCACTGTTGAAATATTCTCTGTTCAGAGGGCAAGACAGGATGTTAAGAGGAACAGTCCAATGGCCTACCAGTTGTTTGGGCATGCATTACAACAAAAGCACCTGTGCACCTCATCCACCGTCAAGAATTACAGCTATTGGAGTGTGTGACACACCGAGCAATTTTACTGTTGACTTACAGTGGGACTACGATGCACTGACATTTCCTCCTCCATCTCTGTATTACATCGACATCTTCAGTGAGGAGAGAATTGATGATCCATATCCCGTTTCGTTTTGTTGCGAGCAGAACTACAAGTGTGCGAATACAACTGTCGAATGGCTCGCTCAACTACAATTTTACCATCCAACCTTATGGCAACTGCTAAACTACACAAACAGTCCTGGCTGTGGCATCCGATGTGGCAGGCGGTTGAAGTTCTCCCATTCCAGTCGTGCTTGAAGATGTTGCCGACAACTTCAACGACAGTAGTGCATCCAGTTTTGGACTCGCTGGACCGAACTACTTCCTTGTACGTGTTTGCAGTGGAGAAGGTGCTGCTGTTCTGGTTATTGTGGTTCTGTTGGTTATTCTTTCTTGTGTAGGAGAAAACTTGGGGGGAAAGGTGCCTGTCCAGAGAGCATCAACATCATCTCAGATTTCTTTCTCCTGCTTGTGGTCCATTCACTGTAAGCATGAGAGACTTTCAGATGTACATTGCGTGCCCATTGCAGGTCCTTTGATGTGGTAACCTCTGGAAACAAGATGTGTGCTGATATTATTGGTGAGCGAAGCGGAGTGGAATTAGACGGAAAACCCACACATCTTGTATGTACGTACGGTATGTTTCTATCTATATATCTATGTATGTATTCACCGTACATTTATCCAGGAATGGGACACCTGTCTTAAATAATGCCCGCTTACATTCAGCATGCATGCTAACACATTTTTGCATTTAATTTCTATATTTCTTTAAGCAACTCCATTTTCCCACCCCACTTACCTTTTTAAAATATAGAATCATTTGTAGTAGTTACCATTTGACCCAATTTTTTGGCTGAAGTATTTGGACAGTCCTCCAAGTGACGACTCTGACACCAATTTCTAGGGCCATCTGGATGAGGGCATTTTTGTGAAGGAACACGAATAGCTGACGTTTCACTTGATATTTGTGTCTACCCGTAGCCCAGTGGCAGTGGAGCTTCTTTGACATTCCAAAGAACAAACTACCTCTCCTCAACAGTTTTCACCTCCTCTACCATCGCTGTTGTCAAGCCACTCCCCCACACTCACCTCCAGCTCCTCCTACTCCAATTCAATCCTCTAGATTTGTTTCTGATTTCACAGGTTTAATAAAACATTAATATTAACATCAATTATTCATTGAAAACTGGCTTTTACAGAGTTTCCTTGTTCAGAACATATCCACCTGCATTTGAAGACAAGATAAAAATTATCATAATAGCATATTGCTCCAAATGAACTCTATGCAATACATACATACATGCATACTATATATTGCTTGTATGTGCCTCAGGACTGACCAACCAACACAGCTGTGATCTATGCGGCATGAGTTATTATTATTATTATTGCTGTTGTTGTTATTATTATTATATTATTATTGTTATTATTATTACTATTATTGTTATTATTATTACTATTATTATGATGATGATTGTAAATGCTTTTATCAATTGACCTTTAGTCTGTTCTTGGACAAACTTCAGCAATCTACCTAACCTCAAATGCATTTTTTGGAAGTAATCAGAGAGCACTTTCTTTGATGCTGTAGAGGGAGTAATATAGTGTGGTTGTAATGAAGTCATAGATAATACCCAGTGCAATGCATTTTTGGGAAGTAATCAGAGAGCACTTTCTTTGATGCTGTCGGAGGGAGTATATAGTGTGGTTGTAATGAAGTCATAGATAATACCCAGTGCATCCTCCATTACATGTTCCATACTAACCACTATTGGATTGGATTCGTGTAGCCTGGGAAACACACACTTGTGGGCTAGTAGTAGCCTTAAGGGCTAGGATTTTTGTCTCTAAACAGTGGGTGTTACATATATAGCAGTGGAGCTCTCTTTCTCTCTCTCTCTATATATATATAGGAATACAAGTGGCATACCACATACAGCAACTGCTATATATATATAATACAAGACAGTGTAGCATACCACATACAGCAACTGCTATATATATATAATACAAGACAGTGTAGCATACCACATACAGCAACTGCTATATATATATGATACAAGACAGTGTAGCATACTGCTATATGTATACACACAAAGGAAAGAGAGTTATTGGAGGTTTGATGCATAAGGAGCCCTCACAAACAGCTTGAAGTTTATTGAAAATTTCATTACCTTTTTGCTTGGTAATACCTACCTAGACCCCAAACTATATAGATCCTCCCTAATATGTTAGTATAGTGCTGCAGTACTTTAACTACCCCTTGCAGGCTAGCTTAAGCTAGTTGGCTGCCCGAGTGCATCAAAGCTTATATATCAGCAGCTATAACCAATTTGGCAGCTTCTTTGTACCACAAATGATGTCTTCAGCACCCTGTAATCACTTCGGGTATGCCTTGAATCCTTCGCAAAGTTAGTAAGCATGGAGCCTAAAACATAGTTAAAACTGATTTTTTTTTGTCTTCAAGATCTTGTATCTACCAGTGTCTTTGCACACATAACTTGCATTCAGTATGTACATTCATAGTTTTATTACTACCAGAAGACTCCCAAAACTTGCATTGCCACGACTAACCGTTTCTTGCATCTGTGTATTGCCTAACTTTGTAGAGTACGCCCATTTGTCATTATTTTTCTATCAGAAAACTCCAACATTTCCAAAATAAAATAACCTGTTTCTTGATTCAGCACTGATCCATTATATCTACTCAGCCAAATATTTGACGACCTGGGAAAGATTTAAAAAATGGTTGTCTTCTAGGAGGCAATCATGTTTGACTCTTCTTGTTTCTTCTTTATATCCTGTTATGGCTAACTCTTTTCCAAAGATTCACTTCAAGTCCTCCAAAATGACTATCATTTGTACGTCAATCACCTTGCTTTTGGCAGCCATCCATTTGTTCGTGCTTCTTCCCCATCGGGCAATCTTTGTTGTTCTCATCACCGTCATCATCAATCCTCCTTTCTCAATCTCTCACTACTGCTAGTTCGGCCATTGTTGGCTGTTTACTTTTTACTTTTATAGTTCTTTGGAGATGCGGAACCAAATCCATGCCCGAGTGCTGCTGAGACTGTTAATGGCGATTGTAATACCAATATAGGACTGTGTGAGTCGTGCTCACTGCAACTACGTCAATTATCTCCATCACTCTTGTGATAACAGATAGCTATGTACCCCTGTCTGCCCACACTGCATTAAGCCTCAGTATTGTACTCCCCTACTTTTGTTACCTTAGTGCAAAATCTGGTCCCACACTGCATTAAAGCCTCAGTATTGTACTCCCTCACTTTTGTTACCTTAGTGCAAAATCTGGTGCCCACACTGCATTAAAGCCTCAGTATTGTACTCTCCTACTTTTGTTACCTTTAGTGCAAAATCTGGTGCCCACACTGCATTAAAGCCTCAGTATTGTACTCTACCCTTGTTACCTTAGTGCAAAAGCTGTTGCAAAAGCTGTTGCCCGCACTGCATTAAAGCCCAAGTATTGTACCCAACCCTCGTTACCTTGGTGCAAAATCTAGAATCCAATTTGTAAACCCTCATACTCTCACTTCACGACTCATTACTCACCTGTTCAAGTACAATTGGACACCATGCAAGCCACAGTTTCCTCCCTCTCATCAGTGCCCCCACCTTCAGTTTCCTCCCTCTCATCAGTGCCCCCCACCTTCAGTTTCCTCCCGCTCATCAGTGCCTCCACCTTCAGTTTCCTCCCTCTCATCAGTGCCCCCACCTTCAGTTTCCTCCCTCTCATCAGTGCCCCCACCTTCCAAGGTGTCACACCGGATTCACACAACCCAGCTTTCCTGATAGTCCCCCACCCCCCGAATCACTTTCTGTTTCTCCTGCTTCCCCTCTTCCCTCACACACCTCAAAGTCTGACGTCACTAAGTTAAACTCTTCCACCAATTCAACTATATACTACTAATGCCCATTCTGCACCAAAACATATTTTATCCAATCGTCATCCTTTTCCGAAGCTTAACTTTGCTCACTGAACCAGCTACCCTTACAAATACGTACCCTCTGTAACCCACTCCCATGTACAACCTACCACCTCAAGGGCTTGTCACTCAGATCCCTGGAGTAGGAGATTAACACCACCCTCCACTAGTATCAACCAAAGATATTAGTCCCCAGGCTCTCCCCAGAAGATACCCCCCCCGTCTCCTTCCAATATCCCAATCATCTCCTCCCATCAGTCCTCAGCACCCTTATTCTCATCCTCTCCTTGCCATCTCCCTCCTGGCCCTTCTTTCACCTCCCCTAGAGCAGCATCTGCCACTCCACCCCAACTATCAACAATGCCCAGATTAGCAGCCAACCACCTCTGTCCACAGCCTTCTCCCTTGCTTGATGCACTCACAGTTTTGTCACGTACATACAGACCTCACATTATTGAAACCTGGCTCTCCACCGATGTCTTCGACTATGAAATTATCTTCTCAGACTCTCTTATATACTAGATAGAAACCGACATGGTGGAGGCATCATTGGTTATCTCGACTTGCTTCCATCATCTCCCTGCCATCAACTTCTATTGAACCTTTTGTCCTCTCAATAACGCTTCCAAGCTGACAAATTTTTTGCCACGTTCTTCTGTCCGTCTTTATTTAGATTACTTATTAGCATCACTTGCTACTCTCCCATCATCCATCCCTCACTTTTCCACGAAGGATCTTATTTTGCTAGTGGAATCTAATGTTAATTTTTCTTCACATTTACCACTTCTTGATAGCAATATTTGTGCAACACCCAACTTACTACTCCCATGGCATCCTTTCCATCATCCAATTGTGCTGACAGCTCACATACTTTTCTCAGTTGTAGAGGTGTGTTAGCTGCTTTAACCTTCACTAGCACTCTATGGCAAAGAGGAGAATCAACAGCTCCTCCTGATGTAGAAGAGCTCCAGCACAGGGAGTTCTACGATGCAGAGGAGCTCCAGCACATGGAATTCTGTGTTGCAGAGGAGCTCCAGCACAGGGAGTTCTATGTTGCAGAGGAGCTCCAGCACAGGGAATTCTGTGTTGCAGAGGAGCTCCAGCACAGGGAGTTCTGTGTTGCAGAGGAGCTCCAGCACAGGGAGTTCTACGATGCAGAGGAGCTCCAGCACAGGGAGTTTTGTGTTGCAGAGGAGCTCTAGCACAGGGAGTTCTACGATGCAGAGGAGCTCCAGCACAGGGAGTTTTGTGTTGCAGAGGAGCTCCAGCACAGGGAATTCTGTGTTGCAGAGGAGTTCCAGCACAGGGAGTTCTGTGTTGCAGAGGAGCTCCAGCACAGGGAGTTCTGTGTTGCATAGGAGCTCCAGCACAGGGAGTTCTGTGTTGCAGAGGAGCTCCAGCACAGGGAATTCTGTGTTGCAGAGGAGCTCCAGCACAGGGAGTTCTGTGTTGCAGAGGAGCTCCAGCACAGGGAGTTCTACGATGCAGAGGAGCTCCAGCACAGGGAGTTCTGTGCTGCAGAGGAGCTCCAGCACAGGGAGTTCTACGATGCAGAGCTACAGACAGAGAGTTCTATGATGCAGAATTCACTGATTGCATCAATTACTTTCAAGTTATAAGTTATCACTGCTATCAAAGTTTGTGCAATCGCTGTGTGACATTGAGAAGTAGCTGAAATGATGTATGCATACAAGCATGTGTGTTGCAATGATGACCTTTACCAATTTTTCATTGCAAGTGCACCTGAAGTGCACCTGAAGCCCCTCTGACTCCAATCACTGCCAATGAGTTGCTGTCGGAGCCTTAAAAAATAAAATAAAATAAAAAGGAATCAGTTATGCTATGCAGATTTGAAGGGAAATGAAGTTAAGAGTGACTGTGGGCATGGGTTAGATTGAAGGCTCTTGTTGTTTGTCACAAAGAACAGCTGAGGAAATTGTCCCTCAAGAACGGCCAGTATTCACTGTACGGTAAAAAAACAAGTTTAGCACGTACCATTAGACCTTCAGCCAAACTCTGAAAGCATTTTGGAGATACTAAGATGTTACTCCACTTTCAAAGCCAATCCATCTTGCAAAAGGCATGTAACTTGGTTGACAAAAGTTAGAGGATGAGTGGCCAACACCAACAATGATCAGCTCATGATAAAGCACACAAGAGATTACTGCCGCACTCCCTGGTCCTATGATGGAAGATATTGGGAAACTCCCAAAGTAAATTAGATTGACCTGTTAAAAAGTGTCTGTATCCATGTCTGTATCCATGTAGCAACAAGATATGGCATGTGCTGTATCCATGTAGACCATATATATATATATAATAATGCTGATTTTTTTTAAATTTTAATCATTTTAAATGGTAAAGGATCATCAAACGGATTGTGTTTAAAACAACTTCAAAACAAACGAAAAAAATTGTTCTTGTTTTTTCAAGTGTTTTCACTTGTTTCTTTTCACTTGTTTCTTTCTTTGTTCATTCTATTATTATATGAGCAATGGAGGACCACATCAAGTCAAAGCTTCAGTCTCCGGGACATCTATATAAACAATCTTTATTATTATTATTTATTACTGCTGTACACTATACATATCAACACATGCCATGTCCTGTGGGACCTACTACAGCTTCCTTCAACAACATGGTAACAGTTGCACAGGAGAACTCCACAAAACAAAACAGCAGTAGAGGAGCCTCCTTTGGCCTAGGTATATAACGAGCAAGAACTACACAAACCAAACAGCAGAACTGAGCAGGGAGGGGGTCATTCATTCTGCTTATAATACAGTATATAGGTGCAATTTTGTAAGGGTGAGCTGCATCATCAACGACCATCAATAACCACACCTTTTTACTGAGGAACAGAGTAGTTGTCAATGTGCATGGGAACACGGAGTTTTTCAGTACTAAAGTTTTTATGAATGGACCCAAAGTACACAAGTTATGCAAGGGGGCAAAATACATTACCAGGGTTTCCTTTAGGGGGTGCGGATGCCCCCCCTTGGAACCTTTTTGCCCCCCACCCTTTGGAAATTGTATTATTAAAATTCTTATTGATGTTGATAAGTGCTTGACATCATGTCCCCCCCTTATCCAGATTCCTCCAGTTGCCCCCCCCCTAGACATTTTTCTAAATGAAACCCCGGATAAGCAGTTTTGCATGTTCGTTTTTGCTTTTGTTGTGTGTGAATGTGTGTGTGGTGTGTGTGCATGCACATGTCAATTGCACACTAAGTCAATCATATCACAAGCACTAATAGTGTGGTAGTATTTCCCATATTGGTTTCACCTCTATTTCAAAATGGCAGATGGCAAGCCCCCTTCCCCCAAAACCAAAGCTTATACTCGACTAAAACTCACACCGGCAGCTTCTTAACTGACCAAATAGTGGACAAAACCCACTGGCAATCCTTGAATCCTTCCTTCACTACCAAATAATCCATGAAAAACTCGGGAAATTAGGAAATTATATCTTCAAGATTTATGCTTCAGTCCATGTTCCTTGTTTTCCCACTCCCATACAAACAGGTCCATTCCCAGTTCCAGAAGACTCCAGTGCGCATTCACGACTATTGATTGAGAAATAAAGTGGTCGGTTAGTCACTGAATTCATTGATGATGCAATCAAGCTAATGCACATGCTGTTAAGCAGAATGAAGGACACGCTCAGTTCTGCGGTGTTTGGTGGTTTGTGGAGTTCTTACTCCTGGCAACTGTTACTAAGTCCAAAGGAGACTATAGCTGACCCTACATATACATAATACATGTATAGGTACACAGCAACAAGATATGGCATGTGCTGATATCTGTGTAGTGGACAACATGGTGCACAGTCTCCAATAGCAACAAGACATGGCATGTGCTGATATTTGTGTAGTGGACAACATGGTGCACAGTCTCCAATAGCAACAAGACATGGCATTTGCTGATATTTGTGTAGTGGACAACATGGTGCACATGGGCATCGTCTCCAATAGCAACAAGACATGGCATGTGCTGATATTTGTGTAGTGGACAACATGGTGCACATGGGCACAGTCTCCAATAGCAACAAGACATGGCATGTGCTGATATTTGTGTAGTGGACAACATGGTGCACATGGGCATCGTCTCCAATAGCAACAAGACATGGCATGTGCTGATATTTGTGTAGTGGACAACATGGTGCACATGGGCACAGTCTCCAATAGCAACAAGACATGGCATGTGCTGATATTTGTGTAGTGGACAACATGGTGCACATGGGCATCGTCTCCAATAGCAACAAGACATGGCATGTGCTGATATTTGTGTAGTGGACAACATGGTGCACATGGGCACAGTCTCCAATAGCAACAAGATATGGCATGTGCTGATATGTGTAGTGGACAACATGGTGCACATGGGCACAGTCTCCAATAGCTGATATTTGTGTAGTGGACAACATGGTGCACAGTCTCCAATAGCAACAAGATATGGCATGTGCTGATATTTGTGTAGTAGACAACATGGTGCACAGTCTCCAATAGCAACAAGATATGGCATGTGCTGATATTTGTGTAGTGGACAACATGGTGCACATGGGCACAGTCTCCAATAGCAACAAGATATGGCATGTGCTGATATGTGTAGTGGACAACATGGTGCACATGGGCACAGTCTCCAATAGCTGATATTTGTGTAGTGGACAACATGGTGCACAGTCTCCAATAGCAACAAGATATGGCATGTGCTGATATCTGTGTAGTGGACAACATGGTGCACATGGGCACAGTCTCCAATAGCAACAAGACATGGCATGTGTCTTACATCTTCTTCATCAGTCCTTGTCCTGGATCTTCATCGGCACCACTCATCTTTGGAGGTTTCACTCTAATGACAGGAAGACGAGCAAGGTGAGCAGCATCAAGAACTGCAGTTCGGAAGTTTACTATTTCGTTGCACATAACATTAACAGGCAGACTTGAACATAAAAATATCTATCACTACATCATGAAAGTGTTTAGGGAAAGAACAGAGTACCGTAAAAATCTGATTGTTCAGCGTCTATCAGCCATTAGGTGTTGCTTTCATTGTTCTTCAAAATAGTCTTCGTTAAGCGTCACGTTGGTAAATCATCTTCGTTAAGCACCCAGTGCTATAGATCGTCTTTGTTAAGTGTCCCGTGCTATAGATCGTCTTCGTTTTAAAAGCGTCCTGTGCTATAGGTCATCTTTGTTAAGCATCCTGTGCTATAGATATCTTCGTTAAGCGTCCCGTTGGTAAATCGTCTTCGTTAAGCATCCCGTGGGTATAAATCATGTACAGTAAGCATCCAGCATATAGTGAGTGCCCATAGATATAGCAAGCACCCACTACACTGCTGTCAGTGGGCTGGGTGTGTGCAGTAAGCATCCAGCACATAGTGAGTGCCCATAGATATAGCAAGCACCCACTACACTGCTCTCAGTGGGCTGGGTGTGTGCAGTAAGCATCCAGCACATAGTGAGTGCCCATAGATATAGCAAGCACCCACTACACTGCTGTCAGTGGGCTGGGTGTGTGCAGTAAGCATCCAGCACATAGTGAGTGCCCATAGATATAGCAAGCACCCACTACACTACTCTCAGTGGGCTGGGTGTGTGCAGTAAGCATCCAGCACATAGTGAGTGCCCATAGATATAGCAAGCACCCACTACACTGCTGTCAGTGGGCTGGGTGTGTGCAGTAAGCATCCAGCACATAGTGAGTGCCCATAGATATAGCAAGCACCCACTACACTACTATCAGTGGGCTGGGTGTGTGCAGTAAGCATCCAGCACATAATGAGTGCCCATAGATATAGGGCAGCTCCGTGGAAAGGTAAAGCAAGGGGCCAAATACTAACACCACCTAAAAGGAAACAGCTTGTACTTATAATTACTTCCTCCAATATGCCGTAGCAAAAGAATGTTATGACCAAAAATGTAACGTGCCACACCCAGCATTCAAGACACATGTTTGCTGTTACTACTAAAAAGCCAATATTTATTAAGTGAAGGTAGTTAACGGTTTGCTGAACTTGGAATATTTATGAAGTGGAGGTAGTTAATAGTTAATGGCTTGCTGGCTTAGATTTCTTTTCATAACCTGATCCTGAAAACGTCCAGTATACATAGAAACTCTTCATGTCACAGGAAGTCTTTTTATGGCTTCAGATGCCCGTACATCTGTCACAAATAATCAATTTTATTTTATAACCATCCATCATTTTTTTACTCTAGGATACTAATAAGCGCTAAAGGACTTCGCTGTTCGCCTTCAGGCTGCATCAATTTTTGGAGCCAGAGACAAGTGTACAATACTTTGGCACGTACGTCACAAGTTCTGAAAAGGAGTTGTTATCGGCTTTCACAGCCCTCAAGTTTCTAATGAATAGACGGGTTACGCATAAGCACAATAACTATAGCTTAACTGATCAACCGCGATAAATGCCAATTGGCATCAATAGCAATTTCAATGCGGACTAGTCAACTAAAAGAATAGCTAGTTGGTTTTAAACTTGTTTATCTAGCAGTATTGCACTTCTAGAAAAAAGGATGAATAATCCATTACTAGTACGCCTGAGCCCATAACATGCACCAGATGCACCGTATTGGAGGCTCATTGGGAGGGAGTGTTACCTGTGCCCAAGACCCACCAGATACACTGTATTGCATGCTCATTGGGAGGGAGTGTTACCTGTGCCCAAGACCCACCAGATGCACTGCATTGCATGCTCATTGGGAGGGAGTGTTACCTGTGCCCAAGACCCACCAGATGCACTGCACTGGAGGCTCATTGGGAGGGAGTGTTACCTGTGCCCAAGACCCACCAGATGCACTGCACTGGATGCTCATTGGGAGGGAGTGTTGCCTGTGCCCAAGACCCACCAGATGCACTGCACTGGATGCTCATTGGGAGGGAGTGTTACCTGTGCCCAAGACCCACCAGATGCACTGCACTGGAGGCTCATTGGGAGGGAGTGTTACCTGTGCCCAAGACCCACCAGATGCACTGCATTGGATGCTCATTGGGAGGGGATGTAATAGATATGAAAAAGAAAGCTTTACTTCCCTAGAGGTAACAATAACCTTACCCATATTAGTCCCATATTAGTTTTTGGTAAAGGACAGTATCATTACTTCACATAAGTCGTAGGATTTTTAAGGTAAAGAACATTGACATCGAAGATTCTAATTCCTGAGTACAGTAGACCCTCGCACATCCGAA